>JAUMHM010000088.1:1163985-1182713 GCA_032362435.1 Melikaiella ostensackeni
TTCACTGTCGTTAAAAGCTGTCAAATTTCCTTACTTTTTATGAGATTTTCAGGTGTGTAAGCTATAAAAAATTTTTTAGCTTTTTTCTTTTTGGCTCATAACGTACAACATTTTTAACTTTGAAATGATCCTTCATTAATCGAGCTACCATTTTTTCTTCACTTATTTTTTGAACGTCAAAGTCAGAGGACTCGAATTTTCTCGCCGATAGTAGAGCGGTACAGAGACTGAACACGATGTGGAGCGATACAGTGACTAAATGCGATGAGGAGCGGTACAGCGCCCAAACGCGACGTGGAGCAGTATGGAATGGAGGCGTCGATGTGGTTTTTACGAAGGTTTGGGCTAGTCGCTAAAAAGCGACTGGTTTGTCTCTCCCAAAAGTGTTTCGAAATGATGTCCCTAAATATGAGATTTCCTCTACGGTTCTTTGTAGACAGTGTCAGTTAATGGCCAGCTTTTGATCGCTACACTTCGTATTTCTGAAGTTTCTTTCCGTTGAAAGTCGAAAAGAATTTTTACAGTGAAAAATCTTTTCCTCATAAATTGAAATTTACATTTAAAAAGTGGATTACTGTCTCTATGATTGAAAAGAAAAAGAAAATTAACAAAATTTTACATTTTCAATAAATAATTGAAATGTTTGTTCAGTTAGTATTGTGGTGAATTGCTTACAAAACGTTGGATCACAATTTTTGGATTTTCTACGCAGGAAGTTGAAAAATTATTTTATCTATTCTGTTTTTCCTGTTTTCGGTATGATGGTTTTCAGTAAAATTGATAAAAAATTAGGCTAATATGATTTTATAATGAATGTTATTGGAAAACCGGTGAAAAGTATTAAAAAATGTACTCAATTAATAAAAGTTGAGATTGGATGGACGGAGAAAAATGGTTGGTTATTTGTGCTAAGAATTTTAGAAGCTTTCACTGCTGCATGCAGTAAACTGGTGACACATGGAGCTTTGTAGCAGTTTGAAATATTTCATTGAAGTAATTTAAAGTACCAAGTAAGACTTATTTGTACGTTGTCACGAATTAAACTTAATCCTTGTCAAGTAGCATGTATGCAAGTAGCCACGTCAAACTGTTCGATAGTTTTTATTATAAAATGAGTAGAATTTAAAATGCTGAATTATCATTATTATTATAAATTCATCTGTATTTCGTTTTTCATTCTCAGTCTTTTACCAAATTTACGGATCTATAAATGGTTATAGTTTTAATTGTATATTCTATTATATTAATACTCATGGTAATTATAAATATTTTATACTCTTAGACACACATGTACAAACATCTTCCAATTAGTTGCAGAAGGTCATAAGCCATATTCGGCTAAGTGACTTTTATCTATGCAGATCAGTTAAGAGCTTGGTAATATTCGTCATAAGTTTGGTTCTCTAGATGTTTGTAACTGCAGAATAGTTCAAACTTTTCCAAAAGTCGTGGTCTTTCCTGGATATGTTTGTTTGAAATTGGACAGTAACTGTAATTACAGAAAAAACTGTTAATTGTGTTAGTTGTGACTTTGTGTGTGAGTGCGTGAAAGTAGAAAATATCCTACCAATTCATATTCATTGTTCAAAAATAAGCAAGCCTATTTTGACATATAGTCAGAATTCCCTTAGCTTTACTTAAAGATTGCATAAAATTATGAAATCCACACATATATATATATATATATATATATATATATTAAATTACGTGACAATCATTTAGGAAGCATACATTTTTTGTGGTTTATACTTACGAGTTTCTGTACGCTTCGGTAGTTCATTTTGGATCCGCTCGCAGATGTCACATTCCCAGCTTCTAATGCAGATTCAACTGCACCTATAATGGGAAAGGAAACAATTAGTCCCTTCAGCTATTCATTTCGAAATTTTAAGTTCGAACTTGTTCCTGTAATATCCAGAATTTAACTTAATACAATGTGTACTCAGTTAAGTCTTGAATGATCAGTCAGTGTACGAATTAACGAGCACTGCTTGAGTCGTATCAGACCTATGTACGGTAACCATTACCAAAAACTATAAATTGAATCTCGCGAACGGTTTTTGAACAATACGTGACTTGATAAAGTGTAACTCATCCAAGGATAGCAATAAAGTTATCATTTGTATTTGTTCCCACCAATTCCCGAGTGTATTGCTTTGCATTTTCCCTCTCAAATCCGCGCATGTGTAGCTATTTAAGAACAAAGGATTGCAACAACATTGAATAGCTCTATTGTTAACATATGTTCAATTTAATTACTTTTTAATTTTAGTGCAAAGTACTTTCACCACAAAGAAGTGTTTGTTTTGTAATGTAGTATTATTTCCTTGTCCAGGTGACCATTATTACTCCATAGGCTATCAATTTCTGCTCTCACATCTCATATTTAATACTACGGCGTACATGAAACATTTTTCTCGTCATAATCAGGCAAAAATAGCTACGTCAGCATAGAATAAAATGCCTATGCACCTTTAAAAATATCATACAACTTTTAGAACAAACAACTTTAAAATGCATTAATTTTGTTCATGTTAAAAAATGACCATTTTTATCATGCAAAATAAGTTATAAGTTTTAGCGAAATATCATTTTTTGACAGAGTTTTCTATCAATGTGACTATTCCCCTAGTTAATGCACGCTTCTACTATGTGAGCAAGTAACTTTTACCGAGATTTCAAAAACCATTTCTCTTTATATGAATTACAGAGGAATTTATTGATAAAATGCAAGATTCATGGGTTTTTCCAAAAAAGATACTTCATGTTAACAAGAAAATATGTTTTGACTTCAACAAAAAAAGAAAGCAATGAAACCTTCAATGAGAATATCGATAAATTTAAGAAATCTATCTTCAATTTGGTTAAAAAGATGCCAAGCACAGATACACAGAACTTTCTGGCGTTTTTCATTTTAAAACAATAAAATTTTCATAAGAAAATGAATTTCATTTCGATCTTAAAGATTTTTGATTCTAATAAAAATTAGGTTTAAATCTTTTTAAATCTTAAATCTTAGCTTTAAATCTTAAAGATTTTTGATTCTAGTAAGCAAATTAGGTTTTTTCTTTCTGGCGTTTTCCATTTTAAAACAATAACATTTTCATAAGAAAATGAATTTCATTTCGATCTTAAAGATTTTTGATTCTAATAAGAAAATTAGGTTTCAATCTTTTTAAATCTTAAATCTTAGCTTTAAATCTTAAAGATTTTTTATTCTAATAAGAAAATTAGGTTTAAATCTTTTTAAATCTTAAATCTTAGCTTTAAATCTTAAAGATTTTTGATTCTAATAAGAAAATTAGGTTTTTTCTTTCTGGCGTTTTCCATTTTAAAACAATAAAATTTTCATAAGAAAATGAATTTCATTTCGATCTTAAAGATTTTTGATTCTAATAAGAAAGTTAGGTTTTTTATTTTTATTGTTAGGTAATATTTGACTATGATTAATAAATGTTTCATTATTTATAACTGTAGTTTTTCTATATAAATTAACCCTGATGAGGAAGTCTAAATTGGCTACCAAACATGTTGGTCCCTAGTAGCACAAAAAAGACGGAGGAAAGAAAGAGTGAGAGGTTTGTTTTAGTTGGCTGTTTCTTTCTCTCCCCCTTTTCTCTTTTGATCGTACATTTATTGTACATTTAACTCTCATGAGTCTGAAAAGCGGGTAGTCTCGAAGTACTTTTTTAATTTTTGAACTTTTTGGGTGTTTTTTTTAGAACATAATAGTATGTTGTGTAACAAGGACGAAAGGTGACAATTTCATGAGTGAAATTTTTGCCTCGCCCCGAGTTGCGCATACAATTTAAAAAAAAAAAATTTATCGAAAATTTAACTTCAGATGCCTGAAAATTCTTTGCGTTCCATTACAGTTGTTATTTTGGTAAAAATACGTATGCAATAACAGATATCGGTTAGATCGATTCCTTGGAGCGTACTTTGAAAAAAATCAATCAAAATTTTGGAAACAAGGCGTAGAAAGGGGGGTGGATAGGTCCGGGGCGGAGCCCCTGTGGGGGGTTCGGGGAGCAAAGACCCCCATTAGGAAAACAAACAACTACAAGTTTTTATCCTATTTCAATCGAAACTCATGATTCACCTTTTGCTAGCGGATGATGCTTAGCAACAAATTTTGTCATTTATTTGAGAAATGAATTAAGGGCATGTGATACTTTACCGAAATCAATTGAATTTTCACCAAATTCCATTTTTACGAAAATGAGGCGACACACAGAGACGTTCACGATCAAAGGTGGAGACTGAGGCTAGAAAAGAGTGTAAAACACTCATGCCCATGTTGGCTCCCTGAGCTACTGCGCGTGCGTTAGGGCAGCGCGCTCATTGGCCGCAATTTTTCGCATTTGGCGCGCGATTAAAAAGTGATAATCAATACAACTGCCGTAATTAAGATGAATAATCATTCGAAATTTAACAAAAATGTTCCTAATTGAATCAATTTAGATGTAAAGTCTTTAAAAAATGTGTGTACACTTATATTCTGTACACTCACTTTATTTTATGTCAATTAATTTAAGTAAAAATTTTTTTCACGCCTAACATCTAAATTTATTCAATTAGAAACATTTTTGTGCAATTTCCAATGATTATTCATTTTGATTACGACAGTTGTATTTATTATCACTTTTGAATCACGTGCCGAATGCGAAAAATTGCGACCAATGAGAGCACTGCCCTGACGCACGCGCAGTAGCTCAGGGAGCAAACATTGCCATTAGTGGCGTAAAAGGCTGTCACAGTCACCTGTTTTAACTTTCTAGTCTAGGGTTGAAAACGCAACTTTCGATCCGCGCCGGAGGCAACGAAAGTCAAATTTTCATTAAATGTGATATGAAAAAATTTTTTCATGAGAAAGTAGATTTCATTTCGATCTTTAAGGAAAAGGCCATTATTGATATGGCCTATTATGTTCAAAATATATGAAGAAATGTATTATGAAAAGTTTTTTGATTTGCATAATTGCAGAACAGATTTTTGAGATATTCTTGTCGGTAAATTCTGCAAAGAACAGATTCGAGTTAGCGATTTCTCATAGCAACTTCAAGAGCACTCTGGACGACCGCTCAACCACGAGAAGGCACTTGTGTGGTTCGTGGATTTTAAAAGCAAAGACATTTTTCTTGAGGTCAACAGGAACCAGGACGACATTTCCAGGACTATGACCTAATTTTACATGACTCTTTCAGTTTCGCGTTCCCCTCCTTCATGAACTTCAGTCAACTGGCACTTTATCATATACGTCCGCTAAAAACGAAAAACAAAAATTCGACTTGCTTGCATCTCTTTCCGGTCACTTTTTCCATTTCTCGGGCTTTGTACCAACTTTATCTGTGATTTATTGTTAGGAAGAGATTACCACAAGAATGGACTTCATGTAAATTTTTTTTACAAGATGGATGATTAAAATTCATAATGCTATTATTTATAAAAGGATTGGAAGGAAATGTTACCCCAGCGAAAGTTTTAGATACGAATTTACTTCGAACAAATCCAAATTATTCCAAATCATTATAAAATCTGTATCCGATCCAATCCGAATGAATCCGAACCAATCGTAAGCCACTTTTCAATCCTTTTCAATTCGTACGTCATCTACAAATTCAATCCGATTAAATACGGAGAAACTATTTCAATTCTTTCCAATCCGTGAGTTTGATCATAATGCATTCGAAACTAATCCTAAACCACCTTTCAATCCTTTGCAATCCGAATGAATCCGACCCCAATCCGAACCCATCTTTTATTCCAGGGCCTAAAACTGAGTGCAACTGGACACACTTTATGCAGTTCTAAATTGAAAAGTGTGTAGTAGAAAATTTATTGTTTAAAAAAAGACTTCCGCGGAAAAAAGAATGCAAAAATGTATTATATAGAATATATAATTATCACATTCAAAAATGATTATTTACCCCTAATTTACTCTGGAATTGATAATAATAATCTACAAGTGTAGGCATGTTGCGTTCGCAGTATGAAGTTGGCTTTTGTTTTCTTATTCCTGTTTTTTTAAATTGGTTCGTTTTATTATTTAAAGCTTAGAAATACATAAGATTGAATAATGTTCAATTGATGATAAATGGAATTCTTCGGGATCAATTTTGAATCTTCGAAATTTTACAACCAAGTGAAATTGATCATTGGAGCTTGATCAGCTTTCAGTTTGAAACTTTCGACATTAAATTATTACAGGCTAGAATAGTTTAATATTAAATAACTTTGAATTGAAAGCATTTAAAATAGAATAATTTTATATCAAAACATTGGAAATGGTATGGTATCATTTTTAAATCTTTCAAAATTGTATCGTTTGAAAATAAATATATTTTAACTATAAAATAAGAGTTTTTTGTAATGATTTTCTTATGATAATTTTCTATAATCAATAATAAACAATATCTTTCAAATTTACATCGCTCAAAATTGTAGAATATAAAATTGAAAGCGTCCTTTTCAGCTTGAATAAACGTTTGAAATTAAACAATTTGTAACTGAAAACTTTAAATAATTCAATAAATCTCAAATCAAAGCCTTCGATGTTAAACATCCTGTGAATGAGCAATACCTCAAATTGTATATGTTGAAAGACTTGGAAGCTATAAGAATGGAGAAATGTTTATCCATACGCTTACCAATTTAAATAATTCCATTACTAAGCATTTAAGACTGGAAAATCATCAATTTAACAACTTAAAAGTGACCATTTTCAAATTAAGAGGGTTCTAAATCGTACAATATGAAATTTATAGCATTTGAAATTCAAAATTTTCAGCTTTCTAAACGCAGAAATAAAAGATATTCATTTCCTTTTTCAAAATAAGGAGTTAAATACTTAAAGCAATAAAAATTTGGTAGATTTAAAATGAAACTTTAAAAATTGTACACAAAAAATGGAAACGTGAAAAATGAGAAAAAGGATATTATATATATATATATATATATATAATATAAATTGTAAGTAATTGCGAATCGTTAAAATTTCCAAATACTAAATTTTCAATTTCGAACCTTACAATTTCAATTTTTCCATTTTGTGAATTTTTCATTAGTAACTGAAATTTGTCGAATTTCGAAAATTATAAATCGCAATTCAATAATTATTAATTCTCAACAAATTAAAATAAAATAATTCAACTTTGAAATATTACAGTGTAAGAAACGTTTTAATGTCACAATTCTAATTAAAAAAGTGTTCTGTTTTGAACGAAGATTAGAATCGTTCAATTTCGAAAGTTTCCAATATTTAAAATGTTATTTTGAACGTTTTTTGGAATATGTACTTGAAATTGGAAGGCTTACAATTTTAAACTCTTCAGTTTTTATTGAGTTAGAAAGGAGAAAATTTTGGGTTCTCATTTTTTTCTGAATGGGAAGAGGAAGTTTTTTATTTTCAATTTTTATTTAATTGAAAGAGAGACATTTCTTATTTTTAATATTTTCACTAAGCTGATCTTAGGAAAAATGTTAAGAATATAAACCTTGTCCCCCCGTTTCGTATTTTAAACATTTTTCCTAAGAAGGAAGGAGAGAATTTTTTCCTGAACTGAAAGAGTAGAATTTTTTATTTTTAACATTTTTATTGAGTTGGAAAAGAGGAAATTTTGGGCTTTAATTTTTGTTCTGAATTGCATAAGAGGATTTTTTTTATTTTAAACGTTTCGAGTTCAGAAAAGTTACACTTTAACTGATTTAACTTGAAGTTTCGTGTTAATTACTTTAAATTCAAGAATTTTCAGCTCTGAAAGAGTGAATTTTTACATTTTAATGACTGAAAAAATTTTTTCCTAACCGACAAATGACCGGGAATTTTTTCTTGCATTTTAAGGTAAAGGCTCTGATTCGTAACCTACTAAGAACCTAGGAAAAATAAAATCCTATTCGAATGCATCAAGTAATATTTGAATGCAATAAACTTTCTTCTTACGTAAAGAATAATCCATTTTCAATTGAAAATGTCATTGAAAGCAACTTTAAGGATGCATTAATCAAATAATTAAGAATTTGAACGAACATACCCGATGTGACGGTTCGTAACCCCTAAAAGTCTTGTTTGAGCCAGTTCGTAACCCATTGATGAGCCGGTTCGTAACCGGCTCATCAATGAAAGTGAATTCGGGATTATAGGCTATATTCAATTAATTTCACAATTTTGAAGCTTTTGTTTGCAGGAGTTGATTTTTTGAGACTCGTCAAAGTTGACACTAAGTGGCTCCAACAGCAAATCACGCCAAGTGCGTTAATTCGTATACTGACCGATCTTTCGGTGCTTGTTCGTAACCGATTCAGAAATTATTGTATTTTGACATGGAAAGCTACTTACTCGAATGATTGCACTCAAAACAAGACGAGCGTTATCACTGTCCACGAGATTGACACTTTTTTTACTCACAACTCTCCGAGTTGTCAAGTTTCGTGGAATCTCGTGGAATTTTATTGCTGGTCTCATAGTCAGATGGTCCGAAAGTACATTGTGCCACGGTAGAGAGCAGAACGCGACATTTTCATTTTATTTTTTTGAAAATTTTAAAAAATCAATTTATACGCTTGCTGGGTTACGAACTGGGCGGAGGTTATGAACCGGGGTCACTACCTTAGCATCCGCCCTGAATTTAAAAATGTTCTCAATGGATTATTTCAAGGAGTATATTTTTTTGTGAAAATCTGGTATTTTCAAAATAATAAAAATAATACATTTTTTCTGTTTGATTCTTGTGAGAAGTTTCTCAAGTCTTACAAAACCGCAAGGAAATTTCAAAAAGCTTAAAAATTAGACAAGGTCGTCCATTTATCTGAAAATAATAATTTGGGATTTTTCCAAAAAATATACGATATAAGCGGGAGAAACTCTGCATTTTTCGCCAAAATGCTTGTTTTGTTTTTTGACTCCTAAAGTACGTGTAAGAAGTCACTTGCCTGTGAATAAGGACAGTATTTTCTGACTTTGAAAATGGCTGGATTATGCGCTGGAAAACTAATTATCATGCGAAATTATGCGATGAAAAATCGAACTATGTGTTGGAAAAATAAAAAAAATCTTGGACATAGAATATACTGTCCATCGAGTTTTTAACTATTGTACTTTTTTTCTTAAAAATGAGCTAAAATTTAGTTTTTAAAACTAGTTTACTTTAGTTTTAAGTCTATAATGTAAGGCTGGAAATGGAGAAACAAGGCCAAGCAGGCAGCAGACCGTGAAATGACCTGATTGAAGCGCGCGCCCAAAATTTTCCCACGGAGTGGGGAAAGCCTTACGGAGTGGTCCCCTCCACCACCTCAGGAACCAATGAGGCACGACTCCCCCACCATGCCGAGCGGCCGCGTGCCTCCCGGACTATCGTACATAAAATAGAACACGAACCTTCTAAAGCGCTTCCAAATCGTGGATTGTGCCTTTTACAAACGATTTTAACGCTTTGAAAATGATGAAAATTTTTTTCTCCCCTAAACACAAAATAATGACATGTTTTTTCAATTCCAAATGCAAAAATTTGAAATGGACAACTTTTTTTTGAATTTTGAACTCACTAAATTTACCAAAAAAAACATGTTTTCACACACTTTTAAAACATTATAATTTGCTCAATAAATTTGGTTTTAATTTAAAACTTTTTATAATTGTTTAGAACAAATAACTTTACTTACGAAAAATTCGCTGCAATTTTTTGTCCACGTAGAGAATCTTTTTTTTTCAAATTCAAAAACCGAACTGAAGACATTAACCGATTTCAGCAACTTTGGTTATTCTTCTTGTCAATGCCAGTGCACAATCTTTTTCTCGACTCAAATGATTTAATTAATTGGCGCACTCTCTTGTTAATGAACTTACGTAAGACTTAAATGAGAAACAAACTGCGCGAAGTTCAAAATGCAAATTTTTTATAATTCGTTTTGTGAAAAATTATCCAAAATGAGTTGAAAATTTTATATTTTATATTTATTGACGAATTTCGACATGGACATATATATTTAAAAATACATGTTTCGCAACTTGTTACTCATATTCTGTAAAAAATATAGAATTCTTATTATTATATTTTTATTATTATATTCTGATTAAATCATTATTTTTTGAACTTTAAACTGTAGAATATAAAATTGGAATCGTAGTTATCCTGTTTTGAATTTGTATATTATTAATCGGCAATGCAATGTTACCCGGGCGCTCTGTTACGCGTATAATATTGCTAGTTCATTATAATAATCATTATATTTATAATCGCTAGTTCAATATAATAGCCCAGCAAAATGTGCAATTCTAAATTTTTCATATTTTAGGCCTTGTTTTATTTCTTTTAAATCCATACGTCTAGCTGGTTGATTCGGATTCAGTCGGATAGGAATTTTCGTTTTAACCTCGAATTAGTTTGGAATGAAATTGATTGCTTTGAATGCAGATTTGGGAATAAAATGGATTCGGGCTGATAGCAATTTTCCTTTCTAAAACTTTCGCCAGGGAACTAAAATTTCATTTGGTTCTTCTTAAAAAAAAATAGATTATGTTTTGTAGGTTGATTCAGAACCAATCTATTCAGACTATTCCATTTTTCAAAATAGAACAAGGTTACATCGTATTTCTGAAGTTTTTTCCCGGATAAAATCAAAAAGAAATTTTACTGTGAAGAAGCTGTCTCTCACAAATTGAAATCTGTATTAAAAAAGTGAATTACTGTCTATGTTTTAAAAAATGAACAAAATTTTAAATTTTAATAATTAAATCGTATTGATGATAAAATGTTTTGACTATCTATTTTGTGTTCTTGATATAATAAAAATGTTTGTTTAATTAGTGTTTGTGATGAATTGTTGGAAAACATTGCATTAAAATTTTAGGATTTTTTACGCAGGAAGTTAATTTTTTTCTATTCTGATTTTTCTGTATTTGATATTATGGATTTCAGTGAAATTGATCAAAATTTGGGGAATGTGATGGACGTGATTGGAGGACCGGTGAAAAATATTTAAAAAATTTTCAATTAATAAAAAACTCAGATTGGATGCATTATAGAAAGTTTTATTGATAAAGTACAAGAATCATAGGGTTTTTCAAAAAAGATATTTTAAATTAACAAGAAAGTAGGTTTTGACTTTAACAATAAAAGAAATGAAGAAAGTTTTAATTAGACTACCAATAAGTTTAAGAAATCTATTTCGAATTTAGTTAAAAAAGTTTGCCATGGACAGATACACAGAACTTTCTGGTGTTTTCTATTTTAATACAAAAAAATTTTCATAGGAAAGTAGATTTCATTTCGATCTTAAACATTTATGATAATAATAGAAAAAAGAACAATTGACCAAATAACGTTTGATATTAAATTCTTCATTTTTATTTTCAGGTAATATTTGAATTTAATTAATATAAGTTTCATTATTTATAATTGTAGTTTTCCGATAAATTACCCCTGATGAGGAAGTTCAAATGGGCTTCGAAACATGTTGATCCCCAGTGGTAATAAAAAAGTGAATAACACATTGATCTTGAAGATTTTTGCTTTCAAAAAGAAAATGGGAAGATTGAGCAAACAACGTTTGATAATAACAATGTTTTATTTGTACTTTCCGGTAATATTTGAAGTTAATTTATATATGTTTCATTATTCATAACTTCAGTTTTTCTATAAACAAAAAGTTATCATAAGATATTAGATTTCATTTCGATCTTCAAGAAAGAGATTATATATTTTTTACATAAAACTGAGAGTAAATAGAGACAATTTTCATGATTGGAAAGAGATTATCTAAACTGCTGTAAAGTAAGTATATTTAGGAAGAAAACAGATATTTGCCAGAAATGAGATGAGTCTAGACTTTAGATATTGGGGTTGGCCCCTCGAGAAACACGCGCCGTTGCAATAGTCAAAGATAAGAAGAAGGGTTCTTATACTGGGGGTGTTCAAAAATAAAGGAGGTCGGAATCTCAACTTGCAATTTCGATTTTTTTGTTCCTTTTGGATTGAAAATGAAACTCGTGGAAGGAAAAATAAATCGGATAATATTTAGGTCATTCTATTTATAACTGTTGAAAATTTGCATAGCGGTAATTGTGCCTGTAAGTAATAACAGAAAAAATTTTGTAGCCGGTTCCCATAAGTTTAATGTATGTGGGAGCTCCAAATGTGTCATCTCCGAAGCCTTTTTTTCATCTTTCCAACAATTTTTGGCATTCGCAGCATTTTTTTATAGACATGTCCTTGCTTTTCAAATTTCTAAGGGGTATGCTCTGAAACTGCAATATTCAAGCTGAAATTTTAGGTACTTAATAAGTTTCCAGAACAAATCCTTCACTGTAAAAACTAGAGATCTCTTTTTTTACGGTATCATTTTTTGCGCGTTCTGTTTTCGAATAGGATAACTTCATTCTGTTATTTTCAATGTTAAACAAATGACACTTACCAGGATGTCTTTATTACATCCAGGAGGACATAAGGCAGCTTTGCCTAACGCCCTGCTTAATATCAAACCAATCGTTCAGTTGTCCATTCACTCTTACACTCTTTTTACTACCATTATAATATTTATTGTTTTTATTGCTCTTAGAAGCCAACCTTTCACTCCATACTTTTTTCCATGCATATCTCTGAGTAAAATTATTCTTTCATTAGGGTCGCAAGTCCCTAATATATCATTTAACGAATCCCAGAAGGTATCTTTTACATCCCTATTGTCACCATCAACTGGAGTGCAGCACGCTATAATGAATAGCTTTGTGATTCCCACTTTCATTCTAGCCCATAGTAATCTAGGCGATACACATTTATACTTTTTGATATGTTGTTTTACTCTCTTATTCATAATCAGACCGACTCCTTGGCTACCATATGAATTATTATCTACTCCTGACGAAAGTTCGAGTCCGTTCTCTATGTTTCTTACTTCACATCCATTCTTCTTTGTTTTCGGTACACATAAAACATCTAAATTTCTTATGCGCACTGTATCCCGCAATTCCTTCTCCTCAAGATCATTTTTTATACCTCTTGCATTCCAAACACCCAATCTCCATACATCACCTGAAACTTTTCCAAGGACATGCCTACGTCAACAGTAGTGTCAATAAAATCAGTTCCACCAAACTTCGGTCAGACAAAGAGAAGTATGAAAACCAAGCCAGGACCAAAGGAATTATGATCTGTTTGTGCTGTACACTGAGGAGGGCACCAGTCTCCTGCAGTTTGGTCTCTATGATGGAAAAAGACCATTCAATGTTCTAAAAATGAGACAAATAAAATACCCATCGTAAATTGCGTTTTCAATAAGAGCTATGCCTAATACACGTAAACAATATTTGAAAACACTGAAAAATATTGAAAAATAAGCGCGTGGAAAAAGCTGACAGAATTTTGAAATATTTTTTTTTAGAAGAACGATCTCTTCCGCGGCACTGCACGTTATCGACTGCTTTCAAAAGTTCTCTAGAAATCCCTTGAGTTTTTCGAAATCTCTTGAAATCACTTACAATCCCTTGAAATTTTTGGAAATCGTGAAAATCCATTGAACTAAGTATAAATCATTCGGCATCCGTCGAATATGAATTAAATTAAACTTATTCATTGAAGTTCTTTTAAAAAACTGTTTAAATCTCTAGAAATGTTTGAAATCCCTTGAAGTCTTTGGAGATTTAATAAAAGCTTTTAAATATTGTGAAATTTCTTGAAACACCTTAGAATCCCATGAAATGTTTGGAATCGCCAGGAATCCTTTGAAATTTCATTTCATTTGATTTATTTCCGAAAGTTCTCTAGAAATATCCTGAAATCTTCGGGAGTCCTACAAAATTTATTGAAATCCTAAAAAAAATTCAAATCGCTTCAGATTCTTTGTAATCTCTTAGAATCCCCGGAAATGTCTAGAAATATTTTAAGTCCTCTAAAATTTCTTGATACTCTTCGAAATCTTATGAAATTCGATAAAATCTGTGGCAATATTTTCAAATGTCTTGAAGACCGTTGAAAAGTGTGGAAATCCTACAAAATTCTTTAAAATTCCTTGAAATTTTTGAAATCTTTCCAAATTTTTTGGAATCCCTTTAAATCTCTTAAAATCTTTGGAAATCGTTAAAATTCATTTAAATAAGTATAAATCATTTGAAATCCCTGGTATAAGAATTAAATTAAACTTATTTATTAAAGTTCTATAAAAAGCGTTTAAATCCCTATAATTCTTTGAAATCTCTTGAAATCCTTGCAAATTTAATAAAAACTTTTAAATTTGTAAAATTCCTTGAAATACCTTAGAACCCCATGAACTCTTTGGAATCGCCAGGAATCTCTTGAAATTTTTTCAATCGCTCTAAATTCTTTGGAAACCCTTGAAATCCTTGGAAATGTTTAAAAATATTTGAAGTCCTCTCAAATCTCCTGTTCTCAAGCAGCTTCCCCCTTTTTCTCGTTTGTTTTCGCCTAAATGCAAACTAAATTATAAGAATCCAAAAAGAAAATCAAACTATTTTTCGTTGGATGTTAATTTTTTTAAATTAAACAGTCTACTATTATATTTTTGGTTCAGAATTTATCTCTTTTGGTTAAAAATTTTACTGATTGGTTCAAGATTTTTAATCATTTTTTTTGAAAATTTATCTTTTTGGTTGTAAGTTGAATTACTTTGTTAAACATTTATTTCATTGGTTGAAGAATGAACTATTTTGTCGAAAATTTATTCTTTTTTCGTTAAAATCAATTTATTTAGCAGCCAATTTAATTATACCATTTTTTGATGAAAATTGATCGTTTTTAATTCAAAATAAGAATACTTGGTTGAAAATGAAGCTTTTTCTTCAAAATTCATTTTTGCGGGTTAGAAATTCAACTTTTTTGTTGAAAGTTCGTCTTTTTGGCTTGAAAATTGAATTGTTTTGTTGAAAATTCTTCTTTTTGGGTTGCAAATTGTATTGAAATTCAATTGTTTTTTAGATAATTCGCCTTTTTCGTTCGAAAATTCAACAATTTATTGGAAATTTGTTTTCACTTTGACTGAAAATTCTTTCCTTTTATTTTTTATAAATTTTTATAAATTTATCTCCTTTGGTTGGAATGTTATCTTTTTTGGTTAAAAATGCATCTGTTAGGTTCAAAATAATCTATTTTGGTTGAGGATTCAACAATTTTGTTGAAAATTCGTCTTTTTTGGTTGTATTTAACCGTTTTTGATTCAAAATAAAAATTTTTTTTTCTTTGGAATATCAACCATTACACTTTTGTTTTTTGAGAATTCATCTTCTTAGTTAAAAATTTAAAAATTAAAATCTTTTTTCCGTTGAAATATCAACAATTTTATTTTTCGTTGAGAATTTTTTTTATTGAAAATTTAACTACTTGGTTGAAAGTTGAACTTCTTTGTGAAGAATTCGTTCTTTTTCTTAATGAAAATTGATTTTTTTAACTTAAAATTTAAATATTCCATTACTTGTTGAAAATTGATCGTCCGTAGTTGAAAATTCAACAATTTGGTCCAAAATTTATGTATTTTGTTGTAAATTCGTCTTTTTCTGTAGAAAATTAATCTGCTTGATTGAAAATCGAACTGCTTGGTTGAAAGTTGAACTACTTTAAAAGAGAGTAGTCTCAAAGTCTATTTTTGAGTTGTGAAATTTTTGGGTGTTCTTTTGTAGAACACGAAAAATTTTCATAAGAAAGTAGATTTTATTTCGATTTGAAAAAAAATACTTTGCTAAAAATGAATTTTATTAGTTGGAGATTCATCTCTTTGGATGAAAGTTTAACTATTCAGTTTAAAACTTGTTGTATTGGACGAAAATCAATTTTTCAAACTGCAAATTCAACTATTTCATTTTTGGTTGAAAATTGATCGTTTTTAGTTTAGAATTAAACTATTTGGTTTAAAAAGAACTTTTTCATTTAAAATTATCATTTTTGGGTAGAAAATTCAACTGTTTTGTAGAAAATTCGTCTCTTCAACTTGAAAATTCAATTTTTTTCTAGATGAGTCGCCTTTTTATTTTGAAAAACAATTTGGTTGAAATTTGTTAACTCTCTTGACTGAAAAGTTTTTTCTACTTGAAAATTCATCTCCTTTGGTAGAAATTTTATCTTATTTGGTTAAAATGAAACTGTTTGGTCGAAAATTAATCTGTTTTGGTTGAGGATTCAACTATTTTGTTAGAAATTCGTATTTTTAGGTAGAAAATTAATCTTATTGATTCAAAATTAAACTGCTTGGTTGAAAGTCGATCTACTTTGTTAAAAAATTATTTTATTAGTTGAAGATCTATCTCTTTGGGCGAAAATTCAACTATTTAGTTGAAAAATCACTGTATTGGTCGAAAATCAATTTTTTCAACTGCAAATTTAACTCATCCATTTTTCGTTGAAAATTGATCGATTTTAGTTTAAAATTGAACGATTTGGTTGAAAATGAACTTTTTTCTTGAAAACTCATATTTGCAGGTAGAAAATTCAACTGTTTTGTAGAAAATTTGTCATTTTGACTTGAAAATTCGACTGTTTTATAGAAAATTTGCCTCTTCAGGTTGAAAATTCTATTATTTTTGTAGAAAATTTAACTATTTGGTTGAAAATTAACTCTTTGGTTGAAAATTCAACTGTTTTCTAGATAAAGCGCCTTTTTGGTTTGAGAATTCAACCATTTGGTTAGAATTTATTTTCTTTCTCAACCGAAAAATCTTTCGTGCTTGAAAATTCATCTCTTTTTGTATAAATGTTATCTTTTATGATTAAAAATTCAACTGTTTGGTTGAAAATTAATCTGTTTTGGTTGAGGATTTAACTATTTTGTTGCAAATTCGTCTTTTAATGTAGAAAATTAATCTTCTTGATTGAAAACTTAATTGTTTGGTTGAAAGTCAAACTACCTTGTTAAAATTTATTTCTATCAGTTGAAGATCCATCTCTTTGGTTGAAAATTTAAATATTTAGTTAAAAATTCATTGTTTCGGTCCAAAATCTATTTTTTTACCTGCAAATTCAACTCTTTCATTTTTAGATTAAAATTGAACGATTTGGTTGAAAATGAACTTTTTTCTTGAAAATTCACATTTTCAGGTAGAAAATTCAACTATTTTGTAGTAAATTCGCCATTTTAGCTTTAAAATTCAACTGTTTTGTTCAAAATTGGCAACTGTTTGGCTAAAAGTAATCTGTTTTGGTTGAGGATCCAACTATTTTGTTGAAAATTCGTCTTTCTTGGTTGAAATATCAACTATTATATTTTTCAATAATGAAAGATATAATCGGTTTTTTCTCTACTGGTCTAAATTTTTTCTCTCATGTCAATATTCAAATAATGTTATTTAAATATTGGTTTTATAATTTATTTAAAAAATGTCCCTCTAGCTCCGCTGGGATTCGAACCCAGGTCTTCAGATTGCCGGTCTGGTGTTCTCGTCCACTAAGCTACGGAGAGTACGAAATTCATTTTTCTCAACCTTCTACACGCGAATTACGTCGTAATTCATTAATTGTAAAATGCACGTTTTTCGCAAATCTAAAATCAATACAAATTTGATGGAATGGATTTTTGCCAGATAACATTCAATAATGAAAGATGTTATCAGCTTTCCCTTTACTGGCCTTCATTCTTTGTCTCATGTCAATATTTTAAAAAATTTATTTAAATATTGATTTCATAAGTTGTGAAAAAATGTGTCTCTAGCTCCGCTGGGATTCGAACCCAGGTCTTCAGGGTTGAAAATTCACTAGGTAGGTCTTGGGTTCGAATCCCAGCGGAGCTAGAGAGACATTTTTTTACAACTTATAAAATCAATAGTTATATAAAAAATTAAGTCAATATTAATATAAAAAATTTAACTCTTTTTGGTTGAAGTTTTTTCTTGTTTAAGAATTCAACCATTTGGTTGAAAATTCATATTTGTAGGTTGAAAATTCAATTATTTGGTTAAAAATTCGTCCAAAATTAATTTTGTTTGGTTTGCTGAAAATTCAACTATTTGGTTGAAAAATCATCTTTCTTGGTTGAAAATTTATATTTTTGGATTTAAAAGTCAACTGTTTTCTAAAACATTCGCCTTCTTAGCTTCAAAACTCAACTCTTTTTTGTTGAAAATTCAACAATGTTTTGAGAGCATTTTGGGCTGTGAGGTCTATTAAAATATTAGTTTTGTATGTTTTGTTTTTTATTTGAGTCGTTTATCAAATGAAATCGAAGAATAAATTTTCACTTAAAAGGGGGGTGGGGCGTTCGCATTTTTGACGACACCCTGGGGGATTCAAGGTTTGTGTGATCATCTGCGACGAAGAAGGGGAGGGGTGGAAAAAGTGTTCAAGATAGCGTGACGTAGTTTTTGACATTTAACCTTTTAGTTCAAATCCTTTCATAAATCCACAATTACTCCAACTCTCCTAATAAGCCTCCAAGCCATACCTGACGTACTCAATCTTGTAGGCTTTTTAAATCCCCAAAATCCCCTACCGTCTGTAGCCGGATTTTTATAAGAAGCGCTCGCATTCGCCTAAACATTTGGTCAGGGGAGTGGAAAACTGCAGAAAACAGAAACTCACTGAAACGAAGAAACGTTTGATGAAGCTTAGGGGACGGGGATAAGAAAAATAACGTTCTTTAATATCAAACTCAAAAGAGATAGAGAGACAGTCGCCGAAAACATGAATTATTGGGTGAACTTCCGATTAAGGTTTACCCCCAAAATCATTCACACTGCGTATACCTATGTATTTTGATGCGCTGATTACGAATATGATAGTGAAAATTGGCGACTA
>JAUMHM010000088.1:1182813-1194355 GCA_032362435.1 Melikaiella ostensackeni
CTCGCCATAAGTTCTACAATAATAGGAATTTTGTAATAAAAATTTCAGAAAATATGCACCATCATATAACGAAACTAACGGTAGTTATAGAATTTCAATGAATGGTTACCAAAAATTTATAACGATTTTTATTTTTCTCATGGTGTAAATTAGATATTGAAAGTTTCAAACGCTTCGGGAGTCGAACTAATTTTCCGAAAATTAAAATTAACGGTCACCTAAACTTTTGTTAGGATTCAAGGAGGTTTTTTGGAAAAAAATAGATAGTTTTACTCATTGTTAATTTATGGCCGGTTTTTTCTAAATAATAATTGTCGAATAATTTGTACAATATTTTGAGATCCAACGATGGGTTTTCAAAATATTTGAGATTCGTAGATTGACGTTTATAATGAGAAGTGCGATGTGGAATTGATTCACAATGCTCTTCAATCATTTTTTTTATATCTTCCGATAATTTAACATGGTTTTCACGTCGCCCACCTGCTAAATTTTTCAAAAGCTGCTTATTTAAAATCTTTTTTTGAACAGTTTCTGTTCTCTTTTTACCTGAACTAAGAAATCCGCACAAAATTTTTTCACAAATTGGAATGTCTTCTTCGTCAGCAGGAAATAAGTAAACCCAGTTAATTAATCAGACATTATTAATTAATTAGACGTTATTAATCAGACGATGTTTTGTTTCCGCTTTCGTTTCGACGGGATCTCTACATTTTAACATTCCGCGGAGTCTCAAATTTTGCTGATGATAATCTCCGAGGTCCAAAACTGTTTGTGAAGTTTTTCTTGATGAGCAATTGGAACTTTTTCAAAACAATTTTCTCGGCAGCAAGCTTCAGTAACTTTGAAAATGCTCTCTGGGATTTATTTTTCCTTTACACCGTCCTTTATAGTCTTAGACTTAGTAATATATTCCTTTCCCTATAATATAACACATAAGTTTTGTAAACTTTTTGATTAAAAGAAAGGTCAATTCATTGAATACCCTCCATTAATTTCGTAATGATTTGATATTTAAAACTTTTTACATTTTCAATAGTAGAATTCAATGTGAAAAATTATATGAGACTATTTGAACTAAAATTCACACCTATTTCTTTTCCTGCCTCGATCCATATTAGATTCTTTTTATTTGAAGTAAACTTAAACTATCTTAAACAGAATATTATATGCTAACGCTATTTTGTTTTGGTGACCGGCTTGACCTTCCAATCGTCCGCTGTTATACAGACGCTGATATTGCAGGACGGGCTAGCACGCGTATGGGACAGCGCTGAGATCTTGAATCAATTGTGACTTTAAAACTATAAAACATAATTGACTGATATTTTCCGGAAAGCCTCCTTGAATTCTAACAAAAGTTTAGGTGACCGTTAATTTTAATTTTCGAAAATTCGTTCAACTCCCGAAGCGTTTGAAACTTTCAATATCTAATTTACGCCATGAGAAGAATAAAAATCGTTATAAATTTTTAGTGACAATTTATTGAAATTCTATAAATACCGTTAGTTTCGTTATATGATGGTGCATATTTTCTGAAATTTTTATTACAAAATTCCTATTATTGTAGAACTTACGGCGAGTTGAACACAAACAATTCGTATTTTGCGATTGTAGAAAAAAGCAACATTTTCTTGATTATTTCTAAAACTAATAAAGTCATCACACTTATTTATAGGACTAAGAACTTGCGCAATAAAATTTCCTATTGGAATATGTTATTGAAAAATTAAAATTTGACCTGAAAAAAATGTGACCCAGGGGTCATCTAAAACGACGGCGTTTCGGGCGTATCCCCTTTTGATCGCCAGCGGTACAAATAACCCTGGGATCCCACCAGTGGTCTCATTTTAGTACCACTTGAGGCTGTTTCTTCTGAGTCTTACTTTAATACCTGCAATAAGGCCTGAAATGATTCCTTCTTTTTACAGCGACACATGTTTTTTTCTTGTAACTTCTCTATCTCCTTCCTCTCCTTCCATTTTCATATCTCTGCCCCACAGCCTAATACCAGCTATGCCAGCACATCAAACAACCTCATTCGTCTATTCCAATCTTTTTCAAACCTTTTTTTTCCTATTCCCAATATCTGTTTCATTACTCCCGCCTCTTTCTTAATCTTCTCCCTAATATGCACTCCATTTTCTCATTCGGTTGCATGATAAAACCGAGATATTTGAATTCCTTTACTTTCTCTAATATTTCAACTTTCCATCTCGCTGTCCATTCTTTCTTTCTGCCTCCCCCCTTTCTAAACCTCATTACCTTTCGAAATGAAATTCACAAGTCTTTTTTAATACAGTCAATAAATTTTATTGCTTTTCCAACTATTTTTTTTTCACTATTCAAAATGTGGCGGCAGATAGTCATAGAGATTTATAGCCCAATATAAGAAAATTGAAATTTTTCTCCTACCCTGGAATTCAAAATTTTCCAACATCTATAGAAACACTTAGAAAGAAATGAAGAAATAATTTCAAAGTTCATTTCTCTTCGGTTGATAATGAATTTTTTTAACCGGAAATTTAAGTATTCCAGTTATTTTTTTTTAATAATTTTAGTTAAAAATTCATCTTCTTCGGTTAGAAATTTTATTATTTGGTTGACAGTTTAATTATTTTATTCGAAATTGAACGATTTTGAAAGAAAATCATTTCATTCGGTTAAAAATTCAACTGCTTGGATGGAAATTTGTTTCTTGGTTGAATTAAACTGTTTTTGATTTGAAATTAATTTTTTTTTTGTTGAAATATATGAAATATTAAACTTTTACTTGAGGATCCATCTTTTTTCGTTGAAAATTAATTTTTTCAATCTAAAATTCAAATATGACATTTTTGGTTCAAAATTGATCTTTTTTGGTTGAAAATTAATATATTTTGTTAGAAATTCATCTCTTTGGCTTGAAATTAAGCAATCTTGTTGAAATATCTTCTTTTTTGGTTGAAATTTCATCTATTTTATTTTTTATTGAGAATTAATCTTTTTGGATAAAAATTTTATTATTTGGTTAAAAATTAACTTTTTTGGTGAAAACTCGTCTTTTCGGCTCAAAACTTCAACAATCTGGTTGATTTTATTTCTTTCTTGACTGAAAATTCAACTACATATTTTGATGAAAATTCTGTTTTTGGTTGAATATAACTGTTTTTGATTAAAAATTAATTGTTCTTTGCTTGAAATATGAACTATTACATTTTTCGTTGAGGATTCATTTTTTTCCATTGAAATTAATTTTTTCGATTAACAATTTAACGATACCATTTTATGTTGAAAATTGATCTTTTTTTGTTGAAAATTCATGTATTTTGTTTAAAATTCGTCTTTTTTTTGGTAAAAAATTATGTTCTCGTTGAGAATTCATCTCTTTGGTTTCAAATTTAACTATTTTGTTGAAAATTAGTCTTTTTTGATTGAAATATTAAATATTAAATTTTTCAGTGAGAACTGAACTTTTTTAATAAAAATTTTATTATTTGGTTGAAAATCAACTATTTTGTTGGAAACTTGTTATTTGGTTGAATGTTACTGTTTTTAATCTAAAAAAATACTTTTTGGTTGAAATATCAACTATTACATTCTTCCTTGAGGATTTATCTTTTTCCGTTAGAAATTAATTTTTTCAATTAAAGATTTAACGATACCATTTTGTGTTGAAAATTGATCTTTTTTAGTTGAAACTTCATGTATTTTGTTTGAAATTTGTCTTTTCTTGGTAGAAAATTATGTTCTCGGTTGAAAACTTATCTTTTTGGTTTCAAATTTAACTATTTTGTTGAAAATTCGTCTTTTTTGATTGCAATATAAAATATTAAAGTTTTCACTGAGAATTGAACTTTTTTGGATAGAAATTTTATTATTTGGTTGAAAATAAAGTTTTTCGTTGAAAATTCGTCTTTTTGACTTGAAACTTCAAAAATCTGGGTGATTTTTTTCTGTCTTGACTGCAAATTCAACTATTTTGTTGAAAAATTGTTATTTGGTTGAATGTTACTGTTTTTGATCTAAAAAAAATACATTTTGGTTGAAATATCAACTTTTACATTTTTTGTTAAGAATTCATATTTTTTCGTTCAAAATGATTTTTTTTCCATTGGAAAACAAATTCACGTATTTTATTAAAGATTTGTCTTCTTGGCTCAAAACTTCAACAATCCAGTTAATTTTTTTCCTGTCTCGACAGTAAATTCAACTATTTTGTTGAAAAATTGTTATTTGGTTGATTGTAGTTATTTTTGATTTAAAAAATATATATATATTTTTTGGTTGGATTATCAAGTATTATATTTTTTATTTAGAATTTATCTTTTTTCGTTCAGAATTATTGTTTTTCAATTGAAAAAAATTCATGTATTTTGTTAAAGATTCGTCTTTTTGGGTAAAAAATTATGTTTTTGGTTGAAAATTCATCTCTTTGGTTTCAAATTTACCTATTTTTCGAAAATTCCTCTTTTTTGGTTCAATTCAAATGTATTTAATTCAAAATGAAAATCTTTTTTGGTTGAAATTTCAACTATCACCTTTTTCATTGAGAATTCACCTCTTTTGGTTGAAACTGGACCTACTTTGCTAAAAACGGTTGTTTTTTGTTGAAGATTCATCATTTTAGTTGAAAATTTATCTCTCTCATTGAAAAATTAACTATTTTGTTAACATTTTTGTTTGTTAAACATTCATTTTTTGAAATGAAAATATAATCATTTCATTCTTGGTTTAAAATTTATATTGTTAGTTAAGGATTCAGCTATTTGGTTGAATATTTCTCTTTTTCATTTGAAAATTCATGTATTTTGTTGAAGATATGTCTGTTTTCGTTGAAAATTTATCCTTTTTGTTAAAAATTCACGTATTTTGTTGAAAATTTAACTTCTTCTAAAACATTTTCTGTTGGTCTTAGAATACTGTAAATCTTCTAAAGTAGAAGTCGTAACTAGGCAAATCTAAGGAAACACTTTTAGAAAGAAATTATTAATATTTAATGCTACAGAGATTTACAGCCCAAAATAGGAGAGCTGGAATTTTTTTTCCAGACTGAAATTTAAAATTTGCTAAAACACTCCTTGTTCCAGAAATATTATGTAGGTCATGACTCACCTACGACTTTCATTAAAAAGTGTAACAACTATGACTCGAAAGTTATGAATAAAGTTTTGTAAAAATTAAATTTGGATATATGTTTCTAAAATACAAAAGTAACTAAAAAGTAACGATAGTTACTTTTTTCAGGAAATGCAACTAAAAAAAATTTTACATTTTGAATCGGTAAGATGACAATAACTAGTTACTTTTCTCGTGATGTAACGGTAACGATAACTATTTCCCTTTAAAAAGTAACTTACCCATCACTGATTACACTCTTAATATAATTTTTGAAATTAAATACATTTGAATTCTGAAAAAAGAGATTTAATCTTACAAATGCATTGTGGAATATCTCTTATTTGCGACCATTTAACGTGCTTACTTTCAGGAACATATATTTCGTGTACGAAATCTATGCACATACACAACTCCAGAACTTCAGAAACTCTGTTTATGAATCCATGGTTGATGTTAGTTCCTTCCTTTCTCTTTAACTCTTCCTTCATGAGACAACGAATTACGTTGCTAAATCTCGTTGGAAGTTTGTAATACCTCCTATCTGCTGAAATTTAAATTTAAATGTAGGTAACACAAACGGTTCGTGAATAAATTAACATGAAATTAAATTGGTGAATATTTTTTCAGTAAAAAATTACATGGTGGGCTACCTGGAAATATTTTTTTCAAACCTTTTTTTAAGAGCATCTATATCGGATTTCGCATCGTGTGAGATAACTCTTTCCTTTTTTTTTAGATTAAAAGTTTTAAGGTTGATATGGAAAAGGAAATAACTGTTGTAAAGTGGAATAGGATCAAAAGTGATATAACAGAATAAAGACGGATAAAATTATTAAAAAGAGGATATATAGGATACAGAGTTTTAAAACAAGAAAACAGTATATCAAAAGGTAAGAATGTGTATCTCCTAGATTGTTCTGTGATTCGTTAAATGAGATTATAGGTACTTGCAATCCTGGGGGGAGAATCATTCTACTCAGAGATATGAATGGCTGGGTTGGTGTGCAACGCGAAGGTACCGAGAGGGTACTTGGTCATTTCGGAGACCTAAAAAAGAACAGTAACGGGGTGAAATCGATTAGCTTATGCTTAGAAAAAGGTTTCTTTAGTACAAATACTTGGTTCAGACATAAAATGATCCATATGTATACTTAGTCTAGAGACGAAAGCCACAGTATGATTGACTTTATCGTAGCGGATGAGAGACTGAGAAACTTAGATTACTAGTAAGAGATACAAGGGTTATGAGAGGTTCTGAATGTGTAACGAATGAAAAGTGGTTCTAAATAGAGTTTCAAAAATGAAGCTGGGTCAAGGATGGAGGAAAATAAGAACTAACAATAAGTCGAAGCAGGCGCGAGTTAAAATAGAGAATTTTCAGAAACCAGAAGTACAAATAATGTATCGTAAAAAGCTGAATAAATATTTAGATCATCACAGAGAAGACTGGAAGACAGAATTAGGCAATAAAAATATAGAGGGTGCATGTATAATGGGATAGCATTACGGGATAGCATCTTCCAGAGTGCATATGAAGTGTGCGTTACTGCGGTTGGAGGAAGCGAGACTGGAGATGCTTGGTAGAATGATGAAATCCACGTAGCTGTTGGTCAAAAAAAGCAAGCGTACTCAAGAAAGCTGAATAGTAAAGATCTTAGCTGTGAGGTAAGGACTAGACTAGAAAATAATTATAGGGATGAAAACCGAAAAGTAAAGATGCTAGTCCAAGAAAGCAAGGATAAAATCAAAGCGGAAGATGATGAAAAAAATGAAAAATGAATTTGAAGGAAATAAGAAATGATCTTGGAAATGGGTTATAAAGTTCAGGAAAGGTACTACTAGCACTGAGTTAGTTGTAATTAGGAGTGTTAATGGTGAAATGGTATGGAATACAAACAAAGTGAAAGACTGTATAAGTGATTTTTTCAAGAAATTGTATGAAGGTCAAGCTATGGAGCATGAAAATGTGACACAGAAGATGATACGTTAGACAATCCCGTTGTGAGTGGCGAAATGAGAGTTGATATCAGCGACATTATATCCGTAACTAAGAATCTGAAGAATGGTAAGGCTGCTTGTATGGATATTGTCACCGCTGAAATGCTTAAGAGCGGTGACGGACATTTGTTTATGTGGGTGAGCAAATTTATAAATATGTGTACTGAGAACGGTGAAGTTTCAAATGATTGGAGAAAGGTGATTATCGTTCCACTCCACAAGGGGAAAGGTGATAAAGGTGACTGTACTAATTATAAAGTGATTAGCCTACTAAGTATATAATAGAATATGATAAAAATTAATACAATGAAATAGAAATGGATAGAATTGTGAGAAAGTTGAAAAGAGTAGAATCTGACAAAAACAAGTAAAATTCAGAAATGGACCCACTTATCCATAGGATAGATTATAATCAAATCTGATAGCAATGGATAGCATGTAATGCAAAAAGGCTGTAAGATATAATATGATGCAGTATTTTTGTCCATTAAAATTTTGTTCCTTCTTTCTATACAATTTTATTTTTTTTTCCAGTAGGATCACAAGAAATTCACAATGTTCTTTTGGTAATTTTATATAGAATACGAATTTCTGATACTCGTAATTCTAGGCAAGGATTTGCACACATGACTAAATTTAGACTAAGGAAGTGTCAACTTTAAGATTAAGTATCTCGGTTAGTCTTTAGCCTATAAGTATCCCATGGTTTCGAAAGATAGCTCCTAGGAACTGCGAATATAATATGAACGACATGACAGATATCCAATAGCATCCAACGTGTTGGGTTGCCGCATTTCCGGTCCTCTATATCTGTAATTTATATGAGTGTGCATATTCACGTATGACCATAATTAATGCACGGGCTCAGGAGAATAGATCACCTCAATGCTTTAATTTTTTAAGAAACTCTAGAGTTTCAACACATGTAATTTGGGCTTCCATGTTTTTTTAACACACGAAGCAGTTAAAATGTTATCATCATATCGCACTAATGATTTTTTGCGTCCTTGCAAAACAATCCGGAGTACTTTATAGTTAATAGGACATACGAATCACCTGAATGATCCATTATTTAACAAATCGAAAATTTAATAAAATATAGTTAATACAATTTACAAAAGAGTGAAACGGATAGGTTATGGAGCACGTACCCTACGTAACACATTTTTTTGCTTATCTGGATAACATTATTGATAAAATCAATTTTCAATATCTCGGTAAAGAGCATATGCGTTCATCAAACTGGTAGGAAATCATATTGTTGCTGCCAATTTCCCCGTATTCTAGTTCTTGCTCGCAATTTCATTTCCATGGAAGGCAATTTGAATACATTTTATGACGATTTTCGTTCTCTCTTTTAGCCTTGTATAATTTTTTTTGTGTCGACTGACGTCACATGCAACACATGGAAATTCATACGTGCAGAAAGCACTCAGTTGGAAAAGAGAGTAGAAACGGATTCTGCGGCAGATGTGGCTCCAGACAGTCTATCTGCAAGCTGCTCTGCGACGATCCTTTTCCGTACAGGCGGTTTCAAAAAGTACCTAAGTACGGACCATTTGTCAGATCCATGTAATATATATACCATCGGTTCCATCTAACTGATATTAGGAGGTTCTTTCTTCCATTTACTTTATTATACACCATGGAGATAAGTTTCGGAAATTCACGATGTCTGCCAAGGAAAACTCACAGCACTTATTTTAAGCTCTCTCGCCGATTACTACTCGAAAAGAGATGATACCTATATTTAGAAATATGGGTTTTCGAAAAATATACAAAAATTAGTAAAAGTAGGCGACATGCGCCTAAAAAAGGTGTGTAGCCTATTTAATGTAGTATTTAAAATGTTTAACTTCTCGTAACTCCCGCTTATGCAATATGCATAGATGAGAATGAAAATGATGGGGAATTTTTTTATATTTAGTCATTTAAAGGTGATCTTATCCGATCCTATCTTCTCCTACTATTCCCTCACTTCTCCTCCCCCCTCCACATCCACTCACTTACCATCCTTTCCTTCTCCCTACACTGCCCACCACACTTCCCTCCCCCCTCATTTCCCAACTATCCCCTCCATTCTCCCTCCTCTTACTTCCCCTAACCAACCTCACCACCCATCCTATCCATCCACCCCTCATTGCCCCTTCCCGTAGTGCCTCTCTCCTTAGTTCCCCTCCCATCGCTTCTCATCCCCCTCCCAACACTCCGCAACCCGCTCCTTCCCTCCGTGTCACCCCCTCCCCATTCACCTCCCCTCCCGGGAGAAAGTACAAAAAAAAGTTTAAATAGTTGAGAACCTGTAGAAAAATTTAAAATTTCATGAAAAATATAATAAATCGAATTTATTCCCTGAAGTTCTCTAGAAGTCCCTTGAAACTTGCAAAATCTCCTAAAATATTTGATATACTTGGAGGTCTTATAAAATCCTTCAAGTCTTGTGATTTTTTTTTAATACCTTGAAATCTCTGGAAATCCTGCAAAAGTTAACTCTTCAAAGCTGAACATTTTTTAATTTTAAGTAATCAAAACTAAACTACAAATTTAATCAGGCAAAGTAAAACTTTTCTGAACTCAAACCATTTCAAATTAAAAAAATTCCCTACAAAAAAAGTTCAAATAGTTAAGAACTTGTAGAAATTTTTAAAATCTCATGGAAATATAATAAATTCAATTTATTCCCTAAGGTTCTCTAGAAATCCCTTGAAGTTTTCAAAATCTCCTAAAATATTTGAAATACTTAGAGATCCTATAAAATCCCCCTTTCATCTTGAGGAAAATGTTAAAAAAATATAACTTGTGTTCTTTTAACTCAATTGAAATGTAAAGAACAAAAAATTCCCTCTCCCAATTAAGAAAAAAATTCAAAACTAAAATTTCCTCCCTTTCATTGCAGTAAAAATGTCAAAAGTGAAAAAAGGTCCCTCTTCCAAAAAAAATTATAAATGAAAAACTCCTTCCAATTCATAAAAAAATGAAAACCTCAAATCCTCGCTTCTAGCTGAATAAAAATTGAACAATTTTAAATTGTAAACCTTTCAAATTTAAGTACACATTCCAAGAAACGTTTAAGATGACATTTTGAAGATTAGAAACTTTTTTAATTGAACTATTCTAAACTTCATTCAAATCTGAAAAGTTTTTAAAGTATAATTATGAAATAAAAACTTTTCTTATACTGGAATGCTTTAAAGTTGAATGTTTTTATTTTTAATCGCTTAAAAGTAATAATTGACAAATAGTGATTTATTCTTTTCAAAATTAAATAATTTCATTTACAAATGAAAAATTTATAAAGTGGAAACAAGTGAAATGGCAATATTTAAAATTGAAAATATAGCGCTACGAAATTTTAACAATTCACAATTATTGAGCAAATCATCAAGTATTCGAACTTTTGAATTAAAATGTGGGGCTTCCGTTTCTGGCATGAAAGTCTGGGGTAGCGGTGAATTTTTGATGCTGACTTCTTCTGATATTTGTGGCGAATTTTGAGGTGAGTGGATTGTGGAAGTGTGTAGAAAGATTTGATTTTGAGAGATTGATTGAGAGATCGAGTGATTGAAAAGAAGGTGAGGATATTCCTGGGCATTAAGACAAATTTGTGTGGAAGTTGAGGTTAGATTGGTTTGAGGTTTGTAACGGGGTGGGAGGACCGGTTCGGTCGTAGCAGGGCGGGGTAGATAGGGAGAAAAGCAAGGCAGGTAGACGCAAAGATAGATAAAGACAGAGAACGATAGAAGGCGGGAGCGTTCGAATTGGATTCAAGACTAGTAGAGCGAGTACCAGCAAAGAAAAAAGGGATTTAGATCAGGAAGTTTTTAGCACACCGAAAGGGAAGAACAAAGAAAGGAAGGAAAGGGGGAAAGTATAGGAAAACGGTAGAAAAGGAGCGATTGAGAGCGAACAGCGTGGGATCGATTGAGATATTTATAAAAAGAAAGAGAGGGGAGAGGGGAAGCAGTGAGCACAAGAAAGATATAGGGTGAAGCTTGGAAAATCTAAAAATGTTCAGATCGCCGCCGGAAAAACATAGTTATGTAGAGAGGGATGAGAACAATAAGGGGACAGAAAGAAACAGAGCTGAAGCTAAAGATTCGATGAAAGAGGAAAGATTGAAAGAAACGCGCGAAATGATGATAGAAGTAACGGGGATACGAGTATATGGAGAAAAGCAAGAGAAAAGGGGAGAGGAAATAAAGAAAGAGATTAGGCGGAAATGGCCGAACTTAGGAAAGAAATGAGGAAATGGGAAGTAGTCAGGGAAGAGCCAGAAAAAAGGATGCAGATGTTAGAACAAAGACTAGAAAAGCAGGAGGAGACTAATAAAAAGGTAGAGGAGTTGGAAGGTAGGATAAAAAAAATAAAAAGCTCAAACCGGGAGTTTGGAGGTGGAGAGAGTGGGAATAAGGAGAAGGAAAGATTGAGAAAAATAGAACAAAGA
>JAUMHM010000088.1:1194828-1206025 GCA_032362435.1 Melikaiella ostensackeni
GGATGATTTTCGAAAACAAAAGTCAAGTTTTCTATTTTAAATCTTCCAATTCAAGAAATTTTGAACTTAAATAATCAAAATTATGGACATTTTTTATTGTAAATTTTCAAAATTAAAGACACTTCAAGTTTAAAGACTTAGAATTTAAAATTCTGCATTTTGCAGAATTACAATTGAAATGTCTTGAATTTTAAAAATGTATAGAATAACGAAACACTTTTTTGCAATAGTTGCATTTTAAAGATTCACAATTCATTTTTTTTTCAATTCTCACGAATAGTAATTCAAAATTCTTCAATTCCCACGATTTGCAATTTGAAATTCTTCAATTTTGAAGATTTGCGATTAAAAACTCTTTAATTGAATTTTCAATCAAAAGATGAACTTCCATTCAAACAACACGAAGTTTCAACAAAATAGATGAATTTTTAAACAGGAAGATTGATTTTCTACCAAAAAGAACGAATTTTCAACCATATATTCGAAAGTTCAACTCAAAACGAGCAATTTTCAATCGAAAATAGAATAGTTAAATTTTTAGTTTGAAAAAATTTATTTTCAGCTAAAATAATGAACCTTCCACTGGATTATTTGAATTTTAAACCAAAAAAAATGAATTTTCTATCAGAAAAATGTATTGTACGTTCATTGAGTTTGTGTTTACTCATTTAAAATTTGGCTTACTTGCGAAAGGATTTCTCTGATCCACGTATTTTGACGTTATCGCAGCAGACGCATTTTAGATGAAAATTTCCAAATTTTGTTGACACAATTCCTGGTGCATGTCTCGTTCGAAAATTGGTGTTCTGTACGTAACAATCTTTTCTTAAATGATCCGAACACAATCCGCTATTTTTTGTACTTTCAAAATTTGCTTCTATGTCCATCCGATGCAGCCACACTTCACATGTTTCCGGATCTGTTGAAAACCTGCAAACAATTGGTTGAAAAATAGACGAGTTGACTATATTTGATTCATTTAGAGAAGAGCTGGAAAAATATAATATTGATATACGGAAAAATTACATTGTAAAAAAAAGACAAATCTAACCTCAAATTTCATAATCTTGTAGGTCTTGGTTTTTACTTGTGAAAATACCTCAATTCGCTGCATTTTTCACTTTTTCCGCAGTAAAAACAACATCTACTCATTCTCGACAGTTTCATTCACATAACATTATAATTAAAAATCTCAGCATTATCATCATAACATCAGTGACCTATCTCGCATATCCCGAACTGCCCCGAGTGGTCCCGAACCAAAACATCCATGAAGAATGGCGGCTCCGGCGCCTTCAAGTAGGCACAGATCGTTCCATTGAATCCTGCATCCAGTGTATTATATATTATATCAGTGTTTTTTTTCCTGAAGAGGGAGAGGCTCTGGGGGCCTTCGTAGGAAGCTCTGGAAATCCTCGTGAGAGACTCTGAAGGGCCTCGTAGGAGGCTCTAGGGGCCCTCGTGAGAACCTCTGTGGAGGCCCTCGTGGGAGGCTTTTGATGTCCTCATAGGAGGCTCTGAAGGGTCTCTTCAGAATTCCTGAAACAATAGGTGGGTGGCGGCGGCGCCGAGATCTTTCTATAATATAGAGAGATTTTGTAATAAATAATAATATAAAATCTAAACCCAAACTTTCTTTCAAATAGGGTAATTGCGGGAGAGTTCGGACACCTTTTTTGAAATCGCTGTCGCAGTCGCAAAAAAAATATGTTTTCAATTCTAATTGTTCGTCTAAACCCTTGAGAACAAACCCTTCGAGTTGGAATAATACTTTTAATTGGTTAATGATTACTATGTACATTTGATAAAAAGATTGAAATATCTTCCGATGAAATTTTTGAGGGAGAGTTCGGACACCTTGAAAACAATTTTTCATGGGGTCGGGATTTAAAAAAAAAATTATATAATAACAATAACCGATTTCTTGATTAGTTTGGACGATGTTATATGTAATTTTCATGAAAATCCACGATTTTTTAAAATATATAATTCGTATGTATTGTTTAATTCGTAATGTATCGATTTTCCTATGTATCTTTCGATTTTTGATTTTCATTTAATTTAATATATTAATAATCCATACGAATTTTCTTCCATTTCTTAGCGCGCTCAAGTGTCCGAACTCTCCCAACTTGCCGGGGGACAAAAAAAATTTCACAGTGTGCCAATGTATCGACGAAAAAAAATGTTAATAGAGAAACATAACCTATATAGGCCCAGTGCTTCGATACAATTGCATTTTTGCAAAAAACATCGATATTCCAGCCGAGATATACCCGTTTTTGAAAAACATGGAAAATTTGTGGGTAACATTACGGGTCGTCATGCATAAGACGCTAAATTATTCGTCAATTCTAAAAAATAACTGAGTTTCAGCACTTACCTTTTTGTTCACATGTCAAAACAGTCGCGACAAATGACTCGCGAAAAAATCGGCTGCGCACATTTGGAGGGGAGAGAAGTGTCCGAACTCGCCTGAAATTACCCTAAGGACTTTTTGAACATTGTGAAAAAAGAATATTTTATAGCTTGTTAGTTTAAATTTTTATTATTAAATGGTTCACATACAAGAAACTTGTTTAGTTTTAGTTATAGGACCGAACTATTTTTTTTTCAATCTAAAAGGAAATAAGGTTAAGAAAAATTAAATAATATTAGTATTTTAATAAAACGAAATCACTGATCTTTTTCTTTTTCGAACCCAAACAAATTCCTTGTGAAGCATTTCAATAAGTTTGATTAATTCTGTGGTTTATAGAAGAAACGTTATTATGTCTAATTTTGTATGTACATCGAGGTTGTGCACTATAAATATTTCAACACATACAAATACGATTACACAACATGGAAAATACTGTAGGAAGATTTTGTTTTCTATTTAATATAAAAATACATAATACAAACATGTCATAATTTTGGACAAAAAACAAAATTAAAAAGTTCAAAATATTTAGAAAATTTTGAAGTCGATAAAACACGGGTTAATTTTGAAACAGAGATTTCTTCCCATGTATATACAAAGATGACTTTCTTACTAATCAGTTTTGGTTCGATTTTACATTAAGGAAACCGGTTCTTTACCATAATTTTTTTTCGTTTTCCCAAAAATAGCTTCAAAACGAAGAAAATCATTTTAAATTAAAGAAAAATTTTAATTTGAACAAAAAATCCTTTCTTAGAATGAAAGGAACTTTTCTTTGATTCAGAGCCAATGAATATTTTTCTTTGATCCAAATGAATTATCTTTGAATCAAAGTGTATTTTTTCTGAGTGATGTAATCCGATCGGGCAATTTACTAACTTAATCGAAAAAATACAAGTTTCGTACATAAATCTTTTATTCCGTGATTTCTTAAGAAAAACAGATCGCTTTTTAACTTCCTAAGGCCATAATTCACTTACACTCGCTTTTCAACTATCGCGGTAAACTTTCAAGGGTTAAGCCGCCCGGCCCGCGCTCTGCTTGACTGCATCTAGTGGCTTCCACCACGGACATTCTAATTCAATTATAACTTTCTGCGGGTCACGCTCGTTGGTGCAAAACACGGAATTGTGGTCCGAAGCTTCACAGTTTCCTTTTGCATTTTTTAAAAATTTATTTTACAGGTGACATGAGATAACCGCGCGCTTTATAAAAAGTCACCGCATACAGATATTATACATATACATATTCAGAATATGCACAAAGCTCCTAAATAAATTAAAGTACATATGTACATGGTGTTCGCAGTCATATTGTCCCGAAATTATATACGAACCAATAATCGTAAATATTTTCTGATGATTTATAGAGTCATTGAGAATGAAGAATAAATCGCAGTAAATAAACTTCCAAGATACACGAAATCATAGAACACATGTAGTATACATGTGGATCACTTCATGTCTTAACCAAGTATTTGTTATAAACAAGACTCTTTCTAGGCATAAACTAATAAATTTCTCCGCGTTACCGTTCGTTTTTGGGTATCCGAAGTGACCAAGTGCCCTGTCGGTACCTTTGCGTTGCACCCCAACCCAGTCATTCATAGCTCCAAGTAGAATGATTCTTTCCCTAGGTTCTTAAGTACCTATAATATCATTTCACGAGTCCAGAAGGTATCTTTTACATCACTATTGTCGCCATCAACTGGAGCGTAGTATACTATAATAAATTCTTCTGATTTCCACTTCCATCCTAACCCATAATGATCTAGAAGACAATCATCTTACTTTTTGACATGTTGTTTTGCTCTCTCATTCATAATCAGACCGACTCCTCGGCTACCATGTGATTCATTATCTACTCCTGACCAAAAATCTAGTACATTTCCTACCTTTCTTATCTCACATTCCTTCTTGTTTGTTTCCAGCACACATGAAATATCTAGATCCCTTACGCGCATTGTATACCGCAATTTTCTTTCCCTATGATCATTCACACCTCTAGCATTCCAAACACCCAGCCTCCATTTATCGCCTGAAACTCTTTCGACTGCATGCCTTTTGTCAACAGAAGTGTCAATCCTATCCGAGGCTACATTATTATTATTTGTATTATTTATCTCTAAGAGTATACACCCAACTACCAGCTTGATACGAAAAAAGTTTTCCATAATTATACATTCATGTCCAAACTAAGCAGCTGAATCGTCATAAGGTGGCAAGGTAGCGTGTTTATTCATGACGTTAGTCACACCACACTTTGGTCACTTAAAGTATGAAAACAAAGCCAGAGCCAAAGGAGTTATGATCGGTTTGTGTTGTATACTGAGGAGGGCACCAGCCTCCTTCAGTTAGATCTTTAAGATGGGAAAAGACCATTCACTACTTCAAAAATGTGATAAGAATTCTCAACCCTGAATAAAATTCGACAAGCTCAAAAACTTTTATAAATTTCCATTACCCTCCTAAAGTTTTCCAGATTTCCAAAAGTTTAAAAGATTCCCCAACATTCCTATCAATTTTCAAAAATTTCCAAAAGTTTCAAAAATTTTCAAACACTGCCATCAATTTTGAAAATTTTCACAAATTTACAGTTTTCGAAAATTCCCACCACTTTCTAAAATTTTCAAACATTTGTATCCATTTTTTAAAATTTTCATATGTTTCCTAAACTTTGCATAAATTTCTTTGAGTTTCCATAAATTCCCCACATTTTCTATAAGTTTCCAAGACTTTCCATAAATTGTCAGCATTATTTTTAGATACTATTATCTTGTTTATTTATATGGTTGCAGATGAATTATCTTTGAATAAATATTTCTGGTGTCAACATTTTAAGGACTTGATTCGTTATTAGTATTCATGTATTTATTTTTTTGTGGCCTAATTTTCGATTTTCGTTTCTAGTGCTCGACAATAAAGAATAAATTTTCCTCTATTCAATTACAAAATTAAATTCTGTTTGGAGGAGAAGAATTCAAAGGCACCAATAATCGTCAATTGACCTCCTCAAGGGTCATATCTTATAGAATAATCAAATAAAAAAGGGGAGTGATGTAATAATTGACGTATAATATTATTTTTGCATTTCACAATAAAGAAACTTATAGCTAAGCATTTTCAGTAAACATAATGACTAAAAACTATACATATAACTTTAAATTGAAAGAAAATAATTTCAAAAATTTTTTCGTTCAAATATCAATAACAAATAAGACAAAAATTTCATGAAAACAGGTTTTAGAAAGAAGCGATTAAAAAAATGATTTTTGGCGAACTGGTAAGCTCTTTTTCAAATAAAAAAAAGTTTTTCCTAGAGAATTTCTTATTTCTGATCTGGTACAGGCTTCGGCCATTAACCGAGCAAATAGAAGTAATCGAAAGCACAATTTCGTCTCACACTTCCTTAGTTTGATCGAAAGGGCAAATATCGAACAATCAAATACCTATTTTTGCCGAAGAAAGGACAAAAAGCGTCGACGGTAAATATTAGTTTACGACTTAGGCGAGTCTTGGGTATTTTTATTCCCTCATTGCTCTTTTAATCGAATTTTCAAGCAAAGCTGGTGTTTTCTTACTAATTTTTGTATTAATATCGTCATTAATCCCAGTCACGTTATGATCAGTATGAATTCGTTTAATTGTTATAATTTAACTGTATAACATTTAAACTAACTTAATGAATTGAAAACTAATGTACACACGTTTTTAATTATTTTCATAATCAGAATTGAAATAGATTATGTAAATTTAAATTGAATTTTTAAAAGTATCCTAATTGAATAGATATTTTTGAATAACTACTTTCATTTGGGTTTTCATATTCCTGAAATATGAAAAATCCATAAATTAGTAAAAGTTAATATTTTAATGTAGGCATTGTAATGGCAACTGTGGATAAAACGCGAGAAAACATCGTTTGGAGTTTTATTCAGCTAAAAGAATCAGCTGTAGAATAATTGAAGCTTTTACTAATATTTTGCCGTATCGGTAGATGTGTATTCAAAATAATATTAAGGTAAAAAAGACTAAAGAAAATAATCTTGAGAGGGAATTATTCCATTTAAAACACCCTTAAAAATAACGAAATCTATCAGTGATCTTTGCGATATTTTTTACTTTTATTAATTAATCCTTAAAACTCCAGTTTAATCCTTGAAAACTTAATTCATTTCTTTTGATGAGAAATGTGTTCCATATTATTTTCAGATCTTAAAAAAATGGTAATTTTCGCTATTATATTATTTCGTTATTAGGTTACATTACTCATCAATTCCTGTTAGATAGAAATCAAATGCTAATGGGTTTTCAAACCCCGTAATGAAGCGTTTTCGTGGTGATTTAAAATAAATTTATACTAATTTAGGACTGATGACCAATGAGATTTTGTATTTATTATTTTTCAAACATCTAAAAATAGAGAAGAATTCATCAGGATAAGAAATAAATGTTTTTCTAAAAATAGAGAAAACCCTTTATTCTGTTCTTTTCAATCACTTCAAAGGAGGGGATTAAAAACAATCTAGAAATTTTTTATTTCGTTAAAAAGTTTCCAAAAAAGAAGCAAACTTTTTATTATAAATTACACAATCCGACATTATCAAGCTTAAATCGTATATTTTCGAATAAAAATTGAAATCAAATGATCGTGGGATTTAGGGTCTGAATTTTCGCGTTGAAGTGTATTGTAGACGAAAATAAAATTCTCAACAATTTTTCCTCCCAAAAAAATACAATAATATTTTTTTTGTAGATTTATTTTTCATAAGAATTGGGCTCTAATTTCTTAATGAGTCTGTAGATTTTCCCACCCTTTTGTTGGTCGGATATCATATGTGTGTAATAGGACGGCACGAAATTTTTTTTTCCTTTCAAATGCTGAGGTGATCCAAAAGATGTAGTTTGGTATCCAGATTTCCCAAAAAAAGTTAAAGTTAAAAAATATATATCTCATGTTCGCGTATCCAGGATAAAGCTCATAATAGCAAATAATAGCGATTTTTTTTATTTTGGTACGAAATCAATTTTTTAATAGACAAAAAGGGTTCTAAAAATTGGTATTAACAACTATAATTATCCTCAGAAAACTACTCAGCAATAAAAAAATCCGCATATATAGTAAATTGTCATTAAAGTTGACAAAAAGAAAAAAAAATGTTTTTACTTGATTAAATGATATTTTTCTTATTGTTTACGTTTTTTTTACGTATGGAACATTATAATTTGTCATTAAATTTAAATAAATTATATGAAGTCATGATTTTCACTATTTAAAACTGCTTTTTGTACATATTCTGAATTATTATACATTTGTGATTGAATCAAATTGCTGATTTTAGAATCAAATGTTGATTTCAAATTAAATTCTAATGATTTGAACATATTTTTATTTGATTTCAATAGAATTCTAGTCAATTTGAATTTAATTATACCATTTTTATCTATGATTCTAATTAAATTAAATTTTTAATTTGATTCAATTTTGTTTTTCAATTCAATTTAATCATAATTCTATTATAGAAATTAAAATTAAATCATCGCAGATCAAACTGAGTTCTACTTATTTCAACACAATTTCTAGTTCATATCAATAGGAATCTAGCAATTAAAACAGAATTCTAGCAATTCAAATTAATCACAATTGAATCCTAGTCAATTCAAAATAAAAATTTAGCAATGAAAGTAGAATCCCAAAAATTAAAAGCGCAATTCAAATGAAATGTTTTTCGATTCAAGTGGAATTCTAATAAAGTCTAAATAACTTATAGAAATTTAAACTGAATGCTGGTTAATTTAAACTTAATTATAGTTAATTGAAATGTAAATGTAGTTAATTTAGATATAAATCTAGCAATTCAAATTCAATTCCAATTTATTCAAGTGGAATTCTAGTCAATTCTAACTTATTGTGTCCAATGAAACTAAATTCTAGTTAACTTAAATTGAATTATAGTCAATTTTTCAATTAAAATTCAATTCTAGTTAACTTTTCCAAACTCAAATCTTTTCTATTTAAATTTTCATCAATTGAGAAAGGAAATATTGAACTAATTATTATTATTAATGATAATTATTATTATAATTATCTATATTGATATTGAAATAACTATTGAACTATTTTCCAAACAGAAAACTTGAAATTTTTTTATATTTATAAAGAGCGAATGCTTTTATTTAGCATTGTTTATTCTTGATACCATTCACATTCAATTATTCATAAATTTAGAACCTACTTATTTTAAAATTGTTTAATTGTAAGCTTTTCTAATTTTTAATGCTTTCAATTCGATATTTTTTTTTTGCTCTTGAATGTGACTAAATCAATTTCTGAGGAATTATTGCAATTCAAACGAAATTCTAATGGACTCAAAATGAATTCTAGTTTCCATAAATAGAAATTTAGCGATTCAAATAGAATCCTAAAATTCGAAAGCACTTCAAATAGAATTCTTGTTAGTTCAAGTGAAATTCTAATCAATTATAATCAAATTCCAGCAATTTGAACTTAATTCTAGTTATTTTTCTAAATTTCGTAGTTAAACTAAATTCAAATTAATTTGATTGATAATAATTAAGATATGAACAAAAATCTGTCTTAAATATTTAAAAATCATGATTTTATATCATTTGTTTAAATTCAATGAAAATTTACTATGTATAAGTATTTTTTCATTGCTACGTTTCAGAGGATAATTATAATTGCAACTATTAACTTTCGGAACCCTTTTCATCAATAAAAAAATTGCTACCAACAAAAGAAATATCATCTAATCAAGTAAAAACATGATTTTTCTCCTTCTTTCAAATTTGATAACAATTTACGATGCATATGGATTCTTTTATTGCTGAATAGTTTTCAGAGGATAATTATGGTTCTAAATCTTAATTTTCAAAATCCTTTTCTTCTATTAAAAAATTCATTTTTTACCAAAATACCAAAAATTCTCTATTATTCGTTATTTTGAGTTTTATTATCGATGCGCGAAGGTAAGATAAATTTTTTTTATCTGTAACTTTTTGTGCGAAATTCGGGTACCAAACTTCAACTTTTGGACCCCCTCCGTATTTGAACGAAATTTAAAATTTTTTTTCGCTTCACCCTAGTGCGTGTAGTATCGTCTATAGTGTATCGTCACGCAATATAGTGCAATTTACCGTAGTCATCTAGTCTATTCCTTGAAGCGTAAATTTATTTATATTGATAAGAAATGTATCCCATATTATTTTCAGATCTTAAAAAAATGGTAATTTTCGCTTATGTTATTTCGTTATTATGTGACATTATTCATCAATTCTCGTCAGATAGAAATCAAATTCTAATGGGCTTCCAAACCCCGTAATAAAGCGAATTTGTGGTGATTTGAAATAAGTTTATACTAATTTAGGACTAATGACTAATGAGATTTGGAATTGATAATTTTTTTATTATCCAAAAATAGGGAAGAATTCATCACTATTTGTTTGCTCTGCCCTAGTGTATGTAGCATCATCTATAGCGTATCGTCACGCAATATAGTGCAATTTACCGTAGTCATCTCACGCTCCGTTGAATCTAATTAGACATTCGTCCTTGTCGTCAACTGACTATTTTTAACAAATATAAAGTTTTAGCAACCACGTAGTTTCGCTTTTGCTACGTTGTGTTGAGTAGTTAAATAAAATTCTCTCTCTAGTCGACGTAGCCGTGCAGTTTACCATGTAAATTACCCCAGATATGCTTCACGAAAGCAATAAAGATTTTATTTTTATTTTTTCTTCCACACACTTTAAAATAAATTTATTCTAATTTAGGACAAATTAAGCAAATTTTTTCACTTTTTTGAGTAAGTAATTACAAAACTTTAAGAAATAGAGCGAATAGTAGACGTAAATTATAAATTTAAAATCTGATTCCGCTGACCTCTATTAGAGTTGCAATTAAATTTTAAGTGTCGTCAGATTATGCGAATTAAGTCAGGTCGTATTAAGACGCTTAAAAATAGCAGGAGAAAGTAACACTATCATAACCTGGATCTTTGAAATGCTAATTAAGTACAGAAAATAGAAACCATGGTTACATTTTAATGCTAAAAAGTCACTTACAATCTTCAGAATACTCAGTAATAATGAGTTTCTCATTTCTTTAGAGTGAATTACTGAATTAAAAATTACTTAATTTACATTGAGTAATTTATTTACAAGATAGTTCTTCACACCTATCAAAAATATTCTTTGTTTTAGGGGTTTCGTAGCCCCGGATAGAAACCCTTATTTTTCGGTCAGGGGTCTGCTCGTATTATAAAAAAGGGGAAGTTAGGGGAAATGAAGGGAAGTGGGTGGAGTAGGTGAGGGTAAATGAGGAGAATTAAGGGGAAGTTGAGAGGAAGTCAGGGGAAATCAGTGTAAGTAATGGGAAATGAGGGGAAGTGACAGAAAATTAGGGGAAATCAGGAGAAGAGAGGGGAAATGAGAGAAGTAAGATTAAATGAGGGGAAATATAGGGAAATAAGGGTAAGTGATGATAAATGAGGGGGAGTAAGGGAAAATCAGGATAAGTGATGGGAAATGTGGAAAGTAAGAGGAAATGTGGGAATATAAGGGCAAGTGAGGGGAAATGAGGACAAGGATAGGTAAAGGTATTGAGGACAGGGAGAATGGATTGCTATTTTTTAGTAAAACTATTTCTATTTTGTTTGAAAATAAAAAAGTGTAATTGTAGTGCGCCTCGCATAAGGCAACCGATAAGGGTGCGTCATGTTAGCTTTCCCTGGTCAAAAACGCTCGGTCGTCTTTG
>JAUMHM010000088.1:1206125-1220771 GCA_032362435.1 Melikaiella ostensackeni
ACATACAGATAGATAGACACATTCGTAAAAACCTGTTTTTCGGGTTCAGGGGGTCTCAAAACGTAGACATTTGACAAAAACTGGGGGGAGGGGGGTCAAATTTTACACAAATCTAATACCTTCTCTGATGAGAATGTAAAAAAACGTGTTATAATTGACGAATGATATGCATTCAATTTGTCTGAGACAATTAAACTGAATATTTAGCTGAAATGAGGAAAAAATTTTGCTGCTACACGATAAAATATTTGTTTGTCTGCCCTTCGGACCCCTCATCGACCAATGCGAGCCGGCTGAAACTCTCGGAAGGCGGTAAATGGAGGGCACTTAAATGGAGGTTCTAGTGTATAAGAACCGTTGTTCATTTTACATCTTCAAAACTATTCGTTTCAAAACTAGAATATGATACCGCGTGTCGTGAAGTTTATTTTTTTTTTAACTGACATAATTATTTATTATGATTAATTTAACTTCTTTAAATTTAAATATTGGAGCACCTAAAGTAATATCGTAACACAAAGATAAGTATATAAGTGCAACAAGTTTCAAGTGTTGAAAACTATAGTCATTAGAAATAAACACTCTTAAAGACTTAAAGACTGGAAGACTCTTAAAACACTTGAAGCTGAAACATTTAAAAACATGATGAAAATATGAAAATCGGAGACAGAAGTTGGTATCCAATATTAAAAGTTGGAACAGTTAAAATATATATATTTATTTTTAAAAGAAGTATTAGAATCTCAACATTTTTAAAATGAAATGTACAAAGTTAAATAATTAACAAATGGGATATTCCAAGTTATTCAACTACAAAGTTAAATTTTCTAACTTTAACAATTTAAAGTCATATGTTCAAAATTGAGCCACTGAAATTTAAATCTGTATAGGAGTGTTGAGCAGTCTCAAATGTAGTTTTTAAATTTTAACAGTAAAAAATTTACAAACGTTTATTTGACCGATTTTAAATTAAACTATTCAGAATTTAAATAAATTTTGAGTGATAAAATATTAACTATTATAAAGAGTATTTGAGAGTGTAGTTGTAAATTTACATTCAAAGTTTATTTACAAATTTTATTTTTTGTCGAACTTTTTTATATTGCCGTGAATGGATTTCTAACGACCTGAGTATATCCAGTTTTTAAAAATAAATTTTTTAATGGCAGAAATCATTTTAAATTATTTAAGAATGTAACATTTCTTATAAAAATATTGTTTCTTCTTTTCTACATGTAAAAATAAATGTTTAATCTTTCCCCTATGTTTCTCCCTTATCGTGAAAAAATTTCCCTATTTCAACTTTTTTTTAGCACAATTAAATCCTACACCGCCAAACTCTACACAAAGTAATAATTTTAATTTTTCGAATTTAAATAAAGTCTAACAATAAAACTATGCACGAAAAAAACCCTACACAAGAAAATTTACTAAATAATTTCTTTAATCCTCTACACAATTAAGTTTTACACCTTCAAACTCTACACAAAGTTATAAATTAAAGTTTGCGAATTTAAATTACTCTGCAAAATAAAACTCTGCACGAGAATAATCTTCACAAGCGAATTAAATGCAGTTTATTATTATTTAATTATTATTTAATTATTTTATTTAATTATTATTATTAAATTTTATTATTATTATTTATTATTATTATTAAAAATAATTATTATTTAATTAAACGCAGTATTGCAAAACAGTTGAAATAGAATTAGGTGTGTAGAGTCTTACTTTGTAGAATTTATTTGTGCGGACTCGCTACCGTCCTGTATGTTCAGAACTTAAATCACATTAAAAATGTAATAATATGAACTTGAAAGCGTTTTTAGTTACACAATTTTGAACAAAGCTATAAATTTGAAAAGTAACTTGGCTAAATATAACAGAATTTGGGATGGAATCATAAATTGGATAAAATATAAGCCTTTTATTGAATGTTTTTTTGACATATGCAAAATTCATTTTGTTAAAGAACAAACACTTGTACCATGGGAGTCATTCAATGATTTTTCACCGAAATCGAGATCAAGACCTTTTAAAATGATGAATGAAATATATACTAAAAAACTGAACTTGAATATCCATAAATGATGTTTCTTTAATTTTCAGATGTAAATAATATTTACTTATCATTCTTTATACTTAATCTTTAATATTTCAGATGTAAATAATAGTTACTAATCAATTGAAATAAATCCATACCTGTTATGTTACCTATAAATTATCCCTGATGAGGAAGTCTAAATTGGCTTCGAAACATGTTGGGTCCCCAGTAGTATAAAAAGGACGGAGAAAAGAAAGAGTGTGAGGATGGTTTTGGTTGACTCTTTCTTTTTTCTCCCTCTTTTTTCTTTCTGTTGTGTACATTTATTGTGCACCTGTCTCTAATGAGCCGGAAAAACGGGTAGTCAAAAAGTCTATTTTTGATTTGTGAAATTTTTGGGTGTTCCTTTTTTGGTACATAAAAAATTTTCATAAGAGAGTAGATTTTATTTCGATCTTATGAAATTTTTAAAAAGAGACATTACGAACAGATTGGTTCTAAATGAACCTTTTAATTTCATTTCATTTTTGAATCTAATTTTCTTCTAAAAACTCATCGTGCCTCACGTTAATGTGCCAGTTGTAACTTGTGGGTTCTATTACCAAGTTAACTATTAATAATAATCAATATTTATTATTATTCGTTATTATAAAATAAGTGGTGAGGGTTTGCACGTGAGAGAAAATTAGATTCAGTTCACCAGGAAGTACATTTATTCAATAAACACCTACACTAAGCTACAGTACATAGGATGATCCCTAGCCATCTAGCTAATAATTATATTTCCTTTAAAATATTTCTGATCAAAATTCTCTGTTCAAATACAAAATTGTGAATTCCTACGCTCTACATAATTATTTTTATTCAAATCAAGAAATTATTTCTATAGATAAATTCTAAGAAGCGCGCGCGTTAAACTATATCTCAATTAATATAATAGGTTAAAAAATACCAAACGATAAACTGAACGTAAACTTAGCAAAATAATCTTAATATCTCAAATCATAAATCAAATCTCAAAATCTCTTTTAAGAGAATGCCATCTACTTTATAGTATGGATAATTCAGCTATGAGATGGTCAAAGCCAGAAAGTCAAATATTATAACAAGGTGTTGATGACTGTTTATAAAAGCTTCAATAAAATACAATGACTTTAGTCCTAATATCCTATTAGGTATTCAAAAATACGAATTGTGCAAAGAAAGAGGCATCGGGCCTTCGATTTCGTAAATCTTACTTGATTCGGATAATCCTCTCGTAAATGATAATTGACCGTACCTAGCTGCAGGTAAGTCTTTCACTCAGAAATCTTTTATATTTTCTCATTCATTTATCAACATAATGAAATTCGTCAAATCTAGAAATTTGAGTGAGAGTAAGGTGAAGGCATCATATTTTAGTTATTTTCAAATAAAATCATTCTACAAGGGATCACTACATGGACCGGGGTGCTGATTTGACTCAGTCCCGCTCGTTTGTGAACCTTGCGCTTGTGTTCAGCTTAACGCTTTACATCGCTCGCCTTCGGAGCCTTACTCTGGCTCTTCAAAGGGACGGGTAACAAGAAAGTATATTTAGGATTGCTGTATTTTCTTTATTTGAAATCGATTGAGTGAGTCGCCTGACTCCGGTACACATGAATTGCGCCAGCGGTCAGAGTTTTACCTGCTAGCCAGAGGGCCCTCTTCTTTCTCTTCCTGAACTGCGCCAGTGGCCAGAATACAAAACCTATCCGACTAGTCGATTGCTCCTCCTACTTTTTCCTGGATAATATTGAAATAAATTGACTCTGTCCTTTGTACGTAATGATAAATAAAATACGAGGTAAACATTTTCTTAATTTTTCTATTAGTAATTTAGAAATATTATATTTAAAATCTACGATTTTTGGCGATTCCAACGATATTTTATTCGCCTTAATAAGTTGAAATTATATTAAACATGAGTTATTGTCTACAGAACTTTAATCAAAATGTCAAGGAAAATTGGAAAGACCTCCAAAAACATAAGAAATTGACATATACGGAAATATCAAAACTATGAGAATAATAATTTTTAAAGCACATTTTGTTAACGCTCGAGTTAAACAATTTCATCAATCGGCACCAGATTAATTGAAAATAATAATGTTTCTATATTGATATCATCTACATTTTTGTTTAATTATATCAATAATTATATTATTAATTCTATTATTTATATTATTATTCGTTCCCAAATAATCCAAAAAATGTAATTATAAGTACTATTTCAAAATAATTGAAAATTAATCATTGAACAGTATATTAAATAATAGTGATTGAATTTATTAGTCAAATTAGTCATTAAAAGTTGAATTTCTTTCAATATCCTTTAAATAAGCTTTTCAAGCGAAAGAAGTTGCGAACAGTTTTCGTCGATTTTATCGCTTTCACATTTTGTAAAAGGATGATGAATTTCAGAAAATTTAGTTACAAATTTCGTCATTTTTAGTTACAATTTTGGAATTGTCGAATATATTGCATTCGAAAATTCCGAAACTTGTATCCAGACAATTTTACATTTCAAATAATGGAAGTTTTCTGTCATTATACGGGAGGAGTATTTCAAGATTCCTTGCCCATTGTCCTATTTTCATGGGAGTAGCACCTGAAAATACCTCGGGCGTAATTCGTGCTTGCTTGAAACTACCTACTTTTACACCTTTTACCCCTGGCGCAGTTCAGGTTTCAGTTAGGCAGAGTGGTTGACCGCTGGCGCAATTCAAGTGCGCCCGCCTGTCTCAGAATATCTCAAGAGAGTTTTAAATTCTTTTCTCAATTTTTATTTTCTTTTCTTTTGAACATCGATGATCAATTTTAGATTATTTTTGACAAACAAAATTCAAGGTGAATTAGTTTTTCCTTTTCTCGATCAAAACTTCGGGTTGACCCTAGTCTGCCCGTAAAGAAGTACAATGAATTCACACTTGTCACCTCTTACTAGAAAGCACTTTCTTGACTAGGGGTCAGAGTTGACTCTGCTCTACTTATAAGTGGTTTCTTCACAGTAAATATTCAACACGAATCACAAATAATCACTTGAACAGTTTCCAAACACAAATTTGATAATTTTCTCCAAATAATATCTCTTAACGTGAGATAACAGATTCTTCTGCATAGAATTCAATTATTCAAATCAAATAAAATATTTCTCCACGAAATTTGAAAATTCACGTCTCATAAAAAATGTTTTCACTTATAATCAAGTATTTTCAATATGAATTCCAATGATTATCATCGACAATAATGAATTTCCTCTCTCTTGAGATCGCTCTCTGGCGTCAAGAGTGATCAACAAGTTGACAAAAGATCGTCAGTCAAGAATGAGATTTCCTGAACCAGGACGTCGGGTTAACCCTAGCCTGCTTCTGAAATCTTTTTCTCTTTGCTGAAGCTTTTCAATGTTGGGTGGAGCAGTCTATCACCCAAGATGAAAGTACTGCTCTTTGTGGGGAGGTAAGGGACCAGGGGACGGAGTTGACTCCGCTCTGCTCCCAAGTTATCCCCGAGACGACCTTCTATTCGCGTATTGCTGGTCAGATCTGACCTGGCGAGATTCTGATGCAACCAAGGGGCTGTGCACTGAGTATTCCAGGAGTCAAATACCCGACTACTGCCGAAGTATTAAACGAGACTAACGGACTACTACACAGACTGATGAAGGTACTACTCCATGATCACTGTGAGTACTCCTCATACTACTCAAGAATACTTTAGACTGGGGGAAATCCCACCATGCCCGAAGAACCGCCGCTCTCCAGGGGCGACCAGGGCCGGCGAAAGAGGTGGATATGGTGGGTAGTTTTACCCACACCGAAAATCTGTGGGTGGGTAATTACCCACGCCAGAGTTTGAGTGAAAAATCCCAAAGAATTGACTGATTTTATTATTCGATTTTTATAATATGCGCGCGCGTATGTCGAATAACATGCGCAGTGATAACAACTTCTGTAAGTGGTGAACGTGCACAGTTGAGCACAACTGAGTAGTGAACACCACTTTATACGCATTTATACGTACTACTCGACACTAAAAACCCTTTGATTTCTCCATGTGCACTTATCTAATTTCATTCGCGCTACATGTGAGCTATAAGTAAAAAAAAATGGATCGTTTTGTGATACGAGGGGTTTAAAGCAAAAGGGCAAACGATGAAACTGACGATACACTCAGTCAAGAGCGTCCAGAGAAAACGCAACAGTCCACGAGTGGAGCAGATTCATCTTCGGAAAATGAGAATGCGAATCAAAAAAAATCAAAAACTGATAGAGATGAACAGCATCAAATAATGCTTCGTATTGTTCGTAAGCGGAAACTCTATAAAACTGGTCCTCAAAAATGATTTATTGAATTTGATTAACCAATTTAAACGTGAATTGAATCGTGAGGTTATGTTTGTTGTTTACAAGTTGTCAGGCTTTTTTGAACATCAAAATTTCGGAAAAATAGATTCATTTGAAAAATTGCAAATTTATCGAATTGAAGAAATATAGATATATATTTTTCAGATGAAAATCCTGCATCTTCCAAAGTTCCGCCCTCATGCCAACGCTAGAAAGTAGACAATCCATGGCTTTGTTTAAAGAAACTCGATCAAATAGTTTGTACGATATGTTCTGAAGTGTGCAATGAAAATTTGGTGACTCATTTCACGGCAGCTGATTTGCAAGCGAAAGAAACGTGGATAGAAAGTGGATTCGAAAATTCAAAACACGGAGCTGAAAGGATAAAAAAACACTCGAGGAGTTCGCTTCACGTCACTTGTGCGGAAGTTTTAATAAATCGTGGAAAAGTTAACGTTGTACAGAATCTATCAACTTCACTTCAGAAAAAAATCAAGGACAATCTGACAGCTTTGAAAGATTTTCAGTACTCTGCGAATTCTAGGAAGGCAAGGGCTAGCTATTCGCGGGGCGAATAGTGACAAAAACTCAAATTTGATGGTCATTTTGAAAGATCGGGCAGAAGACGTAGCGGAGTTGGAATCCTGGCTGAAGAAATTTAGGCACAAATGGTTACACCATGACATCCGTAACGAGATAATACAGGATATGGCTTTTAAAATCATGCTGCAAAATATCCGAGAGATAAAAAATGCAGAATATTTCTCCATACTTTTGGATGAAACAGCAGACATTACTAGGACAGAGCAAGTTTACATTTTTTTCCGAGCCGTCTCTTCTGATCTCATTGCTTCAGTGTATTTCATGGGGTTTTATTCGGCCGCGAGTACTGAATCCAAAACACTAATCGATATCTGTTGTGGATGTAGTGGCAGTTTTCGATCTACTTGGTCAATTAGCTTTAATTAATGAAACTTTCATTTAATTTTTAGAGAAACAAGAAAAAATCTACCTTGACCTCGTTCCTCTAAAAATGAAATGAAAGTTTTGATTCGTAAGGATTGTTGATTTGCAATTAAAACTAATTGACTAAGTAGATTGAAAACTATCACTACAATGACAACATATATTTAACTCCACTAGTCAACAAGCTTAACATCATTCCTTAAAATTAAAAAATTTAAGATTAGAATATAGAAATTTCACAGTGCGAAAGAGACGCAGTCTGCGTCCTCCTGGGATATAAGAGAAACGAGAAATGATCTGCTGCCACCTCGGTGGCGTAATTGGCTAACGTTCCACTCATGTAAAGTCGGCGTTTCCAGTTCAAATCCGAGCCGAGGTAGATTTTTTCTCGTTTCTCTAAAAATAAAATGGAAGTTTTAATTAATTGAAACTAATTGACTAAGTAGATCGAAAACTGTCACTACATCGACAACGTCTATTCAAGTCCACTAGTCAACAACCTTAACATCATTCCTTAAAATTTTAAACTTTAAAATTTGAATATAAAATTTCACAGGGCGAAAGAGGCGCAGTCTGCGTCCTCCTAGGATATAAGAGAAACGAGAAACGATCTACTGCGGCCTCGGTGGCGTAATTGGTTAACGCTCCACTCATGTAAAATCGGCGTTCCCGGTTCAAATCCGGGCCGAGGTAGATTTTTCCTCGTTTCTCTAAGAATGAAATAAAAGTTTTAATTAATTAAAACTAATTGACTAAGTAGATCGAAAACTGTCACTACATCGACAACATATATTTATCAAATAATTTTGCGTAATATTCAAAGTATCAACTAAAAAATTAGGTTAAAATAATTACTTTTCATGTTTAAATTATACATATTTTATTAATACTATATCTTTCCTTCCTTAGTGCATGTAGTAATTCGTGAACAGTTTACAATTTAGTACAAATAAAATTTGATTCTTCACTTATATTACAATAATTTACTACTACTTCTATAATATCTGATTTCGTACAGTATCACTAATTACAATAGCAGAATAATTAATTTTATAGTCGAATTGTTAAAAAATATTATTAAGAATAACTTAAACTTAATGCAATCTTTCTATTATGAACTTAAATCATTGACAAACTTCCCGCTACTTATTTAACAAGTTGAGTGAAGACACATGTGAAAAAGTGGGGACAAACTTAGCTAACTTCACACCATTGTGTGCACTCCTTTCACTATCTTGGGCTGAAGGTGTTTTGTCGTCGTTGGAATTCCGTTGTTCTTCGGCGTGTTCCTCCAGTGCAATATCATGTACCACGGATCTCCTCCACTCGAGGGGCTATTCACTCTGAAGTCAAACGTTTCGAACATTAGAATTTTTCGTGAAGTCTTATTGAAATCACGTAATGCTATGAAAAGCATAAACTCCTAACGTTGAAGTCGTTGTAGCCATGCTGAAGTCAGTAAACTTCACGCTGTACTGTACGCTGCAGTGTACAGTACGCGCCGAGTCAAAAATTGCTAAAATAACGTTATATTGACTTCAGCGGACTTCGGAATGAATAGCCCCTCGTCTCCACTCGACATGTCTTTTTTTAACCAGTCCTTTCGCGATTTTTACTATAGCTTCTGCTTTGTAATTTCCTTCTTGATGCTTCGAGGCTAACGGTACCAGCTCGAAACTCCAAACTTGACCAGATTTCGTGATGCGTTTGCTTTCAAAATTCATTCCATCGACACTACACGCTACAAAGTAGCGATTCCATGACGGCTAACATTTTAGTTATATGCCTTCATTACTGCCTCTTAAAATAATGTTAATCCCAAGCCGTGAGAACTGACGTTACATTCCAAAGTGACTGGTTTGTTGAGATCCAAATATTTTTGTTTCTGTATATTAACGACAAGTGATTTGATTTGTTGAAACTCTTTTTCTTTCACCTCATGCCCAAAGAACTTTACTGACGTTGACACAATATTATATTTTCTGGATTTAATTTGCTATTGTTTTCATCTAGCCTGACGAGTAGTTTTTTCAAATAGTCATTGTTGTCTTCAAGTGCTTCCTTCATTGTGTTACCACATCCATAAATAAGAATATCAATTCATTGTATTGCTATGCCTTTAGATCATACAAAAGTTCTCGCATCTTATGCGCGAATAACTCTGGCGCTGATGATACATCAAACGGGAATCTTAACCATCTGTATCTCCCAAACGGCGTCCAGAAGTTTGCCAACTTACTGCTATCCTATGTAAGTATCAGAATTCCAGAAGCCTTTCTTGCATCGATCGTTGAAAGCACTCAACCTCGGCTGATGTCTGGTAAAATATCTTCCCATGTGGTGAACTAAAAATGCGATCGCTTCAGCGCTGCGTTCAACGTTATGAAATCTCTACAAATACGATATATTTGATTCTTTTTTACCAATTAGAGATTAAAATTTAGAAAATTAAAATCAGAATAAATCAGAACTTAAATTCCCCTTCAAGGTCCAACATCCAAATTTTACAACAAAATTCCTGGAAATTAAACAAAAAACAAGAATCCAACGATCAAGTTTGGACAAAACACTCTCAAATATCTCTACTCAAATTTAAAAAACATCAAAATAAAAAAAGAGAAAAAAGGCAACCTGCAAGTCCCTTTCCTTCTTTTCTCTCTTTCGCCAATAAAACCGGATTACTCATCCAGTCTGTACTTGAATCCTCTTTCATCATTATTCTTTCTTTCTCTAACCTTGCGTGCTCAATATCCGAATCCTTTCTGAGGATGATCGGTGCAGGACGAGCAGGTTGAATGACTGAGTTGACATCGAGGTTCATTTCTAACGAAATTTCCCGAGGAATACTTCCGTATCCTTCGAAAACCGAGTGTTGATTCTGCAAAATCTCGAGGGCCTTCTTTCTTCCTTCCTCAAGTATGAAAGCAATGCTAACTGCATTTAACTTAAAACAATACCTCTCCAGGACTGGAGTGAGACAGGAGCTCTCCGACAACAAGGTCAGTGATCTACGTTGACTACCGGAAAGACTAGAACAAAAGTCTTTCCTTGCAGCAACGACTAGCTTGTATGATAGAGACTAGATACTGGCCCAGCATCTGTTCATTCTCTAGCCGAACAGACTGGCGGGAGAAGTAACCAGGCCGGACGGAAAGCAGAAAGTGGCGATTTGAGGAACCAGATGCTGGTTTTTAATTTTATCACTAGTAATTAACTTATAAGTAAACTAATGAATATAACAAGCTTTTATTTGACTTGCTTTGTGGGTATGTATGTTAGGGTCAAATCTTCTATTCCAATTTTGACACATAGTTCAGTCAAATTAGCATTTGTGCTGGAACTAGAAGATACCAGCAATCTGTTTGCTTGAAGCGTTCAGATAGACGTACTACTGAAGCTCAGAAGCCCTCGAGCAAATTAAAAAATATCCCCTCTTGTTATTAACAAATAACTGAAAATTGAAAACATTTCTTGACATGTTCGGGTGGATTATTTGATTCGAGTGAGAAATAACGTAAATATGTATACAGCATGATTTTTAGAAGATGAAATAATCTTTCAAATGAGCCTTCATCGAACTTTTTACGGTTAATAGTTTATGAAATCTAAATTTGTTAATTAAGGTTGCGCCTTCGCTGAGTAAGCGGCATATGTCATGAATTTTCATTGTTATAGAAACAAATATATCCACTTTATCTAGATAGGCCCATAAATAACCTAGGGTCAACAAGGATGTCGATTATTTTTTCCCCAATTTTCTATCTGCAATAGTTTCGTCGTAAAAAATATTGTTTAAACAATTTTCATGAACATTGTTTCATGATAGCGTTAAATAATGACAGAAAGTGTCAAAAAATAAAAAGCTTGATTTTTAGCTCATGATTGATGAAAGTTTTATTCGATTTCTCTCTTAAATGAAAGGGATGAAAAAAAATCGGGAACTAAATTACGGGAGATTATGGGAGGAAGGGAACTACCTTTCTTTACCGCGCGGCAACCCCGTGCCGTGCAACGTCGTTCGTACTTCCCCTTGCATAGGTCATCATTTTCGTATGAGGTGTCACTCCGCCACTCGTCACGGGCGCGAGTATGCACCTTTCAATACGAAAATGCTGACCCACGCACTCCGGTCGTTCCCACGCATTTAGTCTACCGGGATCTGTCTTCTACTCTCTGGCGTCTCACCGCCATGCGAGCTGGAATGCTGAGCTTGCATTTCTTGTTTCAGTTACCTTCTGTTTCTCTCTTTCCGCCTTTCTTCTCATACCAGCATAATAAAATATGAGAAAAAATAATAAAAAGGAATTCCGGTTGTAATAACCTATCCTCCCTTTTTATGACCGTCGTCCCTTGACGGCTGTGGCACTTCTTGCATAACCCAGTAAGGTGCTTATTATACAGTCCTTTTTCTTATTCCGAACATACTTTCTCGACATAAGTTTCGATAAGGCACTGATTTTCCCAATCCCCCCCCCCCCTTTCACTTGGTACTTCACTTCACTTCACTTTCAAGGCGTTTAGCGGAGATGTTGACTCTGATGATATTTCCTTTGGTTCCTTGTCTCTGCTCCTCATATATCCAGAAGAACGCGAGCGACTAGAGATGCTGAAGACGGCTGAGTTTTGCTTCGTGTTGATCCGTCTCTGCTGCTTAAGTTTGTCTCTGTGGCAGGCACAGCATAACGATGAGATTAACCCTCGGGCTGGGTACACCAACAAAAGGAGGCTCAACAAGGTAACGCCGCCTCGTATCCTACGGTAAGTTTTCGCAACCCCCTTGTGGCCCCTTACTAAACTTCCGTAGAACTCTGCAATTATTTGAGGTCTAGTCCCTTCCGGGGAACTTAGATTTTCCCGAAGCATACCGTGATCTTTATTGCCTTATTTTTGAACACTCTTACTAGAAATCCGTCAAAACGTTCCGTGGTAAACTGTCGCATAGTTCACCAAAACGCGCAATGAGAAAATGCTGAACCCTATCTACTTCTAAAACTGACACTAAATTGCGCAACACTCCCTCTAATTAGGCGATGTTGAGATCGTCACAATGTCTATTCTTCAGAATGACCATATATACCTTGAACTTTCACCGAGGTATTACCATTATTCGTCCTACCCGGGGATTCTTTTCCCGTAATTCTTCAAGGTCTATTGCGCCTATAGCGGGCAGTAGTTTTGAAACTGACGTTGCGGGTTCGCAATCAGCTGACAAGAAATGGACGTAATAATCTCGAAAGTAAACTAGGGATTTTCGATTTGTTTTTAAAATAGTTTCGTACGTGTCCCCATCGGAGGTCCTAGCTTCCAGCGATGATCTGTTCTCGACCGGTTGGTCGAGGTTGTGTATGAAAGGCATGGATAATTTCAACCCCAGGGGCCGCTGCTGTCTCCTTCTCCTGTTACAGGTGGAGTGGGTCTTCTGTCTTCAAATTCGCCCTGCTCCTCGGTGCTGTCTTCTGATGTGTCCATGGGAGGACTCACTTCAACTAAGATGGGCGCTGTTGCCTCTTCCATAGGCGATTTATTCATATTTGATCCCCCAGGCTTACTGCCCCCCGGGGTGCAGTATTATGAATTTGGGACCACATCTCGGGCGATAGGTTTCGTAGTGTTTTTGTACCTAGGCGTCTTGGGTGGTTGATCGAGAGTGGGGATGATGCTGTATCCACGCCGCTGAACCGGGATTTCGCACTCTCCTTCCGAGGTGACCGTTTGATTGGCTTCGGTACTGCTTCCACTTGTTTCCGAGTTGCTATCTAAATCCATTGTTGGTTCGTCCCCGATGTTGTCGATCACGCGTTCTCGGCCTCTTCGGGTCTTCAGCCTTTTGGCGATTGTACTTCCGTCAAGGTCCGCGGACATCCCTACTGTTGGAGCTGGGAATAGTTTTGAGACGGAGCCTTTGGGCCTCCCTCGGGCTCTCTTCCCCACCTGTTCCTCGCGTTTTCGTAGGCCGATGAAGGGTTGTGTTGCGAAGGTTCCGAGGAGTGAACTCTGATTGCCAGATGGACGAAACGCGGGTGCTGACACAGCTACATGGGGTATAGGCGAGAGTGTTACGGCAGGTTTAACCACTTTCCCGGGATCTGAGGGGAAACGCGCCATTCTCCTCTTCGGTAATGTTTGTTTGAGCGCGTCCTTGGCAGCCTGTTTAGTGGGCCCCTCCTTGGAGTTCGCGGGGTAAGCCTTAATACCTAATGCGCGAATATGAAGGGGAAACTCTCTGAGATTCTCTGGTCCGCCGGCTTACGTCTGTTATTAATTTAAAAGTTTTCTCGAAGTCCGGGTATTGTAAAATGGGATCTCGACACAGCTTCTTTTTTACCGCCCGCTGAGTCGCTGAAATGTTGCCGCCACATTGTTATTCCCATAGGCATCCTTTTGTACTGAAAGTGTCCTCTCTTTCTTGAAAATGCCGTTTTTGCTTGATCCTTCTCAGCCGCCCCAACTTGATGGATCCCAGGGCTAAATCGAAGATGGAGAAATACTGCGAACCGCCCAATCTCTCCAGAATGTCGTTTATGTTGGGGAGGGGGTAACAGTCACCTATGGTTTTCTCGTTGAGGGCCCGGAAATCGATTACTAAACGCCACCGCTTATTTCCTTGCTCGTCGGGTTTCTTCGGGACTACCAGGAGAGGTGAATTGTAGGGGGAAGTGGAATTTACAATTAGATCGTCGTTGTACATCTTGTTTATCAGCTCTTCGCACACAGTTTCCTGCTTCTGGGGCTGTCGATATTGCTTACTTTTCACGGGCTCTTCATCCAGCGTAGGTATGTAATGTTCCACTAAGCGTGCAATAGGTAATTCGTCGCCCGGCAACAAAAATCTGTCGCAACCGCTGCGAATCCACTTGTACGTATTCCAACTCCACCGGGTTGAGGTGTGCGGTTTTTATTTTCCTCCTAATAACCTCCACTCTTTGTTCCGCCGGAACGGGCTCCTCCTCCCTCGCAAAAGGCTCTTCCTCGCTAGAGAAAGCCACGTACTCAAACGGGATTAGTTCTTGTGGGGAAGTTTTTACAGTAGCGTCCGACTGGGTAGAATTAATGGCCAGTACCTGATATTTACCACCTTTATTTAGGACAGCCGCCTCGCCTACAAACACCCCTGCTTTAGTTTTTATGAGCAGTAAATAACCTTTTATTTCTGACTCGGCAATCGGAATAGTTACGGATTGTTGGGTTCTTGCAAGAATTGTTAAAATTCGGGGTACTGGTTTAACTTCTGGCAACTGATCCAAGTTAGCTTTCGTTGACTCGGGGTCAATG
>JAUMHM010000088.1:1230420-1249067 GCA_032362435.1 Melikaiella ostensackeni
CAAATTCTTCCGCATTTCATAAAAATCTCCTGAATTCCCTTGAATTCTTTTTTTTTTACTGAAATCAATGGAAATTTTTGGATTTTTTCAAATTCATCCGAATTTTTCGGATTTAACTTGCATTGTATTGTATCCTTTCTGAATTCTTATAATTTATCCTGAACTCGTTAAAATTCACCTTGAATTTTATTAAATTCTTCTGAATCCAAAAGAACATACCTGTAAGCCATATTATTAAGGCACACTAGTGACTTTTAGTTGATCTTAGTCACTTTTTGGGCTGGAAATTAGTCACTTTTAGTCACTTTTTTTGGTTTAGATGTTATTGATTTGTTATTCGACTTGAAAAATTCAATTTATTAGGGTAAAATTACATATACATTACATGTAAATGATAATGGATTTAAAATAATACAACTAAAAAATGTTCAAAAATTGGACTCTTTTGCTTTTCTTATTTTCATTTTTTTTCAAAGTACTATAGGGATCTTTAAACTATAAAAAGTGTGTATTTTTGGTGTTTTTCGAAATTCAAGATTTTTTCCTGTCACCCGATGTAAATATTTCAAATTTAATCATTATGGAAAATATTTTCTTTAAATTTGAGAAGAAATCCTGTGCATATCATTCCAGGAAAAAAAATGTTTTTGGGCCATTTCGGAACATTAATTGTAATGAAATTGCTAATTTTCGTATTCCAAGCCCGAGAGTTTCTTTAACAAATTTTTTTTTGTTACATAAAATTCAGGGCCGAATCCATTTCAAATCATGCAGGCCGGCCGGTAATACGTTCAAAATTGGCTTGCCAATGAAATAGGTTTTTGTACGTTAAAAAGAGTGAGACACGTATTTTTTTTAAATTAACATAGACACATTTTCACTTTTTTTCGAATATTTCGAAATTTTGAGGATAAAATCAGTTTTTTGCAAATTTTACTTTACAAACCGTGCCATTTGTGCAATTTTTGAGACATTGAGATTTTTCTTGTTTCAGTTTATTCAGTTGTTCACACTCTTGCGATTTTTTGGAAAAAAAAGAAAAAAAATTCTCGAAAATTCCTCCCTTTTTCCTGAAATTTTCAGGAATAATAGGTACTAATATTGTCTACTTACGATCGAATTCATTTCAAATTTTACAGGTACATGGTAGAGTGGGACAAAACTGGATTTTCTTGGACAAATCAGTCTACAGACCAAAATTTTTATCCGATTTGGCCTTTTTTTCTAGAAATGAGGCTGATTAAATTCTGCAGAGACCTCTCGAGGCTGATTTTTCAATTATTGTTTTTAGAAAAAACTGTGTAAAGAAGAAAAGTGGAAGAAAGGCATTTTCAAGAAAATCAGTTTTTAACTTGTAAAAAACAAATTGTATGGACCTAGGATCGATAAAAATACATGAATACGTACCAAAGGCACATAAATAAATAATGTTATAATAACCTCAATGGTTATGAACAAATTTTGTGTATAATTACACAAATCGGAGATTTATATGCAGAAAACCAATTTTCTTGACTATAATTGTCGCGATTCGATATTTGAGAGTTATCAGACAACGAAAAATCTATAACTAAATGATTTATATTCTTGTGAATAAGTTTTATAAATAAATATTCAGAGTCTGATATTTTCATACAGGAAAAAAATCGTTCTCACTTGAAATTGCTGCAATATGTTATGAAAATTCTACTCTGTACTAAGAAATGCTATTGAGTACCAATTTATATTGTTATAAATAAATTATATTAACAAATACTTGATCATAACATTTTCGCATAGAAGAAAATGTATCTTTTCACTTAAATTACTGCAAAACGTTATATAGAATTGCAGAAATTTGAGTAAAAAAAGATGTATATTTGTACATGTTATCTGTAATTAAATGTTAGTCTAAATTGTGAGTCTATATTATAGTTTACATACCATAAATTTAACACCTGGCGTGTATTTTTATTTCGAGAGAAACAAAATTGTATTTTTTTACTGTTCTCGACATGGGTGATCTGCAGTCTAAAATCTCAAAAATGATAAAAGGGCAAGGTTTTGAAAAAGAAATCAAATATTATTTACTTCTCCCGAAAAACAAAAAAATACCAGATGGAAAGTAAATGTTAAGTAGAAGAATATATTAGGACCTATCATTTCTAAAAATTTCAGGGAAAAAAGTTGGGGTTTTTGAGAAATTTATTTTATTTCAAATCGAAATAATTCTACAATTTTTATTATTATTATTCTTGTTGTGGATTTTAAAAGAGTGCAAGAAACTGGATAAACTGAAGCAAGAAAAACCTTGATATTTCAAAAATTTTCAAAAATGGTACGGTATTTTTAAAGTCAAATTTGCAAAATAGTTCAGGATTTCTAACTTTTCAACAGGTTTTTAATACTCCTTGAATCTGTGAACGTGAATTAAATGAAACGTATTTAAAACATAATACACAATTGTTCGAAATTGGAATTGAACTGTTCAGTATTCAGACATTTAAAACTAAAAACCTTTTAAATTGGAAACTTTTGAACCAAAAAAAATTTTAAACTAAAAAATAATACGACGAAACTTTCAAAATTCTTTATTTTCTAAATTTTCAATTTAAGAGTATACAATTGAAAAATCTCCATTTGGCAACTTTCAAAATTTAATTATTTGAAATTTGGAATATTTAAACATTAAAAACAACAAATAAATTAACATTTGCCTATTTTAGCTTGAAAGCATTTAGAATTGATTGGAGTTGATCAATATTAAACTTTAAATTTAAAGAAAAGTGTCAAATTCAGAATTTTGGAAAATATAACATTTACAAATAGAAAGATAGAGTCATTATAAATTTGAGAATATTACAAATAAACGTTAAATATTAACCAACTTTAAGTACGTCCAAATCACAATTTTAAATTCCATTGTGAATGAAAAGTTTCAAAAATATCAAATTTCTAATTAAAGCGGAAGTTGAAAGTTTTAATTTTGAAATGAAGAATTCAATTGAACATCCGTTTTTTCACTTTCATTCTCGAAAAAGTTGTTGAAATTGTCACATTTTCAAATTGAAGAAATAAACATTTAACAATATTTTTGGATGCTCTAGGTGTACACTCAAGCTTAAAATGAATGAACCCTTACATTTACACTGGAACCTCGATTTAAGTGGCCTTGGACGGCGGTCCAAGGGGACGAGAGAGAAGCGCTGTGAGTTTAGCGGAGTTCAGAAGTTCCGTAGCCACAAAGCGAGCAGTTCGAACACTTGCGTGCATATTTCGTATTCATTTTTAAATACACGCGAAAAATTCTCTGTTCATTAATTAGTCGTCATTATTAAAAATGGTTCATCCTTTATGATAACAAAAATCTATATCTGTACAAAATAGAGTTTATTAATATTATGTATTCCTACTGAAGATGGTTTATACGGCCCTGACATTATACATCATAGAAATTCTTGGAAGGGCGTCACGGCCATCGCAGGCCATACCCGAGACCGTCTCTCAATCGAGGCCAGTGTACTCATAAAATGGGCAAAAAATCCGATTGATAATTGTAAAGGATTTTAGAAAAAAAGTCTGAAAAGATTCTTTACAACTCTACTCGTTACATTTTCATTATATATTATTTAGTAAATTGTTTAATTTGTAGAATGAATAACTATTAACGAAGCATAATTGGACGCAAAATACCAGAAGAAAATCTTTTCCATGAAAATGTAGCGAATAGAATTATAAAGAATCTTTCAAGAAATAAAAATAGCTCTTGTTCATTCAAATAAAATGAAAATTACCACTTTTATCTAAAGTGGAAGGGGAAACACCAATATGAAAAATAAATATACTTAAATAAACAATTATGCCTTCCACTTAGTATGTGGATATACCCATTTGTCAGCATTTAATAATTTGTTAAACAGAAGAAAAAGCTATTGCAAAAATAGTGCAAATTGTAATGTTTAATGTTTTCCTAAATTTCAAAATCAAACCTGATATTATAAAAATTTTCAAATGTTTTTGGGCAGAAATGTTTATTATTTTGGACATTATTTGAAATTCTAAAAAAAAACATTTCCATCTGGACTATTTTTGCAAACGATGCTTAAATAATTTCAAAATGACTTCATCCTGACATCAATTTAATCAGAATTCAGATATCTTTCAAACTATTAAAGAGAAAATATTTCAACTCAGAATTGATAACATTAATAAGCCAAAAGTAACAAATTTTCAATACTAAAAAATCGCTCCAAGTGGCTCTAGTGTATTTTCTTTTTCATAAAAAATATAATTTTTGACTGCTTTTGTGAAGTATAAGATGCCTTGAGAATGAACAATGCGCTCTCATCAGTTTGTAAATAATTAAATGATTAATTGACCGGGGAAAATGAAAAATTTATCGGGAGAAAAAACAATTTTGCCTTTAACATTTTTTTCGTACCTCGTATAGTTTTGCTGTAAAATGGAATTTTTGTTTTTTTAAAAAGCATTTTCAATGAATGAAACCAGAACCGTTTGTTAAAAATGGCTGGTTGACGAACTCGTCCTTTTTTTTTGGTCCCTAAAAAAGTATGCTAATGCACAATCCAATCCGATTAGTCTTTCAAGAGTTACCCGTGCAGAAATTTCGAAAGGATTTTAGTGGGACTCTGACGAGCTCTCCATATTTCCAATCGCGCTCTAGTAGGGAAAACTAGTCGTAACCCTAAAGGTAACGTAACGCTTTGGTCGTTCTAGGCTCTACTAGACTTTCTAGTAGTGTTCTAGTGGGGGTCGCCCTTCCACAACATATCACCATAATCGCATAATCTAGACTAGTCAATTCCTATGGATTTCGAGCCGCTGAATCCGAATCCATGGTCGGAATTCCACCATCAGGTCTTGTTTTTTTTTTAAACCTCAAAAAACATCTTTTTTCTACGTTTTTTTATAACATGTTTTTAATTATGAAAAATGTCGAAAAAAAATATGTTTTTTGAGGTTGGAAAAAAAACAACATCTGATGGTGGATTTCCGACCACGGATTCGGATTTAGCGGTTTGAAATCCATAGAAATTGACTATACTAGTCCGTCGAAACTCCTACTTTTTTGTGGGCCTATGTAATATACATAAGTGTAATAAAAAAATGTACATTGTTTAATTATCATTGATTCATTTTGATTTTCTGGTACCACGTTTTTTGTACGTTTACTAAAACATTTTTTGTATTATATTATAGGTGAATATTTTTATTATTTCAAGTTATTATTGAATTATATTCAATGCTACATCAATAATATATTATTTACCTCCTAAATTGTATAAATTGTATATATATATAATTGTATATAAAGTACCAGACATCATAACCTCACTCTCATCGCATTCCTGTCCAACTTTTTCAATTAAGCGGAACTTTTTGCTCCGCAATCGTCCCTGCTCTTGCAGGCGCCTTTTATTTTTCATAGCTTCAAAGAATAATGCGAAACACAATACAAAACTATAGTTTAAAAAAAATGCAAAACTTGAAAGCACTGGCGATGCACTGCACCCCCTCTGCACAGCAGTACTTAAGCTAACCTCTCTAACTTTACCATAAGAAATACACAAGATAAAGTAAAGGACCCTATTAAAGGCAATCTAAGATTTCCACCATAGAATAAATGAGATTAAAAAGATTTAACGAATTATATAATATCAAATATCTTATAAGTAAAGTTTGATCATTTTTCAACCAAATCACAGTGCGTTTGAAATTTTAATCGCCTTTTTATCTAAAATATGTTGCCTTTCTTGAGCCTCTGCAGGGGGCTCAATTGAGGGCAAGTCAAATTTCATGTGGCCCAATTAAGGGCAACCCTCGGAGGTGCAATTGAGGGCTACTAAAAGGAAGCTTTTCCAGCGATTCTTGAAGCAGGAAAAAATTTTGTTACGAGAGTTTTCATATGAAAAATGTATTGAAATTGAGATAAGTCTTATGATACATAAATTTTGGGTAATTTTGTATAATATATTTTTGCAAAAACTGTATTTTAAATTTATTCACTTCTCCTTTTTGATTTTTGGAACTGATTTGAATTTAATAACTATCAAAGGTGAAAAATAAAAATGTACTATGTAAAAACAATTATCAGCAAACTGTAAAATGTGTAAAACACAGATGGGAAAAAATTGGAATATATTGATTATGAAAATTTTCAGACGCATACACCAATTCTATAAAAAAAACAACGATCAACAGCACAACATAATGAATACATAAATATTAAAGAATATGACGAATTATTGCAAGTAATAAAACAATATGAATAAAATATAATAATTTTGTATATAAGGGACTCAGAAATTCAATTTCATTACACAAACACATGATACTGACTTTAAAATTCGACAAAACTATCACACACCGAGGCAAAAGCAATTTAACCTCAAAAACAGAATTGTTTACAACATTTTTAACTGATGAAATCCACATAGACATGAAAAAAAGGCTTGAGGTCTAAAAATGTGTAACATTTCGTCATCAATAATGAAAAATTCTGTTTTATAAACAATTTATTATACAGTATTGTCATTAATAGGGCCACCTTAAAATTCCGTAATAATTAACCACACTCTAACTTTTTACGTATTTTTCACAACTTATCGAAGTTTTTATGTATTTCACGATATTCGCAAATGTTTTTACTATAAATTTATCAACTTACCTTTCATTAAACTGACTTTTACATTACAGAATGTTCTTTCTTGAGTGACAGAACAACTACGAGAATGCACTAACACAAAGCAATCACCTTTGCGCCATCTAGAACGTGGCGCGTCAATTTAAATGTTTTCTAATACTCATATACAATGAAAACAGCAGAAAAATGGCACATCTTCACAAACTGTATCCATTGCATTATGTTACAGAGTAAAATGTTGCGATTTTTCTGAGGAAATTTTATATTTTTTCGATGACAAAAAATTGAAATTGTCCTTAATTAAGCCCCTGCCTTTATAAGGGTCCTTTACCTTATCTAAGATGAGGAAACAGAAGATATTTTTTTATGAAACTTTAGGGAATTGTTTTTGTCTCCCAAAAAAAAAGTTTTCATCGCTATTAGAACTTCGAGCAACGAACTTTTTTGATACATCCTAGTGTATAATATAGTATAAAAAGTGATTTCGACATCCAAAACTGGTTTCAATTAGCATATTTTACAAAAATAATTAGAGAGAAGAAACTTACGTAAGAAATTCTTTGGACTTCCCTCCCTCCCGTAATGATTCGTAAGATTTTCCTGATCCTTCCCCAACCCACCAAAAAATCTTACGTAACTAATGCACACTCTCTTATTAGTTGCTGAATGGAGGAGAAAAAAGTTTTATTGAAAAAAGTCACTCACTTCTGAGCAAATGAAGGGGGAAGTTTTTGAGAAAATTAGCGTTTTTGGACATTTTTTTATATAAAAAGGTAGGGCATGAACCTGACGTTCTAGAGGCTGCTAATAGGGCTCCAACTATAATATGGTGAACCTTGTGCTTTAAGATGATTATATTCAAGAAATGAATTATGAAAAAATCCTTTGGTGAGGACGTGTATTTGATTTATTTAGAATTTTCAAACTAAGAATCTTATTTTCGACAAAAAGTGGCTTAGTTCCTTTTGAAACTTGAATTCTTCAGATTTCTGTTGAATTTGTAGGTTTTGTAGTTTTTGAAGTAACTGGTAAAAAGTAGATTTTTCGAATACAAAAAATTGCAATTTTTTTTACTTAAGCTCGCGCTAACATAGCCAGTTTTTAGAATTCTTTGATTTTATTAATACTAAAATACGTGTTTAAGTCTTCTGGAACTATTCAAGAAAGAGAAACGTCAATAATTTAATAATAAAAAAAGTTGTGTTTTTTTGAGACTTTGCAAAAATCATGAATTTCAACCTTCAAGCGCTTCGTTTATCGAGCGAATTTTAAGCAACGGGAAACTTCCAGCAAGAAAGTTGTTGATTCAGGTTCAAAGAAGTTTTCTGAAAACTTTTCGCTCAATCGGATCAATGATTAAAAAATTATGAATGTTTTGAATTGCGAACGCCAATCTTAACGCTGCCCGATGCACATGCCTCCTTGGCTACGAATGTATTGCAGCGGACGATATGAAGGTCAAGTCGGATACCAAAACAAATAATAGCAACCGTTTGTAATATTCTTCTAAAGTATGCTATAAATAAAGTAAAAAAACTAGTTAAAGATAGGATGAAATGTTCCAGAAATCAGGTGCGATTGGAAACCGTTAATATAAATTGCAAGTAAACTTTCATTATAAATTTAATATTTGAGGACTATTTTTTATTCTTGATTTCTCAAATAATTCTTTTATTGAATTATTTATAGATAGCCTGTAGTAATTATTTTTATTTTTTAATGAAGAAGGTCATAGCATTTTTTATTATTATTTTAGGGAAAAAAATACATTGCAAATTCTAGAATTAAAAAAGACGGTGTTGAAGACGTTATAATCCTAGAGAGATCTTTCAAGAATATTGAATCCTGTTGTGGAAAAAAATGTGACCAAAAAATTTTTAATCTTCAACAACAAAAAGTACATAAAAACTTTTGGGATCTCCGGAAGTATAATGAACAAAATTTAAATAAAATTTCGGTGTCCGACTCAATCTTCATATCGTTCGCTGCAACACGTTCGTAACCGAGGAGGCACGTGCATCGGGCAGCGCTAAGATTGCCGCTTGCAAATTAAAACATTCATAATTCTTTAACCATTAATCCGATTGAGCTAAAATTTTTCAATAAACTCCTTTGAACCTCAATCAACAACTTTCTCACGGAATGTTTGTCGTTGCTTAAAATTCGCTTGATAAACGAAGCGCTTGAAGGTTGAAATTCATGATTTTGGCAGTCTCAACCAAAAAATTAACAACTTTCCTGCTTATTAAAATATTTTCGTTTTTCTTTCTTAAATAGTTTAAGAAGACTTAAACACGTAGCTATGTATCAATAAAAAAAATTCTGATAATTGGCTAAGTTAGCGCGAATGGAAGTGAAAAAAAATTGAAATTTTTTGTATTCGAAAAATATACTATTCACCAGTTAATTTAAAAACTAAAAAACCTACAAATTTTTGCAAGAGGAAAAAAAGATGCTAAGGTGCTCCTTTTAAGAGAGAACTCTAATTTTCTGTTTCTACTTTTCTTTCCTACATTTTTTAGATACATCTGAATGAAAAGATAATTAGAAATTCGTAACTAATAAAGGCCTTATGTTGTAAATCAATGATTTAATGTTATTATGAGAAAATAATATGCTCATTAAAGATGAAACTTCAATTTTAAACTATTTTGAAATCACTGGCTAATAGTTATCAATTTTGATTATTTTCGATCAAACAAGAATTGAATTAAGCAGGCAATATAGAAAATTCTCTTCTATCGATAATAGTTTCGTCAAACGATATATTATTTATTTGAGTAATGCCAATAACAGGTGAATAATTGTGCACGGCATATAATTATAAAGTACGGAAATTGAAACGCAGATTTCAAAAACGGAAACAGGAACTAACTTATTGCTTTAAACTAAATAAACTTGTAGTTTTTTTTATAGTGAATATTTTAAAATTAATATTACTGTGAATTACTTGTTATCGGTGAAACTTCTATTCGTATTTACAGTTTCTGTAATCTATAGACGATTAAGTAACCATTAATTTAACTTTGTTCATTACAACGAAGCCAAACGATGCTGTAGCGAACTTTGATACAAGGAGGTGACCCATAATTGATTCTATTCCTTAAAAGTTTATTATGGGAAAGAGTAGAGTTCAAATTGATTAATTTTCACACGAGATTTATAATACACGAATTTTAGAACACATTTGCACGATCCATGTGGAAAAAGCCCTGTTTGGCCCTACTTGGAATGTTGGCTCCCGTTCACCGCTGGGGCAGCTGCTAGGGGGCCCACGAGGGCCCCTCGAGGGCAACTATAAGGGCAACCATGAGGGAAGCCCATGTTGGATCCTTATGGATTATCATGTCGTTTCCATTAGGCGCCACGACTGGATTGCCCTCATGGGCCCTCATGGTCTGAGAGTAATCCATGAGGGCCCCCGTAGGAGGCCCACTCCATTTTCCACACAAGAACTTTCACATTTTTCCTTTTTCTACACTTTTATTTATTCTCCTGGCATTTTTGTTAAATGAAATATATCTAAAAATATTCTACAATTAAAAATGCTTTTTTATAAATATCTTAACTAATTATGTAATTAAAAGCAGTTATAAGATTTGCCCAAAAATAAATCGCGAATTTCAGTTATTTAGAAAATGCCAAGACTTCAAAACGAAATAATAAATTGTGCAATTTAAAGCGAGTAAAGTTTTTTCACATTTTCTCAATTTTCTGAAGGCTTCGTTTAATTTAATCGACTTGGCCAATGTTTGTAAGCTGATTGCTTTCCACAAGATCTACTTTTTCCTGGTTGCTCTTACTTCTATAAATTCCACTGAACATTATATATTGAAGTAAATTACTTGGGTACATGTTGAAAAATTTTTAAAAACTTAAAAAATTGTGAAAGATTTCAAATTGACCGTTTTAAGAATTGATTGAATTAAAAAGTTAAAAACATCTTAATTTGGAATCTCAAGAAAATGAAAGCTTCCAACAATAAGATTAGACATTTGAAATATCCCAAAATTGAAAGCATTATAAGTTGAGTGTCATAAAAATTTTAGAGGTATAAAATTTACAAGCATTCTTTGTATATTCAATGAGAAATGAAAAAGTTTAAGCGTTGGTCTTAGCATTAGATTGAAAAATAAGGCTTTGAAATACTTACAAATTCGAAAAATTAAAAGTTTCGAATTTTTTGAGCTTAGAGCTTAAATTGTTAAAAATTGAATCAAATATTAAATGCTTTTGAATTCATAATTGAAATATGCGAAGAATACTTTTACAATCAGGAGCATTCAGTTTTTCATATTTCTAATACCAGAATTCATCGTCATTTTTGGGTCTACAAGGTTCCAACTCTAATTGTGTAACAATATAGGTACGAGGTCGTTTGTTGAGTTTGGTAAAAATTCAAGTAAAGAATTTTGAACATAGTAAAATTTTTCAACATAGTATCCTTCGACAGCTACACTCTTAGTCTAGTGACACTCCAATTTTTTCATCCCTTCAGAAAAGTAAGATTTCTTGATGTCTGCAAAATACTCATTCACATCAACGACTACATGTTTAATGGACGAGAATTTCTTCCTACCGAGCAAGCTCTTCAAGCTGGGGAACAGTAAGAAGTCGCACGGAGCCAAGTCTGGAGAATAGGATGGATGAGGAATCAATTCGAAGTCCAGTTCATGTATTTTTGCCATCGCGATTGCGAAGGTGTGAGCTCGTGCGTTGTCGTGATGAAACAGCACTTTTTTGTGCGCCAATCGTGGCCGTTTTTTTGTAGCTTGGTTTTCAAACGGTCCAGTAATGAATTCTACAAGTAAGCAATAAGGATAATTCCTTGGGAATCCCAGAATACTGTGGCCATCACCTTGCCAGCTGACAAAACAGTCTTCGCCTTCTTTGGTGCACTTTCACCAGGCAGTACCCACTGCTTTGACTGCTGCTTTGTCTCGGGTGTATAGTGGTGGGTCTAGCTTTCATCCGCAATTACGAATCGACGCAAAAAGTCCTGCGGGTTCTGATTAAACCTCATCAATCTGCGGTGAAATGTCTTTGCGGTTGCACTTTTGATCGGGAGTCAGCAATCGCGCACCTATCTTGCACACCCCTTCTTCACCTCCAGTGTGTCATGCAAGATGTTATAGACTCGTTCGGTGGAGATGCCTCCAGGCTCAGGAATCTCATGCACCTTAATTCGGCGGTCGTCCATAACCTAATGATGAATTTTTTTCCACCATATCCGATGTGGTGAACTGAATTGGTCGTCCGGAGCGCGCTTTATCTCTAATTGTAGTCCGGCCAGGTTTAAATTAGTTTACCCAAAAATAAACGGTTTTCAACGAAGGAGCAGACTCCCCGTGAACTTCTTCTAATTCGGCTTCATCTGCGCAGCCGCCTAATCTGAAAAGTCGTGTGTCTTAGCTATATAATACAAAGTTCATTTTGGTGCCATCTAGCGGGAAACTTACCTTACTTGTCAGACAAACATCGTATCTTCTATGCAGGAATATTGAAACTAAATAAAGGGATATTCAATATTGCCGGCGAGTTTAATTCAAAACGAATTTATTTCTGAACATAGTTTGTCTTCTCTGATGAAGCTCTTCAGTAGTCTAGTAATTAAAATAAATTTTTAAGCACTTTCAAAGTTCCATCTTTCTTACCATAATTTCGGAATATGACGCATATTTAACCTTGAACACTTTAAAAATTGAAGGCAATAAGCTGCAAGCTTGAGAATTTGAAGCCTTCCAGATTTCGATGTCTTACAAATCGTCTTGTCCAAATGACAAGGTTTTATCTCGGAACATGTAGCTTGAAATGTTCTATCTCGGAGAGTGCAAATTGTAAGGTTCTATCTCGGTTGACGGATTCCGGAAGTTCAGAATCGAATATAAATTGTATCAGGAACACTAGCGCCCTCAACTTCAAATAACCTTTTAATTTGGAGCCCCGTGTTTAAACCTTTGAATATCCACGTTCCACAGTGGGACCGAATGTAGTGCCCGTAGATAAAATAACGTTTCGCCAAAACTGTTCGACCGATTTGGATTTTCTTTTTAAGTTAAAGCTTATAAAATTTCTAAAATGTTGTCGAGGCATATTTCTTGAAAATTTATTTATTTTTTTTTTATTAACAGTGGAAATTCATTAAACATTTTTTTTCGTAAGCTGCTTTTTTGTAGATAGTTATACAATTTGTTCAAAAGTACATAGAACTAGTGCGTAAACTTATCATAAATGACGTTCAGCAGTATTAAATATATAGTTTTCTTACAATGTTATAAATAAATGAGTCAACAAAAATGCGTTTTTTAGTAAAAATGATATTTAACTACTCTAAATGTATATTTTTGAGTGAAAATCTGAAGGAAAACAATATTTTGGTATGACTTCTTGAAAATAAAGACATTTGGTTAATGATTTGAACAAATCTATAAACAAATGCATGAATTGGTCATGCTTAAATAGATTTCTTTCGTTTATTTAACAGAATCGGCAATAAATAGCTTGCTTATAGCTTTTTTGTGTGATTCTTTGATGTTAGACAAGAAGAATTCATTTTTTTACAAGATAAACTGCAGATATGTTAACAATACCTCTAGCTATGGTACATGATTTTTAAACAATAATTTGTATTCGTTAAAACAAATTTAATAAGCAAATTCATTGTTTCGCTATTTTTCAACATACAGATTTTGTTTTTTCAAAAGAATCAATTCCTAATATCTTGCCAGTAGCACTCTGTTGCTATATTTTACTAATAGCTAACAATTTGTAATTGTACTTGGAAAATTCAATAAACAAATGCATAATTTGGCCATGTTTTAGTAGACAGACTTCGTTTCTTTAGCATAATCAGTTGAAAATGGGTAACCAATGGGCCTTGAGTATAATATTTTTCTATTAGATAACAATTTATCATTTTTTAAACAAGTCACTGTGAGGCCGTTTTTTTAAAGGCAACACCTTATTTTTTTCTCGTTATTGTCATTATTGTCTCTCTGTTATGATACTTTATTATCCTGCAGAAAATTTTTATTATTTTAACAATTTAAAAGGGGCTCGAAATTATGAACAAATTTTAAAAAGTTTTCAGTTTGTTCATCTTTTTACAAATAAAATTGTGTTTCCATAACATAATCATTCACCCGCAATTCAATATGAATCTCTTCGTCAAGAAACTCTTGTGTCGAACAACTATAACAAATATAACAACTATAACAAATAAGGTATTTCCATTAAAAATGGCTTAAGAGTGATTTGTTTATTGAATATGTTCAAAAAATTATAAATTGTTATCCTACAGTAAAATATCACAGTTAAAGGCCATTGGTTATACACTTTTAATTGATTATGCTGAAGAAACAAAATCTATCAACTAAAACATGGCCAAATTATGCAATTGTTTATTAAATTTGTTAACAACAATTACAAATTGTCAGCATCTGAATTTACTTATACTGTTGCACAACCATTAATTAAAATCCCTTACATTTCTAAGCGATTCCGTTTCCTGTTCCTTTTACTTCTCTTCTACCTCAACATTGCCATTTTCACAATCACACTTTCATTCTTGCTCATTCGCTCCTCTATCCCCTTCCAATTCTATCATCCATTCCTCACCCAACTCCCCCTCCCCGAAAATCTTTACCACATTCTCTTGCCCGCTTTCCTTATCTTCAATTTCTCTTATACATCCTTCCCATATATGCTCCCATAATTCCTCTTCCTATTCATATATTCTGCACCTTCTGTTCTCCTTCTTTCCCCAATACATTCCTTCCCCGACCTCATTTCCTAATCTAAATCTTGCTATCCTTACCTATCTTCTCTCTCTCCATGCCCTTTCTAAATACTTTAGTACTCCTTCCTTTTCCATCATCTTATACCATTTATTATATTTTGATTCTTCACTCATCCCTCATTTTCCTATTAATTGTCTTTCCCTGTCTTTTTCCTCAATTTTTCATAGTTTACTTAGGTCTAATCTCCTATAACTCTATCCTAAAGAAGTCTTTTCTCTCTCCTTTGCATTCCATTAATTCTATTGCCCTCCCTCTCCTTTCTCCTATCTCTCTCAAACACTTTCTCGCTTTCTCCTATCTCCCTCAAACACTTATTTGCTAACCCCCCTCCCTTTACCTCCCTCAGCTTCCCTTTAAATCTCTATGCCCTACTTCCTGCTCTTGTACTTAATTTATCCCTTTGTGCTTCCTCTCTCATCATTTATCCAGGTGTCCTCCAGTCTACCCCTAGTGTTTATCTTATATACTGTCTTTGTAGCCTCTTCTCTTTTCTCCTATCCTCATTTCTCTGCTTCATATCCTAATACCGGACATACTATCGTATCAAATAACCACATTCTCCTTCTCCAATCATTTTTGAATCTTCTTTTCCCCATTCCTCATATCTCTTCCATTACCCCTGCTGCTTTTTTTATTCTTTCTCTTATATGAGCTCCATAATCACCATTTCTTTGCATGGTACGTCCCAAATATTTAAACTCCTCTACTTTTATAACTTTGCTCCCTCCCATCTCCCACTCCATTCTTTTTTTCATACCTCCTTTCCTTTGCCTTCTTCAACTATCGGTCCTAGTAACTCCATGAAATATATTTTTCATTCTACCACCTTGATATCCTGGTTTACTCTTCTCCTTCTTTTACTCCCTCTATTGGCTACTTTTCGAACCTCTTCTTCCATTTTGATATTCTCCGACTCTTCAAACCTTTTATTTTCCTCCTCTTTACGTTTATTACACATCTCAGTATGTTCCTCTTTTTTCCTCCTATATTTTTCTCCACTACTTTTCCCTTTTCTCCATTTTCTTAGTTCTTTCCTCTCTGCCTTCTTGTTCTCTTTACACTCCTGATGTCATCCACTTCTCAGCCCTTCTCTACTACCTTCTTGTTTGCCTGTGCCCTATAATATTGTATTTATTTCTCCTATCATTATTTCCATCTCTTCGTTTACATTTCCCTCGCCCATTTTACATTCTTTACCTTTGTCTTAAATTTTTCTTTCTCTTCTATTAACTAATCCCCTCTTCCTGTACTTTTTACCTTTACTTCTTTTTTATCCTCATTTTTATTACTCTTTTCACCCTCAAACGACAGTTTTATGGGAAAGTGATCCGAATCTATGTAATACCCTATCTCTATTTTCTTAACCTTCTCTCTCACCTCGTCTTCCACTATCACATAGTCAATTACCGTTCCTTTTTCTTGAGAGTGTGTATTCCCCTTCCTCATCCCCCTCTATATTTCCGTTTAAGATAAACCATCCCATCTCCTCTAAGCACTTCAACAATTTCTTCCCTTTCCCATTCAGTATCTTGTCTCTGTATTTTCTTCATCGCTCTCCATTCCCTTGCTCCTCCATCTCCTATTCTCACATTGAAATGTACTCTTATTATAAACGAGATGGGGAGTGGTTGGTGACTACGTGCTGAGAGATCCAGCGCTCGATGAGATGGGAAGAGGGTGGTGGTTGCGTGCTGAGGGTTTCAGCGTGTGGTGAGGTAGAAAGTGGGTGGTGGTTGCGTTCTGGGGTTTCAGTACAAGGGAAGGTGGAAAGTGGATGGCGTTCTGAAGTTCCAGCACACGGGGAGGTGGGTGGCATTCTGGGAGTCCCAGGACGCAGAAAGAGTGGAAAGTGGGTGGCATTCTGGAGTTCCAGAATACGGGAAGGTGGAAAGTGGGTGGAGTTCTGGAGTTCCAGTGCACGAGGAGGTGGAAGGTGGATAGCGTCTGGAAGTTCCAGGGCGCAGGAAGGTGGAAGGTGGAAAGCGGGTGGTGTTCTGGAGTTTCAGTACACCGGGAGATTGAAGGTGAGTGGCGTTTAGGGAGTTCCAGGACGCAGGAAGGTGGAAGGTGGGTGGTGTTTTGGAGTTTTGGCACACGAGGAGATGGAAAGTGGTTGGCGTTCTGTGAGTTCCAGGATGCGGGAAGGTGGAAAACGAGTGGCGTTCTGGGGTTCTAGTACTTGCGAATGTAAAAAGTGTGTGGCGTTCTGGAGTTCCAGTGCATGGGAGGTGGGATGTTGGTGACGTTCTGGAAATTCCAGGACGCGGGAAGGTGAAAAATGGGTGTTTTTCTGAAGTTCCAGCACACGAGGAGGTGAAAAGTAGGTGGCGTTTTGGAAGTTCCAGAACACGGGAAGGTGGAAAATGCGTGGCGTTCTGGAGTTCCAGCACACGGGGAGGTGGAGAGTGGGTGGTTGCTGTATATTGATATTTCCAGTACATGGGTAGGTGGGAAGAGGGTGAGATTCTGGAGTTCCAGCACACGGGGAGGTGGAAAATGGGTGGCGTTCTGGAGTTCCAGCACAGGCGTAGACGGAAGGTGAATGGTACCTGCATACTAAGAGTGCCAGTACACGGCGAGGTGGAAAAAGGGTGTAAGGTTGGTGGAATACGAACGTCGCCGCCCAGAGTAAGAACACCCAGATTACTTTTGTAGATCATTTTATTCGTCAAGAGTCTTGCTGTTGTCGTTGTCCCGAAGACGAAGTAGGCTTATGTGCCGAACGCGGACGAGCCCAGTCTGAAGTCTCGCACCGAGCCCAGGCTCGGCTCCCTCGCTGCGGAGAACCCCCGCATGGGGGAAGTGGTGTGTCCGCTAATCACAGTCACTGACATCCAAATGCTCGCGCGCACTCTCCCTCCACTTCCCCCATGCGGCGGTATTCTGCAGCGAGGGAGACAAGCCTGGGCTCGGTGCGCAACTTCAGACTGGGCTCGTCCGCTATCTGCTTATGTGTTTCAATTCTAATTGTCAAAACAAGTGTCTGCGCGAGGGAATTAACGCGAAGAATTGATTATTATTTTTCTCGTAACTATAGTGCTGAAAGCGCGTGTAACAAATTTTCATTGTAAAATAAAATTTAAATGAAATTTTTTAAATTATGCCTTGATACCTTTCTTAGAAATTTTATAAGTTCTAATTTGAAAAAATCCAAATCCATCAAACAGTTTTGGCTGAAAGTTAATTGGCCCACGGGCACTACATTTAGTCCCACTGTGCGTTCCAAGATAGAACCTTGTCATTCGGACGCGTCAAAATGTAAAAGCGTCGAATTTTCAAAAAAAACTTGAAAATTTGTTCTTTTGATTCGAAAGTACTTATTTCTGAATATAATTTTCTATTTTTTCACTTGCGAATGAAATTTCCCCACCCTACCATTTAATATCAGTTTTTTGTACTAAAAAGTCTCATTAAACTTTGACCTTCTCTTTTTACAATGCCTTGTTGTGCAGCAGCAGCATGCACTGCTGAAGATGTATCGGTCTAATTTGAATTTTCGAACTCATTGTCGAACGTGTGTGGCAAGGCCCACATGGCTATTTATGCAAGAACTTTGGCAATTCCCCCGGAGCGCGTTGGAACCAGATTTCGCGGTAATGAAAACCCCGAATCGGAGCAAATCCCGAAGGAAATTCCCCCACGATTTGAAAACGATCACAATACTGTTGCACATTTGGATTTAAGTTTCCAGACTTTTGCTCAATCGACTATTACACAGGAGGCAGGAAACTTTTCCAGCCTGTTGGTTACGCTAATTTTCAGCTTGAAAAGTTGACATTTAGTTTCCTCGTCTTCTTCGAAAATTCTTTTAACGCTTTGGAGTTTCTACTTTAACGGCTTCGAATTCAACCTGCTTAACCTCTCCATTCGAAGGACGACTTTTATAGACTTTTTACGATGTCATCTTTTTATGGTGTGAAGAATGAAGTGAAACGTAAGAGATCATGATTTCTTTATTGAGTCTGCATACAATTTCCGGCAAGGCGAAGTTTCCAAGGAGACAAATTAAAATGTTTATAGATCCAAGAAGATCTATTTGATAAAATATTAAAATAGACGAATAGACTTTATAGAGTCTTTGATGTGCAAGATTTTTTCAAAATTACCATTATTTTACGTTCTTAGGGTTTTGTAGCCCCTATGGCTTCGATCAGGTGTCCATCCGTCGTACTTTTTTCCCGGAGAAGAAATGAGGGGGTGGGGGG
>JAUMHM010000088.1:1249167-1270606 GCA_032362435.1 Melikaiella ostensackeni
TGCCTGGAACGTTCCAGTGGAACGTTCCGAAAGTCCCAGCGGCTAGTTCCTGGAACGTTCCCAGAACGTTCCGTGCTATTAGGGTAATTATCATCGCTAACTAGACTTCCCCGACATCAGACTCGTTATCATCACATTATTGAGCATATTACGCTGATTTAAAATGTTTGATAACTGTTTGCTATCTGCCCAGAAGAGGCTGAGGTAAGTCACTAACTAAGCTCTCAGAAAAAAGCTGGACTTATTTAATGTCGGATGAACAAAAAGTGAGGAGCATCCTTTTTTAGCCAGAAAGGATTTGAATTATGTTTTTAAGCAGAGAAAATTATATTAACTTGACTCAGCAAAGGCTTTAAGTGAGATCAGAAAAAATAAGACATAGCAAAAGCTTATCCAGCTTTTTTTGGAGCTCATTGAGAAAGGAAGGAAAACCGTGAGAGTAAGAGGGAGGGGGCAATTTTCATTAGATTCTGAATAATTTTTTTGCATCGTTCTTTGAGAGCGTCTATTATTTACATAAGGATCATTTTTGTAATTTTAGACCCCCCTCACTCAACGTATCGATTTTTCTATAGCAAGTGTATGCAACTTTAACATGAGCGTAAAATTTAGTTGGACACCCCCCCCCCCCCCAAGCCTTACGTGTTTAATGGACGCTCTCTCTCTCTTAGCCAGGGAAATTCAAATACTACGGTTTGCTATCCTAGGTTATAAAGGTTTGTATTCACGATACGAAAATTCTGAAATTTTGATACACCGATATAATAATGTAAAATAGGGTCCGTCCTTAAATTACGTAACGCATTTTCCCGTTAATTTTGTCCTCGACCTATATGTAGGGGAAAGGGGTAAACTAGTTGTTCGGTGTGCACAGGGAGTTCAAAGGAATATCTACCTTACTACCTTGTAGGTACACTTGTAGTCATATAGGTACACAGAGAATCAGAGGTCCCTACTCTTTACTGCTTAATCGGAAACTTCTTCTTCTTCCCTCAGAAAGGGCTCAAAAGGCCTCAAAAGGCCTCAGAGGCCTTTTACTGCATTTTAATTTCTGAGGTACAGTGTACCTCATTTGATACGACCTCTTTTTAGGGTATTCATGATTTATTTTGAGAAATATTGCTTTAATGTAAAAATATTCTACAAAAAATTGGGTATTACGTCAGAATACAGTCAAAATACAGTCAATAGTTGGAAAAAAAATCAATTTCGATTGAAAGATTTGTTTGACTTTCAGTGCATTCGATCCACCTATCCCCCTAAAGTATGTTACGTAATACGTAAATGACCACTTCTTATTTTCTTAGGAAATCTGTTTATGAATAGTTGCAAAAGAGCGAGATTTCCTTGAAACAGATTCTTTTGATAAAATGAGATTGAAGATGAAAAAGAGACCAGCAAAAGCATTTCGGCTGGTTTTCTACATTAAAAGATCGTATTCTTCCCAATTGTTGTAATAATCCTTTAAGCGTTCAGCGCAATCATTTCAGGGTTAAAGCTAAAATATAAATATTCTTGAAATTTGTAAAGGAAACAAAATTCATTCAGTTCACAAATTTTTGAAGGATGTTAAATTTTTATTTTTTAGCTTGCATTGTAATAAACACAGATACTGTTAACTCTTCTCAGTCATTTTAAACTACTTAAAATAAACGTATCAAATTAATTTCATATGAAATCTAAAGCAAGCAAAATAGATATAACATATATTTTTAACATTCGTAGGGCGTGGACTTCGATTTGAAAGGTTTTTCGCGTTGTCTTTTCATATAAAACTAAGTTTGAATAATTGTTGGCGTCACTTTTAACTTCTATATGAAACAGTTGCCTTTCTCATTTAACGAAACTACAATTACCACTTTTTTACGTTGTAAGATCTTAAAGAATTCGACAACTCATTTTCTACTAAATGAAAAAAATGGGGGGGAAGATCTGCAAAAGAATATTGTACTTTTTTGGCACACCCTAATGGCCATACTAAAAGCTTTATCATACTACTATATTGCTTTTTATAAAAGAAACTTCTTGTCAACTCACGTGGCTGTTATCGTCGAGTTGATTGTTGGTGAGTTTTCAGCTTATCAAATGACACGAGTTTTCTCATCCAATGAGCACCACTTGCTGGACTATCAGGATGAACATGTTTTAAAGATCGGAATAAAATCTATTTTCTTATGAAAATTTTTTGTGTACTGAAAATGAACACCCAAAGAGTTCACAATTCGAAAATAGACTTTGAGACTACTTTTTATTTCGGCTCATTAGAGACAGATGTGCAATAAATGTACTCAACAGGAAGGAAAGAGAGGGAGAAAAAAGAAAGAGTCAACCAAAACCATCCTCACACTCTTTCTTCTCTCCGTCTTTTTTATACTACTGGGGACCCAGCATGTTTCGAAGCCAATTTAGACTTCCTCATCAGGGGTAATTTATAGGAAAAACAACAGGTATAAAATTGATAAATAAGAAAAATATTGTTTTTACCTGAAAATAAAACAGATAGGATTGACAGTAATTTAAGTTTTTTTGTCTTACAGAAAAATTTCGGCTTTAACTAATCCGAGAACTAATCCTGCAATATTTAATCATTTTCTTTATGTTAATATCGAGTGTGAAGCTGTCAAAATTGAAGACGGAAAATTCGTGAATCCATAACTATTATAGGGTCGTCTTTCTTTGGCAACAAAAAGTCTCAAAAAATAATGCTAATTAAAAATATTGTACCACATGATTGACTGGTTATATTAGAACGTAATTTCAAGAATTTTGAGTATATATGGTAAACTTAATAAAGAGAACTTTTGGCTGTATTTTGAAAATTCAGCCTCACAATGCAAAGTTTAGTTCGAGAATAAATTAACCACTTTGAATGTGAAGATTTTCATTTCTGACACCCCTCACATGTACCTTGAATGGTAGTCCAATCGAAATTCCTGAATGGCTCTTACACGTACGAGTGCGATAGGGGCGAGGTCGGGCATTCCAGTGTCAGGGTTAAAGATGCAGACAGCCGCAATTCTTTAGATAAAGCGTAATCTCGAATTCTCCTTTAAAAAATTCCTATTCTTTTTCTTTTATAAAATCTATTTTTCGGCGTCCTGACACAATTTGTAAACTTTGATTACCCATAATAGGAGAGTCCTTCAATGATTTTTTTGTCAAAAATTACTTTTGATAACACTAGTTTACAAATTTTTGGTTCATCGCGTGTACCTAGAAGAAAAAGTGTTTTCTGACGATATGCTTTTTGTGTCAGTCGAATTAAAATTTATTGGATTATAGGCGATGAAATTCGGAAAAACGGAACAACTGAAAGTGAGTGATTTTCAAAAAGGTCGCAAAGTCCTCTTTTTTTTACTTTCATCGTCTGTACCCCAAAAAATTGTAATCCTTATATATAAATAAATAATAATAATATATAATAACAATAAAAAATAATGAATAATAAATTTTAATTTTAATATAGTCGGAAAGTGAAAGATCATGCCTTGCGAACGAGACACAGTTTATTTTAATTGGATCAACCGTTATCAAGATTTATGCCTGTAACTGAAAAAAGAGCCAAAAAACACGTTTTTTGCAAATATTTCGGAAACGCTTCTTTGGAAGCATAAATGAATGTCATTCTCTTTTTCAGCGACCCACAAATAGTATAATAAAAAACCTTTTTTCTCCACGAACATTTTTCGTGTAAACTAGTGTAATCTTAAGCTTAACTGGATAATATTAGTTCAGTGCGAATTCATTACAATTCAAAAAATTCAGAGAAAATTCAAAATAATTCAAATGAACTGAAAAAAATGCAAAAATCCAAAATATACCATTTGTTTCAGTAGAATTAAAGTAAATTTATGAGAATTCAAGGGGATTCAAATCAATTTGATGGAGTGCCTAAGAATTCAAAAGTAAGCTTAAAAGACTTCAAGGTGAATTCAGGTAAACGAAAAAAGTCCAGAAATTCATTGAATTGAGTAACTTCAGCAAAATTTAGAGTGAATTCGAAAAAATTCAAGAGACTTCCAAAGGATTAAGGTGAATTCGACACAATTCCAGAGAATTACAAACAATTCAAAAGAATTCAGAATAAATTAATAAGAATTCTGGATGAATTTCAAATGTTTTTAAACAAATTGAAAATTCAAATGAATTCAGGATGAATTAAAAAAATTCAAAATAATTTTAAATAATCAGAAAGAATGAAGTAGAATTTGAGATAAATTAATAAGAACACAGGATACATTCCAACTGAATTCAAGTTAATTGAAAACAATTTTAAAAATCGAAAATATTCCATTGGTTTCACTAAAATTAGAGTGAATGGATAAGAATTTAGAAGAATTCAAGGTTATTTTAGAAGACTGAAGGGTGGATCGAATAGAATCAAAAAAATTTTTTCGAGAACCTTTTGAATTGAGTAGAAATTGAGTAAATTTAGAAAAATTTAGGGCGAATTCGAAAAATTTCAAGACTTCCAAAGGATTCAGGGTGGATTCAACACAATTTGAGAGAATTACGAAGAATTCAAGAGAATTCAGGATAAATTAAGAAGAATTCCAGGTGAATTCCAAACTTTTTCAACTGAATTGAAAACAATTTTAAAAAACCAAAATATTCCATGAACTTTTAGTAAAATTGGAATGGATTTAGAAAAAATAAGGAGAATTTAAATGAAATCAGGAGGAATTGAAAAAAAATCAAAACAATTTCAAAGAATTTAAAAAAAAGGATAAATTAATGAAAATACAGAACACATTCCAACCGGATTCAAATTAATTGAAAACAATTTTAAAAATCGAAAATATTCTATTTACATTTCATTTAGTTTGACTAAAATTAGAGTGAATGCAGAAGAATTTAGAAGAATTCAAGGTTAATTTAGAAGACTGAAGGGTTAATTGAATAGAATCAAAAAAATGTTTTCGAGATCCTTTGAATTAAGTAGAATTGAGTAAATTTAGAGAAATTTAGGGCGAATTCGAAAAATTTCAAGAGACTTCCACAGGATTTAGGGTGGATTCAACACAATTTAAGAGAATTACAAAGAATTCAAGAAAATTCAGGATAAATTAAAAAGAATTCCATGTGAATTCCAAATTTTTTCAAACGAATTGAAAACAATTTTGAAAAACCAAAATATTGTATGAACTTTCAGTAAAATTGGAATGGATTTGAAAAAAATAAGGTGAATTTAAATGAAATCAGGAGGAATTGAAAAAAAATCAAAACAATTTTAAAGAATTAAAAAAAAGGATAAATTAATGAAAATACAGAATACATTCCAACCAGATTCAAATTAAGTGAAAACAATTTTAAAAATCGAAATATTCTATTTTCATTTCATTTAGTTTGACTAAAATTGGAGTGAATGTAGAGGAATTTAGAAGAATTTAAGAGAAAGCGATGAAATTCATAAGGATTCGAGGTTATTTGAAAAGACTTGAGGGTGAATTGAATAGAACTAAACAATTTTCTCAATTTCTTTGAATTGAGTCGAATTAAGTAAATTTAGAAAAATTTAGGGTGGATTCGACACATTTCAAGAGAATTACAAAGAATTCAAGAGAATTCAGTATAAATTAATAAGAATTCCGGGTGAGTTCCAAATGTTTTTAAATGAATTGAAAACAATTTGAAAAATCCAAAATAGTCCATGAACTTCCATAAAATTGGAATGAATTTAGAAAAAATAAAGTAAATTCAAATGAAATTAGGATGAATTTTAAAAAATTCCAAATAATTGCCACTCGACACAATTCGAAAGAATTACAGAGAATTGAAGAGAATTGAGAATAAATTAATAAGAATTCCAGATAAATTCCAAACGTTTTCAAACGAATTTAAAACAATTTGAAAAATCCAAAATATTCCATGAACTTCAGTAAAATTGGAATGAATTTAGAAAAAATACAGTAAATTCAAATAAATTCAGGATGAATTAAAGAAATTCAAAAGAATTTCAAATAATCAGAAAGAATTAAGTAGAATTTAGGATAAATTAATAGGAACACAGGATACATTTTAAGTGAATTTAAATTAATTTAAAACAATTTGAAAAATCAAAAATATTCCATTGATTTCACTAAAATATGAGTGAATGCAGAAGAATTTAAGAGAATTCAAGGTTATTTTAAAGGACTGAACGGTGAATTAAATAGAACGAAAAAATTTTTTTTTAAGATCCTTTGAATAGAGTCGATTTAAGCAAATTTAGGAAAATTTAGGGCGAATTCGAGAAATTTGAAGACTTCCAAAGGATTCAGGGTGGATTCGACACAGTTCAAGAGAATTGCAAAGAATTCAAGAGAATTCAGGATAAATTAAGAAGAATTCCGGGTGAGTTCCAAATGTTTTCAAACGAATTGAAAACAATTTAAAAAATCCAAAATATTCCATGAACTTCAGTAAAATTGGTATGAATTTAGAAAAAATACAGTAAATTCAAATGAATTCAGGATTAATTAAAAAAATTTAAAAGAATTTCAAATAATTAGAAGAAATTATGTAGAATTTAGGATAAATTAATAAGAACACGGGATACATTCCAACTGAATTAAAATTAATTGAAAACAATTTGAAAAATCGAAAATATTACATTAGCTTCACTAAAATTAGAATGAATGCAGAAGAATTTGAAAGAATTCAACGTTATTTCAAAAGTCTAAGGAGTGAATTGAATAGAACTAAAAAAATATTTAAAAATCCTTTGAATTGAATGGAATTGAGTAAATTTAGAAGAATTTAGGTTAAATTCGAAAAAAATCAAGAGACTTCCAAGGGATTCAGGGTGGATTCGTCACGATTCAAGAGAATTACAAAGAATTCGAAATAATTGAGGATAAATCAATAAGAATTCCGGGTGAGTTCCAAATGTTTTCAAACAGACTGAAAGCAATCAAAAAAATCCAAAATATTTCATGAACTTCAGTAAAATTGGAATGAGTTTCGAAAAAATAAAGTGAATTAAAATAAAATCAGTATGAATTAAAAGAAAATTATAATTTCAAAGAATTACAAAGAATTAAAAAAAAAAAGAATAAATTAATAAAAATACAGGATACATTCCAACTGAATTTAAATTAATTGAAAACAGTTTAAAAAATCGAAAATACTCCATTGGTTTCACTAAAATTGGAGTGAATGTAGAAGAATTCAAGAGAATGCGATAAAATTCATAACAATTCAAGGTGATTTCAAAAAACTTGAAGGTGAATTAAATAAAATTTAAAAAATCCATTAAATTGCGCAGAATTGAGTGAATTTTGAAGAATTCACGGTGAATTCGAGAAAACTTAAGATAATTCGAAAGAATTCGGAGTGAAGTCGAACAATTCAAAGAATTGCGAAGAATTCTAAATAATTAAAAATTATTCAGGTTAAATTAACAGAAATTCAGGGTAAATGCCAAATTAATGCAAATAAATTGAAAACAATTTTAAAAATCCAAAATATTCCATTGATCTCAGTAAAACTGAAGTGAAATTAGAAGATTTCAAGGGAATTCAATAGACTTTAATTAAATACATAAGAATTCAAGGTGAGTTAAAAGACTTGAAGGTGAATTCAATAAAACTAAAGAAAGTTAAGAAATCCATCAAATTGAGTAGAATTGAGTGAATTCGAAACCAATCAAGAGAGTTCAAAAGAATCCAGGATAAATAAATAAAAAATTCAGGGTGAATTCCAAATTTCTTCAGATGAATTGAAAACAAATTTAAAAGAAGTCAGGGTTGGGTCAGAAAAATACAAAAAAATTCCAAAGAATAAGAAAGAAGGAAGAAGAATTCAGCATAAATTTATAATGAATCAGGGTTATTTCAAATTAATTCAAATTAATTGAACAAAATTTAAAAAATCCAAAATATCACACTGATTTCAATAAAATTCGAGTGAATTTAAACTGATTAAAGAAATTTCAAAAGAATTCAGAGTGAATTCAAAAGAATTTGAATGAATTCAGGTGACATTAATAAGAATTCAGGGTGGATTCCAAATGAATTCAAATGAATTGAAAATGATCTAAAAAATCCAAGAAATATTTCTTTAATTTCAGTAAAATTGGATTGAATTTAGGAGAAATTAAATTAAATCAAAAGAATTGATGGTGAATTCAAGAATATTCGAGATTATTTCAAAAAATTGAGGGTGAATTCGAAAAAATTCAAGTGAATTCCAAAAAATTGAAAAGGATTGAAAATAATTCAGGAGAAAATAATACGATTTCAGAGCGAATCCCAAATGAATACAAATAAATTTTTGAAAATTCGACAAATCCAAAATATTTCGTTGATGCAGATATATTTTCTTTTATTTGTTATTTCGACATATTTTGTCGGAAATGAGTTATTCAACTTGTTGAAATTGACCTAAAATTCTTTGGAATTCACTATGAATTGTTTGTGATTTTTTAAATTTCCACTGATAAGAAAACAACGTTCACGTTAAAATATCCCGGAAGAGAAAACTGAAATCCCGCAAAATATGTCGGAAGAAAAAACGAAATCCGGTATATTTTGTCGGAAGACAATACTCGACCTTTCAAAAAACACTAAGCTTTTGAATAGTTAGAAGTTAGTCAAATAAGTGCAGAAATTCATAATGTTTTTAAAGCTTTAAAATGAAAACAATTTAATTTTAAAAGCTTTCAATTTGATTATCTGAGAAAAATGTTTGGTTGAGACAACCAAACGTTTTGTTGTTATAGAGACAACAAGATATTTTGGTTATATCTTTTGTTGAATTTTTGTTAAATCAGCCAAAAATTGAATCAACAATAAGTTGATTTTTGTCGAGTCAACAAATATTTTGTTAATATAATCAAAATTTGTTGGGACACAAAAAAAATTCTGAATACATCTTTGGAATTGTACATTATTGCAAGCTTTAAAATGCCATTTGGATACTCTAATTCACAATTTAGTTTTGAAAACTTAAAAATAAAAAAGTGATCTAAAAAAGTTTAAAATAAACCAATTTTAATGGCAAGGAATCATTTTATTAGATTTCAGTATGTAAAGTCTGAAAAATGATTATCAATAAGTGAAAATAATGTTTTTATTTCGAAAAAGCCAATGATTTTTTTTTAAATTAACAAGATTTTAAGGAGTAAAAATAAATCGTTGTCATTTTGTGTGAGTTCATGTAAATAAAATTTTATCAGGCTGGTTGAGAGAAGTTTTCAGAGTGTAATGAAAACAAATGTTATGCAAAACGAGATAGGGAGACCGCGACACTATGTGGGTGGCCCACGTGGGTTGAATCAGTTATAAAGTCGATTCAGTGACGTTGCAAAAAAAAAGGTATTAGAATTAGCAGGACCACTTTAGGGGAATCTCCTCATTGGAATTTTTTATCCAATTTATTTCTGGTTGACCGATTTGGACCAGAAGGGATGCGAAATTCAAAAAAGGAGCATTGTCACTTCAACGCCATTCTTCACGTGGTCTCTGCAAAACATTGTTGCGTAATTTATCACCCAAGTAAAAAAAAGTCCCATTGGGATCCCGCATAAAGTCCCTCTAAAGTACTAGGTATAAGAGAAATCAGTACTTAAGTACCAACTTTTCTTAAAACATTTTAAGAGTCCAAATAGGGACAAAAGTACCAGAAAAGTCCCACATCATTTTTTTAGAGCAGATCTTCAAAAGACCAAAGTCCCGGAAAAGTTTCACCAAATTTTTTTCTAAAATTTCACAAGGCCTGAATAATTTATGGGACAAAAGTATTCGAAAAGATCCATTTGATTTTTTTCGAAATTTGTACAAGCACTGATGGGATTCATGTCCCAAAAAAGTACTGCTCAAATAGAACTAAAGTACCAAAAAAGTTCTAAATATGTCTTGTTTTACCAAAACATTTTTACGAATAAGACTAAAGTACTAGAAATGTTCATTTTACATTTTGTTAAAGAGAATTTGTCTAGAACGAAAGTATCGGAAAAGTTCCACGTAATTTTTTTAAAGCATGATTTTTTTAGAACTAAAGTACCGAAAATGTCCCACTTAATTTTTTTAGCAGGAATTTTTTAGAACTAAAGTACCGAAAATGTCCCACTTAATTTTTTTATCAGGACTTTTTTAGAACTAAAGTACCGAAAATGTCCCACCTAATTTTTTAGCAGGACTTTTTTAAAACTGAAGTACCGAAAATGTTCCACTTAATTTCTTCTTTGAGTAGAGCTTTTTTGGAACTAATGTACCGGAAAAGTTCAGTTTAATTTTTTTTGTTTGTTTTGAGGGTGATTTTTTTAGAAAAAAAGTACCAGAAAAATCCCACTTAATTTTTTTTTGCAAACCTTTTTAGGACTAAAGTCCCGGTAAAGTCACACTTAATTTTTTGTTGTTGAAATTTTTCAAGTTGTAAATAATTTATGGAACAAAATTACTAGAAAAGTACGATTTTTTTCCGAAAGTAAAAAAAAGTCCGATTGGGATCCCGCATAAAATCCCGCTGAAGTACTAGGTATGGGAGAAATCAGTACTTAAGTACCAACTTTTCTTAAAACTTTTTAAAAGTCCAAATAGGAGGAAAAGTACCAGAAAAGTCCCACATCATCAATACTGATGGAATTCATGTCCCAAAAAAGTACTACCCAAATAGAACTAAAGTACCAAAAAAGTTCTAAATATGTCCTGTTTTACCGAAACTTTTTTACGAGTAAGTCTAAAGTACCGGAAAAGTTCAATTTAAATTTTTTATTAGGAAGATTTGTCTTGGACGAAAGTATCGGGAAAGTCCCACATATTTTTTTTCAAGTAGGATTTTTTCAGAACTAAAGTACCGAAAATGTCCCACTTTATTTTTTCTTTGAGTAGGGCTTTTTCACGACTAATGGAACAAAAGAGTTCACTTCAATTTTTTGGTTCGTTTTGAGAATGATTCGTTTTGGAATAAAGTACCAGAAAAATCCCAGTTAATTCTTTTTTGTAGAATGTTTTTAGGACTAAAGTCCCTGTAAAGTCCCACACAATTATTTTTCTTAAAAAATTTTCAAGTTCTAAGTAATTTATGGGATCAAAGTACTGGAAAAGTACCATTTTATTTTTTTTCGAAATTTTTACAAGTGCTGATGGGACTTGTCCCAAAAAAGTACTCGTGAAATAGGACTAAAGTACTTAATAGAACCAAGGTAGCAAAAATTCCAAAATATATCCCGTTTTCCTAGGACTTTTTTAGAATTAAGTTTCCGGTAAAGTCACACTTAATTTTTTTTTGAAATTTTTTAAGTTCCAAATAATTTATGGAAAAAAATTACTGGAAAAGTACGATTTTTTTTCCGAAAGTAAAAAAAATGTCCCATTGGGATACCGCATGAAGTCCCGCTGAAGTACTAGGTATGAGAGAAATGAGTACTTAAGTACGAACTTTTCTTAAAACTTTTTAAAAGTCTGAATAGGGGGAAAAATACCAGAAAACTCCCACGTCATCTTTTTTCGAACAGGTATTTTTGGGACCAAAGTCCCGGAAAAGTTCTACTTAATTTTTTTTTGCGCAGGACACTTTTAGGACTAAAGTACCATAAACGTTCAACTTAAAATTTTTCAGGAGTATTTGTTTAGGACAAAAGTACCGGAAAAGTCCCACATATTTTTTTTAAGCAAGACTTCTTTAGAACTAAAGTACCGGGAATGTCCCACTTAATTTTTTTAGCAGGACATTTCCAGGACTAAAGTACTGAAAAGGTTCAGCCTAAATTTTTTCTTGGAGATGATTTGTTTTGGACAAAAGTACCGGAAAAGTCCCACTTAATTTTTTTGGAGCAGGACTTTTTCAGATTTGAAGTACTGAAGCAATCCTACTTAAATTTCGTTTTTTTTTAAGGAGGACTTGTTCAGGACAAAAATACCGTAAAAATCCTACATACTTTTTTTGAGTTGGATTTTCTTAGGACTTAATTATCGAAAAAGTCCAACTGATTTTTTATTTATCTTACAGGGCCTAAATAATTCACGTGAAAAAAGTACAAGAAAAGTTCATTTTATTTTTGTCGAATTTCGTACAAGTGCTAGGGAAACGGGATATATTTTGAAATTTTTGCTACTTTGATCCTATTAAGTACTTTAGTCCTATTTCACGAGTCCTGCTTAAAAAAAATTATGTGCGAATTTTCCGGTATTTTTGTCCTAAACAAATCCTTCTCGAAAAATATAATTTGAACTTTTCCGGAACTTTTGTTTTGAAAAAGTCCTGCTAACAAAAGTTAAGTGAGATATTTCCGGTACTTTATTCCTAAAAAAATCCTGCTTAAAAAAAAAATTATGTGGACTCCTCCGATACTTTTGTCCTAGACAAATCTTCCTAAAAAAAATTTGAATTAAACTTTTCCGATACTTTAGTCCTGAAAATATTTCGGTAAAACAGGACATATTAAGAACTTTTTGGTACTTTAGTTCTATTTGAGCAGTACTTTTTTGGGATATAATTCCCATCAGCACTTGTATAAGTTTCGAAAAAAATAAACTAGATCTTTTCAAGTACTTTTGTCCCATAAATTATTTAGGACTTCTAAAATTTTAGAAAAAAATTGAGTGAAACTTTTCTGGGACTTTGGTCTTTAAAAAGAGATCCCAAAAAAAATGATGTGTTAGGAAATTCCTAGTTGCAACATAAAAAAATTTGAGTATACATGTCCGGCCAATTTTTTTCTTGTAAATTTTGCCACTAGGAATTTCCTAACACCTTGCGGCAGAATTAAAAAAGGAAATTGTTGTCTGATTTGTATACTCACTTTCTTTTTTATTTTGCCGCGAGGAGTTTCTTCACATCCTGCGTTTCATAAAAGTTTGCCGGACCTGTATACTCTTTCTCTTCTCCTCTCTTTCTCCTCTTTCATTTGGTTACCAAACAATTTATGAATTTGACAAAAATGAAGGCACCTTTATGTTGGACCCGAGGTCAAGGGTCTCCTTAACGGTTCGGGTCCAGGCTGGACACGACCCTTGAGAAATTAAAGGGTCTGGGTCCGAACCCTAAAGAATTTAATAGGACCTGTTTCGGACCCGGACCGTTAACAATTGGAAGTGTCCGGGTCCAGACCCAGACCTTTTAGAATTCAAAAGGTCCAGATTCGGACCCGGACCTTTACGAATTTGAAGGTCCAGTCTGGACCTGGACTCTCAGGAATTTAAGAGGTCCGGTTTCGGACCCAGACCCTCAAGAATTTAAGAGGTCCTGTTTCGGACCCGGACCTTCAACAATTTGAAGCGTTCGGGTTCAGTCCCAGACTCTCAAGAATTTAAGAGGTCCTGTTTCGGACCCGGACCTTCAACAATTTGAAGCGTCCGGGTTCAGTCCCAGACTCTCAAGAATTTAAGAGGTCCTGTTTCGGACCCGGACCTTCAACAATTTGGAGCAGCCGGGTTCAGACCAGACCCTTTAGAATTCAAAAGGTCCGGGTTCGGACCCGGAGCCTTAAGAAATTAAGAGGTCCTGTTTCGGACCCGGACCTTCAACAATTTGTAGCAGCCGGGTTCAGACCAGACCCTTCAGAATTCAAAAGGTCCGGGTTCGGACCCGGAGCCTTAAGAAATTAAGAGGTCCTGCTTCGGACCCGGACCTTCAACAATTTGGAGCAGCCGGGTTCAGGCCAGACCCTTTAGAATTCAAAAGGTCCGGGTTTGGACCCGGAACCTTAAGAATTTTAAGGGTCCAGTCTGGACCCTTAGGAATCAAACAGTACCGGTTTCGGACCCAGACCCTTAAGCATTAAAAAACGTTTTCAAAAATTTTTTAATTCAAAAATGGAAGATTACAGTTTGAGAGAATAAAAAAAAAAATTCTCAATTTGAAATCTTTAAAATTAGACAATTGAAAAATTCAAGCATGCATTCAACTGAATAATTCGAAATTTGACAACTGTATATTGGTTATTGATGGATTAGAAATTGAGAACTTCTTGCCATCAATGTCTGCAATCATTTTTAACGTTGAATTGTGAATATTTTAGTTTGAAATTATTCCAAATTGAATTTAATTTTTTGATGTTATTTTTTTTTCTAATGTGCAAGCATTAAGGACCGTTCTTAATTTTTTTTTCAATTTGGACTACAATTTAAGAGAATAGGAAAAAAAAATTCAGATTGAAACCTTCATAATTAAATAGTTTCAAATTTGAAAAAAACATTTAGCTGAATAATTCAAAAATTTTACAAATTAACATATTCTGTTTTACTTGAAGTTCTTAATATTAACATATAGATTTTTAACATATATTAACATTGATGTATATTAAAGAATTGCAAACAGTTCATCGAGATGATTTTATATCCAAATTAGAGAGAAAATTCAAAGCACCAGTTTTAAACAGTATAACCTGATCTCACCATACCATAGATAAGATCTACCCTTATATTAGTCACAATTTAATAAAAAATCACTTTCACACTTGGCTCGGTCCCTATTAAAAATTTCTTTGTCCACAAATGAAATTTATCTCTCGATTAAGCCTTAAAGCCACGAATCATTGCAGGCTGGGAGGAGCAAAAGACGATAAATCTCGAAAGAAATTAGTCCTTTGCTACAAGGGGTCAGAATAGAAAGAATTCTGTTTTTAGTTACTCGGTCTGGCCGCTAAAAATATGAAAAGTTTAAAATTACCCGGTTTTCACGAAACATACTACTTTATCTCTTTTCGCTTTGTTTCCCTCCTTTTTCCCTTCCTGACTCTCCTGACCTGGAAACTTGAGTCGCAAAAAAAGTCGAGCTCCGCTGAAATTTAGTGGATAGGACCCTTGCCTTGTTCGTTTTTATTTCTGGCACTTTTTTTTTATTCGAAAAGGTCGCTCGATACTATTTTACACATATTATGTGTGTATGTAGTGTCAATTCTCTAGAAAACAGCGAGAGGATTTTCGCGTGGCAATCGGAAAACAATAAATATCGACTTTCATCGCAGTTTCTTTTTTATAACATAGAAATTCAGGTGGAAATTTGAAAATAAAATTTTAAAAATAAAAATCTTGTGTCAATAAACAGAAACTTTCTGTACGATTCGTAGAAGTGGGATTTTGAAAATTGATTGTCGAAAGCTGATTCAGAAAATTTAATTTGGAATGGTGGTGTTAAAGTAAAAAAAAAAATAGTAAAAGTAGGCTGCAGGGGCCTACAAAAAAGGGTTTCGTTATCTATTAAGTCGTTGGTAAGGTCGTTCAAATCTTCCCTTCTCCACCCTCATTTCCACCCCCCCCCAATCATTCCCCTCCCACACTCAATTCCCCTTCTTCTCATTCCCCTCACTTCCATTCATTTCACCTCCCCCACTTCCTAACCCCTCCTTCCATTTCCTATGCCTTTTCATAATTTCCCCTCATTTCTCCTCCTCACCCTCACTTACTCTCCCCCTTCTTATTTCCCCTCCTCACTTCCCTTCCCCACACTGTCTTCCCCTCCTCCTACTTTTCCTATCACTTCCTCACTCTTCTCCTCAACCCGCCACTCACCCTCCCTTATCCTCATTGCTCCTCACACCTCTGATTTCCCCTCCCTGCTCCTCATTTCTCCTCACTTCGCTTTTTTATACGACGGGTGGACACACAGTGATCTGAATCAAAAATTTACTAATCAAAATAGTCCACAAGTCGCAATTCTGAACTGATTTGAAAGTTTTTTTTTTAAGAATATTTAGCATTGAATTTCTGAGAAAATTGTCGGAACCTGTTTACAATTTTTCAAAACATCATCATTTAATTAACGCAAAGTGTAGAAAAAAGGGCAGTTTTGCAGACTTGATTTTCTTTCTCTGGAAAAAATGAATAAACTCGTTATGTATCATATTTACTGTAAATATATTAAGAGAACATAATTAATTAATTCAATGTTGAAGTTAATTTGTATAAATAGTTAGTATAAACAAATAGTTAACTATGTCATTTTATGTGGAATTTTTTTTTTCAATTGGAATTGCTGAGTTTTTTTTTGAAAAATGATTGTCGGTATCTGAAAACTTTTACTGATAATCGATATTCATTGTTATTAACAATTTTAACAACAAATATTCAGTTTAGCTAGCTTACTGAAAGATAGATTTTTTATTTCCCATTAAACCTTTGTAGCATCGTTTAAAAAGAGATATGCGATTTTCATAATTGAATATTTCAATTGTTAATGAAAAATTTTATAAACAAAATACCTATTCCATGCTTTTTCCTACTGAAAGATTTTCTTATAATAAATATTACCATAAATCAATTCAATATTGATTATTGAAGTGATAAAATACATCCGAAAATAATTATGACTGTTATTAACAAATTTATAAACACGTCCTCATGTTCACTTATGTGTAGACATTTTTTTCTACCACATTCTACCTTTTATCCTTTATAATAGAAGAATTATATAACTATATTGAAACATTTTAAAACAAACAAATCAACAATTAACAATTCATTCAATCATTCAATGTAGTTATATAATTCTTGCTATCATAAAGGATGAAATGTAAAGTGTTATAGCGAAAAATACCAAAATCCTACACAGAAATGTCTAGCATGTATAGTTGCTTATAAATTTGTTAATGACGGCCGTTATTATTTTCGGATATATTTTATTACTTCAACAATCCATGTCAAACTGATTTTTGGTAACACTTATTGTAAAAATAAATTTTTAAGGTAAGGAAAAGCCCCAAATAGATATTTTGTTTATATAATTTGTTATTAATAGTTAAAATATTTATTTACTACAATCGAAAATCACTTTTTCAACGATCATACTAAATTTTAATGGAAAATAAAAAATTTTTCTTTGAGTAAAATAGACAAATTGAATATTTGTTGATAAAATTGTTAATAACAATAGCTATTGTTAATTATAAAGAGCTCTTAGACACCGACTATCATTTCTTGAAATGAATCTCAGCAATTCCAGTAAAAAAAAAAATTCCACGGAAAACGATAACAGAACGCCTCGAATGGACGGGCCGATCGAATCGAAAAAATCGATCCGACGACAGCACGCGTCGAATGCCGGTTTTTCGACATTTGATCGAATCGAATAAACCGATCCAATGATAGCACGCCTCGAATGTCGGTTTTTCGACGCTCGATGGACGGGCCGAATGAATCGAAGAAATCGATCCAACGATAGCACGCGTCGAATGTCGGTTTTTCGACACTCGATGAACGGGCCGATCGAATCGAAAAAATTGATCCAACGATAGCACGCATCGAATGTCGATTTTTCGACACTCGATGGACGGGCCGATCGAGTCAGAAAATCGATCCGACGATAGCACGTGCGAATGTCGGTTTTTCGACATTCGATCGAATCGAATAAGCCGGTCCGACGATAGCACGCGTCGAATGTCGGTTTTTCGACACTCGATGGATGGGCCGATCGAATCGAAAAAATCGATCGAACGGTAGCACACCTCAAATGTCGGTTTTTCGACATACGATCGGCAGGTCGATCGAATCGGATAAACCGATTCGACGAAGCAAGCATCGAATTTCGTTTTTTCGACCTTCAATCGGCGGGTCGATCGAATCGAATAAGCCGATCCGAAAATGAACGTACGTCGAATCGAAAATGAATCGAAAATTCGATCCGACAAAATGCACACGTCTATTTGAAATCCTTGGTCCGTGCCTCTTGGGCTTCTTCTGATAATAACGTTCGGACTTCGCATATACTCATTAAATTTGTTAATTATCAAATTAATGTCACGAAACATTATTGTCTATATACTTCAAGAAAAATTAAGCAGGACAGCGCACCTCTTCTGTCTTTACACATCCGCACTGAGAATTTGTTTATATAAATTACTTACAAAAGTAGGAAAAAATATTAGTAACAAAATCTTATAAATAAACATCATTGGCGACATAATTGAAGAAAAATTAAAAAAGTTTCTGCCCGACGATACAAAACCATAAAAATTGTCGATACTTTTTTAAAATTAAAAAAAAGTAAAACGATTAAAAAAAAGACTTTTGGCTGGAATCTTCCAAAATATACAATTATTTCGCGCATGCAAATGACTATAAACCATCTCGAGCGGCAACGTAGCGAACATATTTTTTTACCGTCAATTTATCTCGCTTCTTTATCTAAAGTTGGATTGATCCGCATATATAAAGCCATACAAATATCGAACCTAAGCAATTTTCTGGGGCGAAAGGAATGACAAACTTGAGATCCGTTTTGTAAATAAATGTCTCCCTCGAAGAACCACGACCCTGAAGTTAGCCATGCATACAGATTTAAAATTTGTGGAATTTATTTGTACAAAAAATTAATAGTCTCTCGAAAAACCAAGGGTATCAGTGGATTCCTCACAGCAATATCTTTAGGTGCTTTTCGAATTAAGGAAAAAATGATTTTGTCAACAGTTATATTTTTATTAAACATTTGTAATTTTTATGAATGAAACTATCGGTTTGAGAAGACTTTCAAGTACATTAGCTGATTTATAACTACAATACATCAAGGTGAACTATTGCAGGAAATAAATTATTTAAACAAATGCGATAATATCAATAATAATTGACAATAATATTCTTCTACGTTTTCAATGTTCGAAATTCAAAAATGTAAACAAAGACCTCCAGGTGAAGCAATATATCTTTTAGAAAAAATTAGGTTTTTTCTAAAAGTATTTTTCAAACAATAATTGTTTGACATTTTGTGTTTTTTCAACCTCTTTATAACATATCTTCATGTTTATCCAAACTCAATAAACAATAGCTCATGTTTCTCTTTGAAACATTATGTACCATTCTACTCGCTGAATTCTGTTAAAAATAATGTATTTATTCAAGAAATTCTAAACAAATTATTTCTATCAAAATCCATCGAGCATATAATTGTAGAGAATGTTTCACAAAACAAACTGTGCCATTAATTATTAAGATTGAATGAAACTTTTATTTTTTGAATAGGGTTGTTACATGATTTATAATAGAATTTTTCAATAATGTGTTATCTGCTCTTGAGATTGATGAATAAAAAATGTGGTTTCATTAATTATTTCTTACTCGAGATTAATAAATACATTTAATTACGATATACAGATGCGTTCAGTTAGCTTAGTAATTTTGAAAAACCAATTTCATAAATTTAAAATTTAATTGTATCATGCTCAGCAAAGCTTTTTGATATAAAAATATAAATAATACTCTACTCAATCTTGACTGGAGACGTTTTCAAAAAATTTGACTGAATCTAAACTTGCGTCGGTGTCAAAAATTCGACTCATGACACGCCCTGAATCAAGTCGGATTTTGTTCGATTCAATTCTCAGCTGAGTTGAGTAGGAAATTCCGGCACCATTTTAGCAAAAACTTTTTTCATGTGTAAATTTTCATTTAAAATTTGTCGAACATTTTTTTTATCGATTTTCACTTAGTCAGCAATTGCTCGAATGCTAAGGCTTCGATTTTTTCGAATAATTTCACTCACTTTCTCGATGTTAACTTGAGTACAAGACACACTCTTCACCATAAAATTCCTTTAACAAAGTATACATTTCTGTAGCGGATTTTCTGAGCTTCACAAAAAAATTCATATTTACGCGTTGTTTTACTTTCACACTCAACATAATTCTGGCGGAGCTCAGATAGACGGTCCACTTCGAGCAAAGGTTACTGTCGTATTGAGGGTCGTGCAGCTTTGAAATTTAGAAGGTGGGGAAAGGATGGAGAGAAAGAACACAGGTCAATTTTAGACCCTGCTTGTTGCTTTCGAGGCCCCAAGCAAGCGGCAAAAAACACAGGACCACAAACCACCTAAGCCTGCAACATAAAAGGGACTAGGTGCACCCTATGTTTTTGAGGTAGCTGAATTCGAATCTGCTATCTGTTTAACGCCATCAGATCAGTATAAAGGTCACTTCAAGGTCAAACCTACAAAATTCATCACTAACCAACTAAGTCAACGTACCTTGAGGTGTAAATGGCTGAATTCGAATCCGGTGTCCGTTTGACGCCATCAAGTCAGTATCAAGGTCAGTTCAAGGTCAAACCGACAAAACTCATCACTAACCAACTAAGTCAACGTACCTTGAGGTGTGAATGGTCGCTGAATTCAAATCCGGTGTCCGTTTGACGCCATCAGGTCAGTCTCAAGGTCATTTCAAGGTCGAACCTACAAAATTAATCGCTAACCAACTAAGTCAGGGTACCTTTAAGTTTAAGTGGTCGCTGAATTCGAATCCTGTGTCCGTTTGACGCCATCGGGTCAGTATCAAGGTCAGTTCAAGGTCAAACCTACAAAATTCATCGCTAGCCAACTAAATCAGGGTACCTTTAGGTTTAAGTGGTCGCTGAATTCGGAACTGGGTTTTTTTTGACCCTATAAGGTCACGATTAAGGTCAGTTGAAGGTCAAGCCTACAAAATTCATCGTTAACCAACTAAATCAAGGTATTTTTAGGTTTAAGTGGGCATCTTAAGATGGAGGTTAAGAGATTTTTATGGACAAATTTGGAAAAACCTGAAGAGTTTTTATGTGGGTTCTGTGCTGTTTAGAATTTGTTACCGTGTCGTCGTTCAAAAATGCTATAGTATCAGATACTTTTTGAATAAATTAAATTTGAACTCGCTCAATACAGCGTGACAAACGCTTTAAAATCAGTTGATGTAGTTTCAGCGTTACCCATTCTGAACCACGTGGAGGTACCACTTCTTTCAGAACTTACCCGTTACAGAAACGAGGGGGGCCAACGCCAGGTTTATGTGATGTATAAAGTATGATGCTACGTATAAATAAAAATGTGATGCTTGTTTAAAATGACTTATTTTTTTCTGAAGAACGCGTCTTTTTGACTGAAATGATCTTTGAATACTCTTTCGTTTATGAACGGTCTTCATATCCCTTTTTAGGCACCACCAATAGTCAGACATCATGTGAGTATCCCATACACCTTGATATCTATGCTCCATGTCTTTAAAGTTCTGATGGAACCTCTCTCCCTGCTTTACACTCATATCACCTAAATTAACAGGGAACCAATAGATATGAGAATCCAAAAAAATGAATCTTTCAATTCATCAAACACACTATTTTTTCAAAATTTTCAATCATTTTAGCAACTATTTCTCTGTAGCTTGGGAGTTTATGATTTCCTAAAAAGTTGGAGCAAACTTGCTTAAAACTTTGCCATGCTTCTTTTTCATCACTATTCATTCTTCGCTCGAATTCATCGTCATTCAGCAGAGCTCTAATTTTCAGACCGTCAAATACTCCTTCTTTTTTTTTAGCATCGGAAAGCTTAGGAAACTTCTCAAAAACATACTTATAAGCATTACTTTCTGTTTTTCTCATTGCCTTAACAAATTGTTTCATTAAGCCGAGTTTTATATGTAATGATGGTAAAAGTACTTTCATTGGATCTACTAAATGTTTATTTATAACATTCAATGATCCTGGATTAAGATTTTCTCGAAGAGTCCAATTTTTTTTACATAATGCTGCTCACGAGCTCGGCTATCCCATTCACATATAAA
>JAUMHM010000088.1:1283614-1296903 GCA_032362435.1 Melikaiella ostensackeni
TTTTCTCCCCCCTAGCCGCAAGTATTCCTACTTCATCTCTCCCTTGAAAAAGCAATGGAAATATCCCTTCAAAGTAGCAAAAATGCAGCAAGTCTCCTGAACCTGATTGCCACATCTGCAGCAAGTCTCCCGGACCCAATTTGCCACACCTACGGCTTGTCTCCCGAGTCGCAAGTCTCTCTGTGGTGTCTCACCCTCAAGGAAGAAATGGAAATCTTTCTCCAAAGTAGCGGAAGTGCAGCAAGTCTCATGAACCCAATTGCCACATCTGCGGCAAGTCTCCCGGGCTCAATTGGAACATCTGCGGCAAGTCTCCTGAACCCAAGTTGCCACACCTGCGGCTCTTCTCCCCAGCCCATTTAAAGCCCAATGTTATTGTCAAAAGCCCGGGGGCGCGAGCTAATATTAATCAATTTGTGAACAAAAAGGGATTTTCTTTCTCCGGATAATGAACGAATTGGGGGGGGGGGCGATCACCAAAAGTCAAACGTCGACTTTTTGTACCACCCCGCAGTGGAATAAAATAGAAAAACCAGGTTAAAAATAACTTGTAGAAGGCAATTCTTGAACAATTTTGGATTTTCTTTTTTTAATTCAGCATTAAATTTCAAAGAGGTTTGTGTACCTGATTTTTATTCTTTTTTTTCTTTGAATTTTTATGTTAACGCAAACAGTGTAAAAAATTCAATTTTTCATTTTTTTTGTTTATTTTCGTGAAAAAATTTTTCATAGCTGGACCTGATGCGCGGGGGTAGTTGAAAGCAAAAAAAAATAATCCTCTCGTTATGGTAAATTTTATAAACAAATTCAATTAACAAATAGTCTACATTATGGATTTTTCATTTGCAAAGTACATTTTTGCGTTAAAATTACTTGCTTTCATCCGCAAATGATACTGGATCATAACAAATTGTCATCCGATATTATTTAATTATTTTATAAACAAACGTTAAAACAAATGCTCAGTGTGGACATTTGAAGGCAGAAATTAATCGTTTTTCCTCTCAATTTTCCTCAAATTATGTCACCAATGATATTTATTGATCAAAAATCGTCATCCGAAAATTTTTATTAATTTTATAAATAAATTATACAAACAAATGCACAGTGTGGATATTTGAAGGTAGAAAGAAATAGTTTTTTCTTCTTAATTTACCTCAAATTATGTCGCCAGTGATGTTTAATGATGGAAAATTGTCATCCAATATTTTTTATTAATTTTATAAACAAATCTTCAGTGCGGATGTGTAATAGCAGAAAAATGCGCTCTTCCGCTTAATGTTTCTTGAGATATATGGTCAATAATGTTTCGTGAAGTAAATTTGATAATAAACGAATTTTATGAATATATGTTAAGTGCGGACGTTTAGGTGCTGGAAAAATTCGTTTCTTCTATTGTAATTAGCCTCAAATTATGTTTCCAGTGATGTTCAGTAATTTTTGTTCCTTCTGATTTTCATGACGTAGTATTATTTATAGTAAAAATATCGGATGACAATTTTTCATCATTCAACATTACTGACGACATAATTTATCATTTTTTTATAGAAGCATCATTTTTTCACTTATAGAAGTATCATTTTTTCGATAGAAGCAAGTAGTATCACCGCGAAGATGTACTTTGCAAACGAAAAATCCCTAATGTAGATTGCTTGATAATTAAATTTGTTTATAACAATTGGTTTGACAATGAAAGAATTTTTTTGCTTTTTATTATCCCCGCGCATTTAGTCCAGCGCTACTGAGCATAGAAATTTTTTCCTCAAGAAGATAATCAAAAAAAAAAGGAAAAGATCAACTTTTTCCACTATTTGCGTTAACGTGAAAGTTTAAACACAAAAAATTTAATGTTGAATTTTACTAAAAAGAAATCCAAAATCTGTCAAGAATTGCCTCCCACAAGTTACTTTGAACCTGGTTTTTCTATTTTAACCCATTATGCACCCTAGTGAACACTAGGGTGGTCCAAAATTTTTTAAAAAATTTTCATGCTCCTGATAATTAGATGTCTAAATAAATTGTTAAATCATTCATTATTGTTTATAGCCACATTATTTTAGAATAATGCTAGAAAGTTGCGGGTTTTTCCTGAAATTTTCCACTGTTTATCCACTTTGCAATTAGAGCGAGATAATAATTAATTCAAGTTAACAAACGTCAAAGTTTAAACTTTTTTTTTCAAATAATATTCTCTTTGAATAGTACGAGAAAATTGCGGGTTTTTCCGAAATTTTCCACTTTCCACTCAGAGTGAGGTAATAGTTATTGCAATTTAACGAACATAATTGTTTAAACAATTCGTTTTTGTGTACAACTATCTTTTCCGATGGCAATGCTAGATAGTCGCCGTTTTTTCTGAAATTTTCAGCTTTCCTTCAACTTTTTATTTATGATTAAATGATAAATAAACATCAACAAAAATCATTTCTTTAAATAGTATACCTTGTTCCGTGACATGTTATAATGAATTAACTTCTGGATAAAGACTTTTCTAATCTCTTTGTGTATGTATATTATCGTCGATGAGAATAATTCAAAAAATTATCCCTTTTGCTGTTCATTTATCATTTGTTCCTAACTAAAAAGTCAAAGAAAAGCTACAAATTTTAGAAAAAACTGCGACGGTCTAGCATTACTCTAAGAGGAGATAGTTATAAACAATAATAAATTGTTGAAACCATTATTTTTGTTAACTTGCATTAATTATTACCTCACTAAGTGAAAAATGGACTAAAATTTGAAAATTTCAGAAAAAAGTGCAACTATCTAGCATTGCTATTGAAGAAGATAGTTGTGAACAATAATAAATTGTTTGAACAATTATGTTCGCTGAATTTCATCACTTATCACCTCACTCTGCGTGAAAAGTGGACAAAAAGTTTTTCAGAAAAAACTGAAATTTTCTAGCATTATGCAGAGAGAATATTATTATTAATAAAATGAATTGTTAAAACAATTATGTTTCTCAACCTGAATTGTTTATTACCTCATTCTGATTAAAAAGTGGACGAAAAGTGGAAATTTTCAGAAAAAATAGCAATTTTCTAGCATTATTTAAAGAGAATATTATTCAAAGTAAGAATACATTTTTTAAACAATTTTTTTGTAAACGTAAATTGATAAATGCCTTCCTGTAACTGTGAAGTCGAAAAATTCGGAAAAAACCGCGACTTTTCCTCCATCCTAAGAGAAAATTGCTATAAACAGTGATAAATTCTTCAAAGAATTAATTCAGACATCTAATTATCAGTATTAAATAATATTATATGTATTAGAAAACAATTTGTACTAAAAGAAACCACACAAAAAAAAATTAGCGCTAAAAACTCGCAAAAATCAATTTTTCACTTATGGGGTTTTTTGGGACCCTATAAAACAGACTTATGGGGGTGAAATTCAAAAAGTAATTTTTGATTTTTATTCAATGGCTAATTGTTAAGAGAAATGTTGAGGGTCAACTCGATGCACCTATTACTGACGATTCTGCATAAAATTTACAAAAACGTTTTCTTTTCTTATGAGAAGTATGTGTTAAACTTCATGGTGCTCGCGGAACCTCTAGATATCTTTTTTTTTCAAAAAAAGGACGCATTTCTTTTTGTGAATTCGAACAAATTTTGTAGGTGAGAGCATGAAAATTCGAGAAGAAAAAATCTTTAATGCATTTTTGGACCACCCTACTAAACACTCATGTCGAGAGCATTTTGGATTCCTCATAGATCTCTGACATACGGCTTCACCAAGACAAGATGGAAATTTTTAAATAAGACGCTAAATAATATTTTCTGTCAAAAAAAGAAACGCCTTTCAACTCCGCTGGGATTCGAGCCCAGGACCTTTCGTTTTCTGGAGCCCTCCGTAGTCCATTGTCAGTTGGTAGACCAGTCGTCTCGCAAATGAAAGGCTCTGGGTTCAAATCCCAGCGAAGTTGAAATGCGCTCCTTTTTTCACATAAAGTTTTATTTAATCTTTTTTCTGCAGTTCTAATTCTCAACCTGAAATATTTTGTTTATATTTAAATTTTACCTGAATTTTTTAAAACATTTGTATTGTTTTGTTCGATGACTCATTTCTTTTTACAGATATAAATTATAATACATCCGGGTTTTCTGTATCTGGTAAAAGGCATGGCAAGGGGTAAGGTAATAAATTTCGTAGATATTTTCAACAAATCAACCCTATATTAAATCCGTGTATCCAAAATTATGGTAAAACGTTGCAGTTTAATGATCACAATAAAAGTTTGTAATGTCGTTATAAAGACTCCAATTTCGGTATAATTGGATTAGTATTTTGATACCTTTTTAATCATTCTGTAGGAAAATATACGTAAAAACATAGCTTTTTCACAATTTTCGAAATCACTACTATCTTCCAAAATTATTCAACCTTTTTTAAGTTTATCGGGGTTTATTGTAATCTTAATCGTTCCATGAAATCTACGGGTTATTATAGTAAATAGAACTATATACTACAATAGTAAAGAAATGTAAAGCCGATAAAATTTAAACATTTCAAAATTATTCTTTTAAAACTAGTTAATAATAATTTCAATTTGGAAGCGTTCAATATTGAAAAATTTATAAATTGAAATGCTTGAGGTTGCAAAATTATTTAAATTTGAAGTCCAAAAAAGTGATGTTTTATATGAAATTTTTTTATTTTAATAGCAAACATAAAAAATTAAAGATTTTTCAGATTGGTCGTTTAGAGTTGATCAGATCTAAAGCAATCAAAATTGAATGATTCTAAATAATAAATGTTAAAAATTGCACAATTTAATTTTGGAAGAGAGAGTGTTAAAAGTCCTATAAAAAATTGTACAATTTTATATGAAAGAATTATAAAAGGAACCCTATCTAATTGTAATTAAAAATGTTGAAGAATTTAAAAAACAGATTTTTGAAAATGAAAACTTTGAACAATTTTAAATTAAAAATGTTAAAAGTGACCATGAACAAATTTCCAAGCCGAAAAATGATGAAATTTTTTATTTCAGCTTATAAAGATGAACAATTTCACGTTGGAAGCGATTAATGCTAAATAATTTCAAATTTCATATTGCAAATCGTCCACAATTTAAATAATAAGCTTTTGAAAATGGAAACACTGAACAATATTAAATTTGAAATGTTAAAAAGTGTCCAAGCACAAATTTCGAAGCCGAAGAATGATACAATCTTAAATTTCAGGTTTTAAAGAGGAACAGTATCAACTTGGAAGCTATTTATGCTAAAGAATTTTAATTTTTGGGCGCATAAAATAGAAAAACTAGAAATTGTACGCAATTTGAAAAATAGTTTTTTCAAAATTAAAACACTGAACAGTCTCGAATTTGAAATGTTAAAAAGTGACCAAGAACGACTTTGAAAGCCAAAAAATGATACAATTTTAAATTGCAGGTTTTAAAGAGAAACAGTATCAACTTGGAAGCTATTATTATTAAGGAATTTCAAATTTTGGGCGCATAAAATTGAAAAATTGGAAATCGTACACAATTTAAAAAGTAGGTTTTCGAAGAAGGAAACACTGAACAACCTTGAATTTGAAATGTTAAGAAGTGATCAGGAAAAAATTTCAAAGCCGAAGAATGATACAATCTTAAATTTCAGGTTTTAAAGAGGAACAGTATCAACTTGAAAGCCATTAGTGCTGAAGAATTTCAAATTTTGGGCGCATAAAATTGAAAAATTGGAAATCTTACTCAATTTAAAAAATAGGTTTTTGAAAATGGAAACACTGAACAATCTTGAATTTGAAATGTTAAAAAGCGACCAAGAATAAATTTCGAAGCCGAAGAATGATACAATCTTAAATTTCAGGTTTTAAAGAGAAACAGTATCAACTTGGAAGCCATTTATGCTAAAGAATTTCAATTTTTGGGCGCATAAAATAGAGACATTGGAAATTGTACACAATTCAAAAAACAGGCTTTCGAAAAAGGAAACACTGAACAATCTTGAATTTGAAATTTTAAAAAGTGACCAAGAACAAATTTCAAAGACGAAGAATGATACAATCTCAAATTTCAGATTTTGAAGGGAAACAGTATCAACCTGGAAGCCAATAATGCTAGAGAATTTCAAATTTTGGGCGCATACAAATGAAAGATTGGAAATCGTATGCAATTTAAAAAATAGCTTTTTTAAAATTAAAACACTGTACAGTCTTGAATTTGAAATGTTGAAAAAAGGCCAGGAACGAATTTAAAAGCCAAAAAATGATACAATTTTAAATTTCAGCTTCTAAAAAGGAACAATTTCACGTTGGAAGCGATTGATGCTAAACAGTTTCAAATTTCATATTGGAAATCGTACACAATTTAAAAAATAGGTTTTTGAAAATGGAAGCACTGAACAATATCAAAATTGAAATATTAAAAAGTGACCAAGAACAAATTTTGAAGCCGAAGAATGATAGAATCTTAAATGTCAGATTTTAAAGAAAAACATTATCAACTTGAAAGCCATTAATACTGAAGAATTTCAAATTTTGGGCGCATAAAATTTAAATACTGGAAATCGTACACTATTCAAAAAATAGGTTTTTCAAAATGAAAACACTGAACAATCTTAAATTTAAGGTTTTAAAGAGAAACAGTATCAACTTGGAAGCCATTAATGCTAAAGAATTTCGAATTTTGGGCGCATAAAATAGAAACACTGGAAATCATATACAATTACAAGAATAGATTTTTGAAAATGAAAGCAATAAAAAATCGTTTGAACTATTAAAAAATGACCAAAAACAAATTATGACGCCTAAAAATTATACAAATTCTAAATTTAAGACTTTGAAGAGAAACAGTTTCAATTTAGAATAAAAAAAAAAGAAAAATTGAATTTTTGATGATAGTACAGGTACATTTCAGTTACATAGTAGTTTTCAGATTACAACAATTATATTTACATTTACATCAAAATTTCATACTGAAAAAATAAACATTACGAGTATATGCCTTAGAATGGTCAGAAAAATTGTAGAGCCTGAAAAGTAAATAATTCTTAATTATGATTTTCATAAGCTTTCAAAAATGAAAAGTTCCAAATGAAAGAAATGAAAAATTGAACAATTTTTAATTAGAACCGCACAAAATTGATCAATAAAATGAAAACCGTCAAAAATCGAGCTTGTCTCGAATATTATAAGTTATGAAATCAAAAAACTAAAAAATCTCTGGCCGACAAAAATGAAATACTTGCAAATTTTGAGCATTTCTGAATTACCAAATCAAAAATTTCAGTATTTGCAATTTCACAATTTCTATATGAAGATTAAAATAAAGTAATTGAAACTGGAATCGTTTGATAAACAAAAATATGTTTTGAAATTTTGTGTTTGAAGATGCGTACAAAATGAAACTGTTCTAAAAGTTATGAAATAAAAAATTAAAAATTTCAGAGTAAAATATGCCATTATTGAAGAGATTAATATATTTTTGATTTGAATATCTAAAAAACTGGCAAATTAAAATTTTGAAGCACCTGAAGTTACGGCAATAATATCAAAGCTTTTTGAATTAAATTAAAATTTTAAATTTTTAATGTGAGCATTCGGGGGCGATTTTAAAATGGGATAGATAAGATTTATCATAAATTGTTAAGAATTTTAAATCTGCAATTTGAAAACCTCTAATGTTGAGTCTACAATTTCTGATCTTTGAAAAATGAAAAATCAAAATATTACTTTTTTAATGGATTGAAGATACTAAAAAAGAAACTCAAAATTGTTCAAAATTCTTTTAAAAATACTTACCAAAAATAAATAATTTGTTTAATAAGCAGATAGATTATTATTAAAAATATCCATGAATAAATGCCTAGATTTAATTCTTTTTTAGACTTAATTATTTCTAAAGATGAAGATCAAACGTGGTTTGAAGCTTTATGATATTTAATCCTAAATATTTATAAAAAAAAATAATATTTGTGATTTTCATAAACCAATTTTGTAAATAAACCACGCGATCATAATTTTCTCTGCAAAAACTTTACTATTAATAATAATATGTCACATTTTATGATTAGAAAACTTCACAGGGATAATAATTGGTACTTTTAGTTATTAATTCTTATTATTAAGAACAAAATCCATTAACAATAGCCATTTATACACAGTCTTGTTGGAAAAAAAATTTCGAGAATATTTTTAAATAAACAAAACAAAAAATCAGCGAGCATACGTGTGTTAGGAATTTCATACGGAGTAATTTAAAAGAAAATAAATCTATTGAGAATAAAATTGCGACCTGCAGCTTAATTTTTCCGTGAAAATCCATTCTCGAACCACTGTGGAGTGCCAAGTTGATAGAAAATATTACACATTTCAAACATAACAAAAACGTAACTTAATTTCAGGAATATTGTAGAATATTCCAAAAATTTATTTCAAGGCTTACCTTTAGTATATTTAATTATATATTGGAAATAAATATTAGGTAATTGAAGATATGTACGAGTGATTAATAAAAATGGTGAAAAATGAGATTTCCCATGGATATTTTTCTACTAGATGACACAGCTTTTTATACTTTTCAATTTTCGAGAAATGTATAGTTTCTGTGTCGTATGTTTCATATTGTTTTAATTTTCTTCCTTTTTATTATAACAACTCCTAGTTACACTCAACTCTAGATTAAACTACTCCAGGTATACCGCCTTCCTAAAATTTCCACCGGCTGCATTCGGTGATGAGGGGGTCCAAGGGACCAAGAGAGAGGCGCTGTGAGCTCAGAGGATTTAAACAGTTCCGTCGCCACAAAAAGGGCAGTTCGAACATACGCGTGCATATTCCGCAGTTATTTTGAAATAAACGCGAAATTTTTTTTGTTTTCATTAATTAGTCTTCATTATTAAAAAGGTCCATTCTTCATGATAACAAGAATCAACATTTGTACAAAATACAGTTAATCAATATTACACTCATCTCGCGTAACTGTGCCGGCCTCGGGCCTGGTCAGCACAGTAACGGGGGCCATCAAAATCTAGTTCCAACCGGATTGAGAGCGATGAGTGAGTAAACATTCAGGATATATAGTCCGCATATATAGTCTCTGACCCCGGCACACGTACAAAAGTATATGCCCAGAGAGTCGCGATATACATTCATCTCGCAATTCGTGGCCAGAGTCGGGTCCGGTTGGCCATTATTCGGAGGCTATTAAAAATCTATTTTCAACAGGATTTAACGCGACAAGTGAGTAAACACATAAGGCCGCGCATATAATCTCTGAACCGGGCATGTATTAAAGTACATGCGCAGAGAGTCGCGATATAAATAACTTCTGATACGGCGCTGACTGACCGAGCGAAGACCTTGAGTTTAGGGCGTCAAGGGACGCTCAGGGAGGGAGACAGAAGCATTCAAGCGTGAACAACTGTGAGGCCGGCCACAGATGGGATGGCCACGAACTGCGAATGAGTGTATATAACTTCTGATACGGCACTGACTGTCCGAGCGAAAACCTTGAGTTTAGGGCGTCAAGAGACGCTCAGGGAGGGAGAAAGAAGCATTCAAGCGTGAACAATCGTGAAGCCGGTACAAGAACGGGCGGCACAATCACGCGAGATGAGTGTATATAAAGAATTCGAAAAAAATGTGTTACGTAATTTATGGATAGCCCCTAAACTATATTATTATATATTTCTTGACGAAGATCGCACATATTTTTCGTACTCCCTTCCACTTTAAAATTCCACCATAGATCGTGTTCCTTCCACAGGAAGGGTGACCGTACTAAACAAAAAAAAAAAGCAGAAGAGAGTAAAGTTGTGGCAAATATGCTAATTGTAGTGCAGATCGGATGAGGTAGCTTGCTTCTAAATTTGAGGCAGCTTATTTATCGTACATCTCTGAGATCCTTAAAACCAGCGCAAATTAGTGTGAGGTCGTTATTGCCAATTAAACTCAAATGACATGAATTTATGGCTTTCGATTTGCCTGTTTTAATTTGGGGTATGCGAGAGATAAAAAAAAAGAAGCTGGGATGAAAATCATTGCGACGGAATCACGTCGCATACTCGTAAATACTCGGACGATCACTGTCATGTAAAGTAGGTAACATTATATATATTCTGAAACGTGAAAGAGGAAGCTTTTAATATTGCTATATATGAAAACTGGTTGAGTAGAATGCCGCCGCCATAAATTCCTAAGAACCTGCTTTTGAAAATTGGTTCAATTCCTTGGAATGAGGACGTTCAACTCCGAACTATATAGATTTTTATTTACTTCTTCGTTCCCTTGGCAAATAGAATTTCGGATTGTATAAAATCACTATTGAGTATCTGAACATGGATTAACTGAATTAAAATTATTTAATTAATATAAAAATAGAAAAGAGAATTTCCGTTGAATTTCTCTCAAGAAATGGTATTAGTGCCCTCTCCGAGAAAACCGAGGCACATGAATATTCCCCAAATTCTATTTTCACAAATATTTATTTTATGTAAGATCATTTGACCGAATAGTAATCTGCTATAATTTTCATTGATCCTGATGGCCGATTTACCTAGTTTTCATTTTTCTGAATTACTTTTTGTGCTAATTCTTATTTTTCCGAATTACCGTTTTTCATAATTTTCATATTTCTGAATTACTTTTTGTGCTAATTTTCATTTTTCCGTCTTACTATTTTTCATAATTTTCATATTTCCGAATTATCATTTGACATAATTTTATCTTACCGAATTATAATTTGACATAATTTTTATTTTACCGAATTATAATTTGTCATAAGTTTCGTAATACCGAATCACTGTTCAACATGATTTTTATTTTTCCGAACTACCATCTGTCATAATTTTCATTCATCCGAATGATCATTTGTCATAATTTTTTTATTTCCAAATTACCATTTGAAATAATTTTTACTTTACCAAATTACAATTTGACATCATTTTTATAATACCGAATCAATATTCAACATAATTTTCATTCTTCCGAATAAGCACATAACCTAAAATTCATTTAAACGAAACACCGTCTGTCATAATCCCCACATCATCGAAACTGCATGTAACAGAAATTTCATTCATCCTGAAATGGCGCACGGCATTCTGATTGATCGAATAATGCCGCGAAAATCAAATCAGCCAATAAGAATGTCGGACGCCATTTCTGATTGACTGAATAAGCCGAAAAAATCGAATCAGCCAATAGGAATGTCGGACGCCATTTTAGTAAGAATGAAATTTATGTTACATGAAGTTTCGATGACATGGGGATCATGACAAATGACGTTTCGTTTCAATGAATTTTAGCTTATGTGCTTTTACGGAAAAATAAAAATTACGTCACATAGTGTTTCGGACAAATAAAAATTATCTTAAATAGCAATTCGGTATTATAAAAATTATGTCAAATTATAATTCGCTAAAATAAAAATTATACCAAATGGTAATTCGGGAATATAAAAATTATGAAAAATTATGATTCGGTAAAATAAAAATTATGACAAATAGTGGTTCGGAAAAATGAAAATTATGTTAAACAGTACATCGGTATTATAAAAATCATGTCAAATGGTGATTCGGCAATATAAAAATTAGGACAAAAAATAATTCGGAAAAATAAAAATTAGGTGAATTGGCCATCAAGTAAATTGGCCATCAGGATAAATAAAAATTATAGCAAATATTAGATATAAATATGAAATAATATATAAAATATATAAATATAATATTTATATTAGAATTCATGAAAATATACACAAGAAACATAAATATTCGATAGAATATACAAGTTAATTGTTGAAATCAATTTATTCAAACAAATTCTTCGGTATATCAGTTTGTTGTTGAAAAAAATTATTTTGTCTTGAAATCGTAATTTATTACTAGAATGGTATCAGTAACAAAAAATTGTCATCATCTGAAAATTTGTAAACAATTTATAAAGTTATAAACAATCTTGTAACTTATTAAGTCACATGGGCAGACCAATTATCATAGTACAAAAGGTAATATTGGGATTAGAACATTTCATTAAAGGACGATTTTTCATGAAAAAGAAATGAAACTTTTGACTGTCCAAACAATTTTTGCTTAAAATATGTATAAGACAAATTTTTCTTAAACATATTTGTTATGTAGTATATGTAAATGCGTAAGCGAGTGTCGTACGATTTATTTGTTTATTTATGCTACATAACCAACAGGGAAAAGAGAAAAATTGTCTGACACATGTACTCTATGCCATTTCTTCCGTAGAATCAAATGGTGCTGTTAGTTTTTTTTTGTAACTTACATTTTTAAACAAATTATCAGAACAATCGAAAGTTTAAATTATTTTTCATAAAAAATCGTCTTCAATTGAATGTTCTCATCCCAACATTCACTTTTCTACTATGTCAACCGGTCTGCCCATGGGATTTAATAGGTTATAACATTGCTTATAACATTATATTTTGTTTATAAATTTTGAAATTATGACTACTTTTCGATATTAATACCATCCTCATAATAATTTGCAACGATTTTAGGACAAGGTATTTTATGTCTACAATAAACTGATGTACTAAAGAATATTTTTAAATTAATTTTTTATAAGAATTAACTTGTACATTTTATAAACTAATACCACCATTCGATTCTACAGGAAAAATTACGTAGAATCCATATACTAAACAATTTTATTCTCAACCCTATTGGTTATGTAATATAAATGAACAATTACATCGTACGACATCCGCCTATCATTATTATTATTTTTATTATTACAATTTTCGTTCAGCTTTTTCCTCAGGTGAACCCGGTGTTTTATCATCAGTCACGGACTAAGTCAAGTGCCGGACGAGTTGAAGATGTTAAGAATTTAATGCGACGTTTGAAATTTCCTGCAATGATGTAGTAGCGAGTAACAAATTAGGTGTGTGGTGTAGTTTGCAGTTTGTCGTTAACCGCTGTTGTACGGAGCGGCCGAGAGCGTAGAAGGTGACACTAATCGCTTCTAGATGCTTTTTTAGAGCCACCATCTGTTACTCCATACACTTTAAAAACAGGGAATTCTTTCAGGGCCAATTTCAGGTATTAAAATAAGACTAGGAAAAAAATAGTCTCGAGTGCTTCTAAAATAAGACAACTGGTAGGATCCCACAGTCATTCCTTTCACATTGAAAATAACAGAATGAAGTTATCCTATTCGAAAACAGGACGCACAAAAGGTGATACCGTAAAAAAAATATCTCTGGTGACGAGACGTGGATTTATGAGAATGACACGCACTCCAGACATCAAGCGAGTGAATGGCGTTCACCCAATGAGCCGCGACCGAAAAAACCACGTCGTTTT
>JAUMHM010000088.1:1307975-1320327 GCA_032362435.1 Melikaiella ostensackeni
AATCGTGTGCAAAACTACGAATCTCGCCGACGTTTCGTGAACATTGCAGTTCACTTCTTCAGGGCTAACCTGAAACTTCTGCTTCAGATTATGTTGATCTTATTATATACTCTCTACGATGCCTGTGATTGGCTAGAGCGCCCACCGTGGGGACTGGCCCAACCTGATTGGCCAATCAAGTCTATTTAAAAAAAAACGACCACCATCCTACCCTACATCCAAGGTTAATTTTTTAATTTTTTAATTCATACTATTTTCCTGTAAAAATGTGATATTTATGTAGTATTTCTCTCAATAAATTAGCCTGATGGGGTTGGCGAACCCACGCCAACGAAACGTCGCTCATTTGGACGAAAAAATATGAGTTTTTCACTCATTTGCCTTCTTCAATCGAAACTTCTTCAATAAACCTATGGAAGGCGATTTTATGTTTTCTTCAATCAATTTTCTATTTTGACATTCTAATGGTTGGCAGGTCGGCACGAATGAATCGCGCGTACTGTGATGTAAATATTGACCTAGCTTTTTGAGTTGGTAATACTGAAATTTATTATGAACATATATTACAAAAGCAACGTACAGCAGGTACATAACGTGTATTCATAAGTTGGTTTAATATTACATATTTGCAGTGAATATCAAATAGTTCAAGGTCAGCGAAAGTTTTTGTAGAAGATAAACCAAGAAAATAAATATATCAATGACTGAATTTTTCTTAAATGCTTACATGAAATGGTTTTATCTTTCCAGTTTTATTCACCCGAAGTATTAAACTCTATTTTAACGTTTCAACTTTTCCAAGTTATTTTTGAGAAATTGTTTCTAAAAACTACCCGGTGTGTGATTTGAAAAGCTTTCAAAGGATTTTGAAGATCTCAAGAGATTTCAGGGAATTTAAAGGGAGTAAAAAAATGTCAAGGAATTTCATACGATTTCGAAGGGTTTCTAAATATTTCAATGGATTTTCAGCGGTATCAATAGCTGTTAAGTTATTCCAAGGGATTTCATAATATTCCAAAAGGGATTTTAAGGAATTGAAGGAATTTGTAGTGGCTTTGAAGTTATTTCAAGGAATTTGAAAGGATTTCAAAATATTTTGAAGATTTAAAGGGATTTCAGAGAACTTAGAGGGATTGAAAGAACGTCAAGGAATTTCGTAATATTTCGAAGGATTTCAAAGATTTCAAAGAATTTCGAGTGATATCAATAGCTTTCGAGTCATTTCAAAGGATTTCATAGGATACCAAAAGGGATTTTAAGAAAATCGAAGAATTTTCAGAGGTTTTGAAGTTATATCAAGGGATTCGAAAGGATTTCATGGGATTTCAAGTGATTTTTGATAACTTCAACGGATTTAGAGGATAGACAGTTTTCGCAGGTTTTCAGAGATTTTGAATGATTTCAAAGATTTCAAGAAATGTCAGGGAATCTCGGGGGATTTCAGGGATTTAAGAAATGTTGTGAAGTATAAAGGAACTTCGTAGGGTTTCACAGGGTTTATAAGAATTTTAAGAGATTTCCTCAACTGTTAAAGTTGTTTTGAGGGCTTTTAAAGGATTTCATGGGATTTCGAAACATTTCAGGAGACTCTGAGGCGTTTCATATGGTATCAAATGGTTTTCAGACGTTTCAAAAAACATCAAGGGATTTCAGAGGGTTTTAAAGATAACAAGAAATTTCCTGCATTTTGGATGTTACTTAAAGGTGTTTGAAATGATTTCGTAGAATTCAGGAACATTTCAAGGATTAAATGTTTCTCAATGATTCTGAAGAATTTCAAGGGACCTCAGACGATTTCAGAGAAATTTTAAGGGTTTAAAGAATTCACATGTGCTTCTTGAATTCATTTCAAGGTATTTGAAGGAATTACATGGGACTTAAAAACATTTGAAGGGATTTCAAAGCTTCTAAGGGATTCCAAGTGATTTCAAAGAAATATGATAGGATATCAGAGGGATTTTTAAGTTGTAACAAGGTTTATGCAAGTATTTTATGGGATTTCAAAACATCTCAGTGTATTTCAAAGCTTTAAAAGATTTAGAAGGGATTCAAGGTGATTTCCAAAATCCTTAAATAATTTCAAGGAATCTCAATTGGATTGAGAGGATTTCATAAGATTTCAAAGGGCTTTTATCAAGTTTAAGATATTTCCTGAACCTTTCAAAAAATCATGGGATTCTAAAACATTTCAAGGTATTTTTAAGGAGTTTCACATAATATAAAAGGGTTCTCAAATATTTCAAAGGACCCCGAGGGATTTCAGAAGATTTCGGAGAGTTTATAAGGATTCTGATGGATTTTCTGAGCTTTTTCAATTATTTCACGATATTTGAAAGAATTTCATGAGATTCAAAAACATTTCAAGGGGGAGGAAAGCTTTCAAGGGATTTCAAGCGATTCCAAAGGGATTTAAAGGGAACTCCTAAGGTTTTTGAGTTTTTTCAAGATTTTCAAAATGTTTTCAAAGTCATTTTTATTTTTCGAAAGAATTTCATAGGATTTCAGTACATCTCAAGGGCTTTCAAAGATTTTAAGGAACTTAATGTAATTTCTAGGGTTTTCATAGGGCATCAAAGGGTTTTGAAAGATTAGGAAGGATTTGAGGGCATTTCCAAAAACATTGAAGGATTGCAACAGATTTTTAAAGATTTTATGGGATTTCAAAGGATTTCCAAAATTTTCTAAGGATTTCAAAGGACTCTGAAGGGGGTTCAAAACATTTCAAGGAATTTCATATATTCCGAAGATTCCTGTAAAAAGGTCATTCATTTTTTTTTCGACATTAATAATACATTTTAACATTTCCATCTGATAATTTTAACCTCGTGTCATATTTTTCAAATTTCAATGAAAATCCTTTTATCATAATATTACAGTTTTGAACCAAAAAAGTTTGGGTTAAATTTGATATACACTTGAATTTAAAGCGACTCAAATTTAATTAAAGATATAGAGTTTCCCACTATTGTCAGGATTCCATATTTAAAATTGTAATCGAGGAAGAATCACAGGATTTTGTGGATTTTGTGGATACTGAAGATTAACATTAAAAATCTTGTTATCAAGTTCAGTTACCAAGAGGGATAATATCAACTAGACTGGAACCTTGATTCAACGGCCCTCGATATACCGCCTTCCTAGAATTTTTGCCGCCTGCATTCGGTGATGAGGGGGTCCAAGAAGCCGAGAGAGAGGCGTTATGAGCTCGGCAGAGTTGAGCACTTTTAGAGCCACAAAGCGGGCAATTCGAACACTCCCGTGCATATTTCGCATTTATTTTTAAATACAGGCGGAAATTCTCTTTTCATTAATTAGTCTTCTCTACAGAATGAAAGAGATAGGTAGAAATCAGAGGCGTGCAAATGAGGCGCATAGATATTTCCCAAATTCCACTTCCCCCAATATTTATTTGACCTAAAATTATTTAACCGCATAGCAATTTGCTATAATTTTTATTTATCCTAATTACCAATTTACCTCATTTTATTTTTCCGAATCACCATTTGTCTTAATTTTTATATTTTCGAATCATCATTCGATATAATTTTTATCTGACCGAATTATAATTTGACATAATTTTTATTATACCGATGTACTATTTAACATAATTTTTATTTTTCTGAACTACCATGTGTCATAATTATATTTTTCCGAATTATCATTTGTCATAATTTTTGTATTTCCAAATTACCATTTGACATAATTTTTATTTTACCCATTATAATTTCACATCATTCCTATAATACCGAATTACTATTTAAAATAATTCCTATTTTTCCGAAACACCGCGTGACATCATTTTTATTTTTCCGAATGAGCACATAACCTAAAATTCATTTAAACGAAACGCAATTTTTCATAATCTTTGTGCGATCGAAATTGCATGTAACATAAATTTCATGCTTCCTTAAATGGCGTCCGGCATTGTTATTGACTGATTCGATTTTCGCGGTATTATTCAGCCAATCAGAATGCCGGGCGCTATTTTAGGATGAAAGAAATTTATGTTACATGCAGTTTCGATGACATGGGGATTGTGACAAATGACGTTTCGTTTAAATGAAATTTAGGTTATGTGCTTATTCGGAAGAATGGAAATTATGTCACCGTAGTATTTAAGGAATATGAAAATTATGACAAATGATGATTTGGAAAAATAAAAATTATGAAAAATTGTAGTGCGGGAAAATAAAAATTATGTTAAATAGTAATTTGGTCATACGAAAATTATATCAAATCGCAATTCGGTAAAATAAAAATTATGTCAAATGGTAATTCGGAAATATAAAAATTATGACAAGTGATAATTCGAAAAAACAAAAATGATGACAAATGGTAATATGGAAAAATAAAAATTAGCACAAAAGGTAATTCGGAAAAATAAAAATTAGGTGAATTGTCCATCAGGATGAATGGAAATTATAGCTCATTGCAATTCGTTTAAATGATTTTAGGTAAAATAAATATAAGGCAAAATAGAATTTCGGGAGTATTCATGCGCTTCCGTGCAAATTAGCGAAACTACCGAGAGCCAATGAGGTGAACTTGAGTGACGGCATTTGAAATGGTACAGGGAACATTAGTAAAGTGGTCATTCAAACGTGTACCACCATTAATGCGAAACCGAGCACTTTACATTATATAAAATAATTATTTTCATTTTCATTTACCAAAAATCAAGTGGAGCATAATGAAAAAATGTATTTCAGAGATCAAATAAATTAATAAGGAGATTTATTTGTTTTTTCCTATTCGATACATTCACAATATTTTTGTACTGTTTTTGTTGGTGCTTTTCAAAGCATTGCTCAATTTCAAAATACTGAAAATCAGATATTAAAAATTTAGATTTCAAACCATAATATGTAAATGTTACGGCATAATATTTTATATCTTCTATGCAACATTATGGTGGTCCACATATGCATTGCAAACATTTTTGTTGATGCAGGAGACCAACGACCCCCCCCCCTATTTTGCGAGGTTTCCGAAGAAAAAATTCAATTTTTTTTTTGAATCGGTCAATATTAGCCCGTGCCCCTGGACCTTTGAAATTGGCATGGGATTTTAAATGGGAAAAGCTCATTTTTCAACAAAAAAAATGGGAAAAACAACTATTTGTTATCAACTTTTTATAAGTCGAAGTTTAGTCGCCTTTTAAGGAATGCTCAAGGAATAGTCATCATGCAATAACTTTTAATTTTGACTCCCACAACCCCCTTGCATTGTGCCCGGAAAATGCCCCAAAAAATCAAAAATAGCAATTTTTTTCAAATTCATGCCAAAGACAACTTTTTAAAAACTTTTTTGGCATGAATGACTATAATTCGATAATGCATAACTTTTTAAGTATTTTAAAACTAATTTACAATTCTTCAAAGGATTATGAATTTTTTAAACAAATTTTTATATATGAACAATTTTCATTGGATTACAAAATTTTTCTCCTCCTGAAAATCGTGAAAGCTAGTACGTTCGGGATAAAATATACAGTTAATGAATGTTAAGAGTAATATTATTTTGAAAGATTTATAATTCCAAAAATTACTTCTCTGCTCAATTTCACTTATATAATTTAGGAACAACTAACACACAAATTACCAATAGAATTCAATATAATTGTTTTTTGAGCAAATGCATATGTTAAACAATTTGTTCATATGTTCTAAGATAAGAAAATATTCAATAATACGTAACATAGTGCAAGGAATTCGAAAAAAACTTGAATTTTATCCATTCTTCCTATGAAAAGACACAAGTGAATTGAATGATTATTAATTGTTTAACTAATTTTCAAAATGCCTTTCACAAAAAACGTTACTCTCAACATTCATTAACTGTATCATCAATCCCAAAAATACTAGCTATTCACGATTTTCAGAGGGAAAAATATTGTTTAAGCGAATGAAAGTTATTTGAATAAGTCAAAAAAAAACTCAAACCGGAAAATAATACTACCAATTTTCGTTATCTGTGTCATTACTCAAAGAAAATATCAACTTTTTACGAATTTGTAAAAAAATACATTTTTTCACAAATAAAATTGTTTGAACAATTAAAAAATACGTTAAACAAAAAAATTCTCAACATTCGTGAACAACTAAAAAATTTCCGGTCATTTCCCGGTTTTTTCCCGCTTACAACCATTTTTTCCTGTGAAAAAAAATCCAGCTCTCAAAACTGAAATTGTTTAAAATAATCAAAATTGAACTGCAATAAGAGTTTAGAAATAAGAAAACGCCCTTTTCCAACTCAGAAAAGAATTAAAATCCAAATTTTCCTCCTTGAAGCTCAATAAAAATGTGATAAATAAAAAATGTCCCCCTTTAAATTAAAAAAATAATTAAAAGCAACAATTTTCTCCTTTCCAACCCAACAAGAATGTTAAAAATAAGGGATTTCCCTGTTTTAATTCAGCTAAAAGTTGAAAACGGAAATGTAGTTCCTTCCAAATCAATAAAAATGTTGAAAATAAAAAACTCACTCTTAAAATTCAGAAAAACAATTGTTAACAAAAAATTTCGATTTCAAAAAAGGCTCAACAGTATAGAATTCGTCCACCTTCAACTCACATAAAATATTTTTTAAAATTTCCTCCTCAAATTGAGACAACCATTAATAACAAAATTGTCCTCCCTTCCAGCTTAATAAAAATGTTTTAAATAAAGAATTCTCCCTTTTTATCTTAAGAAATATGTTGAAAGTACAAAATTTGCATAGCCTTAACCCATGTAAAATGTTTTTAAAAGTGTTTTCTTCCAATTTAGATAAAAGAGTGATAATAGTAAAAAAATGCCTTTTTCCAGATCCAAGAATAATGATTACTAAAATTTTCGACCTTGAAGCTCAATAAAAACGTTATAAATAAAAAGTGTCCATCTTTCGATTCAGAAAATAGTTAAAAGCCAAAATTTTTTCCCTCCCAACTCAATAAAAATGTTCAAAATAAAAAATGTCTCTGTTTCAAATCAGCTAAAATTTAAAAACTCTTACAATTTAGAAAAAAAATGAAAATAAAAATTCCCCCCTTTGATTTTAAGAATAATGTTAGAAGCACAGAATTTGCTCGAATGCTCAGCTTCAACTTATTAATTTTTTTTTTAGATTCGATTTTCCAATTCAGAAGAAAATTAAAAGCGAAAATTTCTTCCGTTTCAACTCAATGAAAATTGAAGAATTTTAATTATTAAACCTTGAAAATATAATTATTTCAGAAAACGTTCTAACTTACATCATTTCAAATCTGGAGCATTCAAAATTGAAGGATTTCAAACTTCACTCTGAACATTTTTTAAGACTTCAATTCAAAACTTTCTACATTTTTCAGTATTGTGTAATTATAAATATATTAATTTGAACTTATTTGAAAATTGAAAATAATTTATAAAGCTTCAATCCAAAAAGTACATCTGTTTAACTATTAGGAATTTCGACTTGAAACAGTTCAATTTTTAACGATTGTAATTTCTAACGCTTCAAACTAAAAATTGTTTAAATTTGAACAAATTTAGAATTTTTTATTCTTAAGATTTTCAAAAGAAAATTTCAAGTTTATCTTATCAAAAATTGCGTAATTTCATATGATATTGAGATAGTGACATTTGAAGTCGTTGGGAAGGATTTTTACCAAATATTTTTGAAATTCCCGGCAAAATATAAACTCACTGTCATTTCCCGGCTTTTTAAGGTCTCAAAGAAATTGACGATTAGTTTGATTTGTCATAAAATTCTCTGACTTCTAGATGTATAGGTGATATACATCATTTCATACATTTTAGTTCAATATCTTATACAGTAAGTTTTAAAATCTCGTTATATTTCAATTCAATATCTTGGATTCTTTCGTTTAATATCTTGGATATTGCTAAGAAAAATCTTCTTTTTAGGGTTTCGTAGCCCCGGGCAGAAACCCTCAAGGTTTCAGTCATGTGTCCGTCCATCGTAGAAGAAAGGGGAAGTGAAGGGAACTGAGAAGGAGTAAAGGGGAGTAAGGGGTAGTAAGGAGAAATGATAGGAAGTAAGAGGAGGGGGTGTGGGAGAGTAATGGAAATAAGGAGGGATGAGAAGTAAGGGGCATGAGGGAGAGAATTAATGAGAGGAGGGGAGCGGAAAGTTTCGAGGGGGTGAGGGGATATGAGGGTGAGTGAGGAAAAATTAGGTGAATTGGGGGGAAGTAAGGGGGAATGAGAGAAAGTGAGGGGAAATAAGGGAAAATAAGGGAAAATTAGGGGAGGGTTATTAAGGGTGATGTAAGGGGAAATGAGTGTCAGTGAGGGAAAATGAGGGTAGGAGAAATAAGAGTATTCGAAGGAAAATGCGGGTTAGGAAGGGGAAATGAGGGGGAGTGACAGAAAGGGGGAATGAGAGGAGGGGTGCAGATATTTGGGTTGGAGGAATGAGGAGAAGTGCGTGGAAGGGTGAGGGAAATTTGAACGACTTTATTAACGACTTAATAGGCTACGAAACCTTTTTTTGTAGGAGCCTGTCGCCTACTTTTACTAATTTTTAACATCTACAGATGTTCTACTCCAATATCTAGATTCTTACCCGAAAGTTAAATCGCTCAAAAATTACCCGGTAATTTCTAGATATTCCGTTTTAATATCTATTTTTCTCCGTGTTTTCTTCAGTATTTGAAACTTTTTCAAGCCAGCATGAAAAGAATATGTGAAATTAGGTTGCTACAATCTTTTTTTTCCTTTTTTTATTATGAAACTTTCTATTCCCATGCTTTTCTCCATCTTTCCCCAAGAGTAAAAGAAGAAAAAAAGTTTAATTTCGTTTTATTCTGATTGCAGGTCCCCAGAAGGGGTTGAGGGATACCACGAGTCGGTGATTTCCAAGGCAAATCTACACCAAAAACATGAATGTACATCAAGATTTCCTAATTCGTTGCTTAAACTGTCACTCCACCTCGTCATCTCGAGTAAAGGTAAGAGGAGAAAAACGGAACATTACCTCCGAAGGATCTTGAGCAACCAGTCAGAAAAAATGTCTTTGATCACGTCCCACAAATTCAAAAGGTAGCTCCTCACGTAAAATTCAAATTAAATTAGTTGAAGGAACATTTAATCCCTCTTCGGCAATTAAAGCCGAGACAAAGTCGCCAGAAGAGATGACGAAGAATCGCGTTACTGTCTCTGTCTCGGCGAGTATCCACTTCGGCGTTGAAGATGATCGAGCGAGCAACTTGCCGTAGCTTTTAATTGGTCTACTTAATCAAGCTAGAGAAAATAAATTACTACATGTAATACAAAGTATATAAAAGAAGATCAAAATATTAATTATACCTGAAGGCATGATACAAAGTATAAAATGTAAGATAAGAAAAGGAAAAGAGCTTCGATGATATCGAGTCGAAAGACTGAAAAAATGTATATTTGGAAGAAATCTTTCAAGATGTAAAAAAGGGTGGGTGGAGAAGAAAGAGTAGAAGGATTTCAAAACGATGGAAGTGAGCTTCATACTGGCGAACATCACCAACACCGGAAATTTCAACGATCACCTCGCCAGTAACATTACTCGTAATCTTACTTCTGCTACAAAGAAAAATGAGACACTCGAGTGTGACGTCGAACTTAAGGACGGTTTATTCGAGTTCATTGTCTGCGGGGTGCTTTTGAATCTCGTTAGTCTCTTTGGCATAGTGGGAAATACGATCTCGATGATCATCCTATCGAGGCCGCAGATGAAGTCCTCCATTAATTACCTTTTGATCGGCCTGGCCAGATGTGACACGATACTCATCACGATAGCGGTGAGTGATTCTAGTATGTATGTATGTCGACGCATCCATTCCATACTTCTCCACGTCGCATGCAGGCGGTATACAGCTCTCCGTCGCGCTTGTTCGCTGTATGGCTCCAAGCCCTGTGTATAGGCATAGGACCTGGAGCTATACAGCGACCAGATGTGATGGAGAGCTGTATACCGCCTGCATGCGACGCGGAGCAGTATGGAATGGAGGCGTCAATGTATGCCTTTATTTTTCAACCCAATGGCCTAGAAAAATTTGTCTACAAAAAATACAGAATATACAGAACATACACGCTCTTAACTGTAAACCTACTCATACTTACTCAAATCTTTCTGCACCCTCTACCTCTCTTTCCATTATCAACACACCCCCTTCTTCACCTAACTTACTCCGCACTCTCTCCCACATTTTTACTACCTCCTTCCCTTTCGTTCCTGATTTCACATTTGTTTCACTTTACCTTCCTTCGCACGTTTTCCTTTCCTTACCTCTAACTTACATCCTTAGACAAAACGCTAACCATTTTTCACTTTACACTCAGAGTCTCTATCGTACACTTCTTTTTCCTACTGCCACCAAACCACTCCCCGCCCTCTATTCTTTTCACCTAACCTCGTAGATCACACTCTCCTTCACCTTGCTCACCCTGCACTCCCTCACATCTTCACCCTCTCCACTTTCTTATCTTTCTTATTACCCTGCCTTCCCTCACATACTCTTACCATCCCTTCTTTATTTCCTAAAATACATTTGTTTTTCTTGAACCCCCTTTCACACTTACTACTTTCCTTACCTCTAACTTACAACCTTTGATGAGACACTGACAATTTTTCACTTTTCACTTATAGTTACTACCTTTCCCTTCCTTTTCTTATTGCCGCCTCTCTTGCGATTCTCTCGTCTCATTAACCTCCTTTTCTCCTCTCCCCAAACCATCTCATTCATCCTTCTTTCCATCCTACCGTTACATGCGTTACACACCTCCGCCTGACATCTCTCCTTCTCTACTCTTGTTCTTCCACCTTGCACCCCTCCAACGACTCGCCTTTCTTGCGTGCTAACTATGTCGATTTTTTATTCCACCCGCCCTTCTCCTTTATTCACCTTCCGCGAGCTCTCGGTGAGGTCCTTTTCTCCTTCCACTTCTAACACCATCATCTTCCCTTTATTTTCACTCCATCCCCACCACGTGTTCCCAACCTTCACCTCGTGTCTCCTTATCTCCACCGTCCCATGTCAACATGCTACACACATATACTCCTTCTTCCATGCCTCTCCTTCTTCTCATTATTTCTTCTTTGATTCTCCTTGAACCGATTTTCAGTAATACCGTACCTTCTTTCCACTTCCATATTCAATTAGTAAAAAATAAGATTGGATGCATTACAGAGGGATTTATTGATATAATGCAAGATTTTTCAAAAAAGATTTTTCAAAGAAAAGGTTTTCCAAAAAAGATATTTCTCTTTTATTACCTTTTTCTCTCTTTCTACTTTAATCTTACTTTGCTAATTATTAATCAATCATATTCCAATAACTTTAAGATAGGATTCTCGGGAGGAGAAATAAAGTATCTGATTACATCTTAAATATTCAAATATTATGATCTAATTATTTCATAACTGTATAAAAATCACATATATTTAACGCTGATTATAATTCATCTTCCCTAAATATCTATTTCTTTATTAGTATATTTATTAATATTCAGCTCTTCTAGTCTATCAAGGATTCTCATAAAATTTAATCCTATTTAATCTAGTCTTAATTCTATCTTTGAAATTCTTACTTTGAGTGTCGACTTGAGAAACAACCGTTAACGCTTTCGCTCACAAAAATCTCTATTATCAAATCTCACGATGAATCTTTATTTAATTTCTTACGCGTTCGACGTCTTCAGATAAATTTGTGCCTTAGTGTGCCAAACTCGGATGGAAGAGTAGACTCTTCGTCCTGCCCACCACTCCTGAGACTTCAAATTTTCTCCGGTAATCTCACAATATGCTGAGTATTCATGCTTTTGCGTCCTCAGGCGAGTTTGTGTAGTAGTACATTGAACTCAGGTTAGAAGAGTAGACTCTTCGCCCTGTCCACTGTTCCTACTATCCGAACTTTGTCTGGATATTCGAAAACTCGATATCTGCCAGTCAACAAAGGCCTGTGTGTGCCCCAGACTCGGATTCGAGAGTAGACTCTCTAACCTGCCCACTGTGCCACTAGGAAGAGGAGAACCAGGACTCGGAGTCAAGAGTAGACTCTATCACCTGCCCTCAGAACTCCTCCGGGTTGTTGCTGGCTCGCTAGCGAGCCCCAGAATGCCGAAGATCGATCACCCATCGAACCTCTTTGATCTCTTCGCGACTCCGTGCTCCACTATCGCACAACGCATGATCTAAAAACACATGGTCTAGCCATCAGCTCTCCCAATTTCGTACCCAGTCTAGTGTTGCAACATCGATGCGGAAACATCGGAACTATCGATGTTTTCCTTGCGATAATCGATGTTTTTGCATCGATATTTTACTTTCGATCCATCGATTCAAACATCGATGTTTTCCTTCCGATGGTTGACAAATTTTCAAATTAGCCAACCAG
>JAUMHM010000088.1:1326260-1345313 GCA_032362435.1 Melikaiella ostensackeni
TGGTAATTTTATTGATATTATTACATTGTGACAATAAAATTTTTATGAAAGATATAAGTTTTTGTTTTTTATTCGAGAAAAGAAGGGAAAGGACGTGAAAAAAGGGCCCCCAAATCGATGGTTGCCTAGGGCCCCGTTGAGGGTTAATCCGGCCCTGGTTGTGATACAGAAGAGGATACGTTATACAATCCCGTTGTAAGCACCGAAACAAGAATCAATCTCCACGACATTATATCTGTAATTAAGAAACTAAAGAATAGTAAGGCTGCTGATGTGGATGGTATCACCGCTGAAATGCTTAAGACCGGTGAAGGATTTTGATTGTATGTCTATACGAATTTACAAATATGTTTGCTGAGAACGGTGAAGTTCCAAATGATTGGAAAAAAGCATTTATCATCGTTCCACTTCACAAGGAAAGGGTGATAAAGGTTATTTTACTAATTATAGATCGATTAGCCTACTGAGTACGGTAGGCAAAATATTCACCAAAATACTTATTGGTAAGGTCATGAGAATAACAAAAGAAAGGATCTGGGGAGCCGAATGTGGATTCATGCCAGGGGGATCATGTGCGGATCAAATATTTAGCTTGAGACAGATCATAGAAAACAGTTTGAGAGTGAATAAACAAGTTTTCCGTGCATTTGTTGATTTGGAAAAATCTTTCGATAAGGTGGATAGAACTAAGCTTTTTGGATGTCCTGAAAGAGTATGAAGTGAATGGTTGGATTCTAAAAGCAATAAAAACAATATATAAAGGTAATAAAACAACTCTAAGAGTGAATGAACAAATATATGCTAGGATTGAGATGTGTGGAGGACAATCATTTATAAGAAGAAGGGTTACGCCTAAAACAAAAGATTTTGAATACACATGGGCCCTCGTGAAGAGCTTCACTCAGCGGATGTGGTTGGGTTAATGAATATGGATCTTCATACGGGTTTATCAGTTAGTATGAGTGTTTATGTATGAATCGCGATGCATGATGACTCTCTAAAGCTCTCCACCTGGGGTGATTGCTAGAGAGATTGATCAGCGACCTGAGTCGAAGTGGTGTTGTGGAAACAGTGTGTCGCTTGAATGATCAACAAGCGACTTCTACATTGATCTGATTTAATGGCATAATAATATTAATAAAAAATAAATGTTTGTCGATATAATAATTTTATATGAATTGAATACCCGCGATAATTTTCTAATAAGGTGAAAGTGCACGTGTTGCACGAAAGCACTTTAGCTGTGAAATTATTTTCTTCTTCATCTTCAGTTTTACTTTCTTTGCAGCACTTCTATAACGCTCAGATAAATGCCCTTTCTGCTCGCTGCAATTCCAATTTTGTAAGTGGAGCTTTGCCAGCTGAATTTTATTATCGTAAGAAACTACTTTCACCTATTTTTAATGCCAGGGGTGAATTTTTATGTCTAGAAGCCTCTGATTCTGGAACTTATGCGACTTTATGCAAATTAGTGTAATTTCATTACGCATATACTTTTCTTTATTCTTTTAACCTTTCAAGGGAAAACATCATTTTTTAAACAAATATGAAATTTCGATTTGCATCTGAATTTGATTCCGAAAAAATTTGTTTTCCTCACAATAAATCCAAGACACGTTTTTTATCTGAAGTTATAATGATTTTTATCGTGAGGTGGATTCACGACCACATTCACAACTTTACATGTAGTTGTCTATTGTTTGAAACGTTTTCATCCAACCTCAGATAAAAAATATCTCTGGGATTTACTGTGTTTTGTTCATTTCATTTCTAATTATTAGTCGAATCTAATAGAAAAAATTTAATTTCATTCTCTATTATTAATAATATAAATAATGGAGTTTCAGAGATTACGTTTAAAATGCAAATAAGGATACAAAGCTTGAAATTTCAGTTTGTGATCCATAATTTTTGACATTTTTACAAAAGACAATCGTTTAATTTATTCGTGTTGCTTGTTTCTTACACCCACTAACTATCTGCGGTGAGAAATAGGTTCTGCAAGTTTATATTAAAACTTGCTCGAGAAACTTCCGGTGACAAATATCCTTAATTTATCTGCGCTATTCTCAAGCATATAATATACACCTCATGATGTTTCACAGCAATTATAGTTTATTATGCTTAATAATTTTTGACAAAATAAATAATAAACTTAAAGTCGAATAAATTTTAAAAAAATTTTTAAATTGCTAAAGCTAGTGCCATGTTATTAAAACTAAAACATTTATTTTATATTTCCCAATTTTTTTGCCTATGTTATTAATTCAACGGTGTTGAAATTACTTGGAATATTCACTATTCTTTAAATTTCTTGATTTTTTATTTGCAGAATTTTCAGATTTTGAAATCGCCTATCGTTCAAAATATTTCATATTGAAAAAATGAATAATATATATATATATATATACTTTTAAGGAATTTCAAAAGAAATTTTACATAAAAAGTGAAGAATGAGGAACTTCATATTTTCCTCACTTAACTTTGGTTAGTATAAAAAAAAATTAAGCAAAAAATGATGACTTGGGCAGTGAATTTTTAATCCATCGAAATGATAATTGTCCAGAGATGCAGATACATCTTATATTAGTTATTATTCACAGAAAATTCGAGAGGATTATTTTAAGCTGCAGCGCTATATAATCCGAATATACAGCTATTTGTGACTAAAATAATAGGATTAAAATAATAGCCCGCGATATGCTATGATGGTACAAAATCTCAATTTTTATTTTAGTCGGTCTGATCAATTCTAATAGAAGATTTTGTTCAGCATCCGCAAATCAGAAAATTTTATTTTCACGGAAAACTTTATTTACTACGTTAGTATAAGAAATGATATCAGAAGATGAAACTAGTTTGGAATATGATCTCGAATATTTTCACATTGTTTGTATTTATAGCTGTATGGTGCTCATTTGATGAGTAATTTGCCTCCTCATTTTGATTAATTATCAAATATATTTGCTTCCTCATAAAGGAAGTAAAAATATGAAAATACAAGTAGGTCAATCAATTCATCTCGGATCTAGGAGAATTTTCTACTTTTCTTTCTGCTTTAAATTATGGTAATGAAAGAAGTTATACTGTCAAAAGCCGATTTTTTAAATATTATAAATGATATATACTTCCTTAATCTTCAATGAAATGTATTAATATTATAGGTCAATCGATTCGTCTCAAATCAAGGAGTCTCACATTCTTGCATCAACTTTGAATTATGTTAATGAGAAAAGTTTTGCTATCAATAATCAATTTAAAAAAAATGGAAATTAGAAAAAGAAATGTAACGAATATTTTTAGAAATCCTTTAGTCAGTCAGTCAGCCTAGAACATGGTATTAGACATTTTTAATTGACAAAAGTTTAATTGAACGAACTTGAAAATTTTCTAACTTGTTACCGTTGAATAACTTTCTCTATGAAGAAGCAAACGAGGTAAACAAATTTTCTTGCCATTGAAGGATTCTACATTTTAAGCGTATATGGCGGAAGATTTTTAAAATTTCCTAAAACAAAAATTCGAGTCTTATTTTTTTAAAAACAATTCTATAGGTACGAAGATAATGAACGGAACAAAGCTGTTCATCTCGGAGAATAATTTTCAAAAAAAGGTAAATATGCAAAGAAATTTAAAAAATAAAAAAAATTGACAAAATTGCGTCCGTTTTCCCGAAAATTAAAAACTTAGGTTTTTTCGGAAAATCTGCGAGATACGGAAATAAGTCCAGAGAGAAAGTAGTCCTCCTTGAAAAGTTCTACACAAATTTTCGCAGACATTTTTTCATACTTTTTGAACTGTTTTTTGAGTACCGATATACTTCCAAAAATGTAAAATTTTCTCGCAAAATAGTTGCTTTCCTCTCCAACTCCTAAAGTACGTGTAAGAAGTCACTTGCTCATGAACCTCAGATGGGAAAACGTTAGTGGCATTGTTATCCTGTTTTTTCTCCTAAACTTTTTTAAAAACCTTGTTTTTGAAAGTTTTCAGAAATTACATTTATTTAGTAAGCACTTACAGTTTAGGAATATTAAACATTTTGTTTCAATATATAATTTAAAATCCCTAAAATTTGCGACAGAATGTGAACTTAATTAAGAATTAATGGTGAAGAATGAATTATAAAAATTAGGACGAAAGGCCAAATTTTGGATTTAAAAAAAAATAAAGGCCACTAACATTCCTACCTGGTCAAATTAGCATTGAAACAGCAACCCACACTGGGTTAACTGAAGAAATGTCATTTTTAAAAAGTAAACAAAAAAAAACAATATTTTTAAAAGAAAAGTTTTAAAACGAAAGAAAATCATTATTTTTCATGTTTTCTCGTCTAACGTTCATAAGCAAGTGAATTTTTGTAGAACTCTTCAAGAAGAACAATTTTTCCTTAGAACTTTATTCCGTATATCGCATATTTTTCGGAAAAAAAACTATTTTTATTTTCAGAAAAACAGCCGCCATTTTCTGAATATTTCAATTTTTTTCAACTTTTGTTTTGGATTTGAAAAATTTATGAAACCCCCAACACTAATAAAGATAAACAATTAACTGTCGTCATTATTTTGAAAAATACCGGAAAAAAATCAATTTACCCGCTTTTTTCTTTCATAAATTGTCAAAAATTTTTTGGCATCTGATCCTAAAACTTTGTTTGGGTCGCAAAGAACACATATGGGCCAATACACGTCAGAAATATCAGGATCTGCAAGTGGTCATTTAATTTTGATGAAACTTGGTGAAATCATAGCCTTATATATGGGACATTCGATGCCCAAAGGATTTTTGAAAATTCTTAAAATTACGAGAGTTACGCCACGTTGAATTTTAGCATCACATTATTTTAAACTATCCATATTTCTAGAAACATGAAATCAATTCCATTGAAACTTGGGGGTATTTTAGTCAAAAGTACACGCTTCAAGATCATAATAAAAGAAAAAAATATTTTCAAAATTTTGACCAAAAAAATGTCAAAAAAATTTTGAATTGAATTTTTCGTCAATATGGCACCTTTTTATTTTTTTCTAGTTAAGATACACTAATTTCTCATAATATCACCTCTTGTTTGAAAAAAAAATTTATGGTGACTGTTCCAGATCACGAGATATCGTCATTTTAGTGAGACCGTGCGCTGCTCTCCCAGTGTGGGACAGTGGAGAAAAAAACCCATTTTTTGAACGAAAATCGCCCGAAAGGTCAATTCGTAATTCATTTTAACTTTTTTTTAGAAATTTAATAGCTAACTTAAAATAATCTTCAGTGGGTTAGATTAACAAAAAAATTGTTAATAATGTTATGAACAAATTAATGAACGAAACTCATTTTTTCGTGATTTTCAATGATTAGCTAGTGAAATCCATAACTTTTGTATGAAATATGACAGATGAATGTGCGATTATAATTATTTAAGAATAACTGCCTTTTATGCATGATTTAAACAATTCTTGTAAACAAATACACATTTCGACCATTTTTTCATGAATAGGCTTAATTTTATTTGCGAAACCAACTGTAAATGCGTTTCTAAAAACTTCTTGTCGTCTCATTTTTCATAGCAATAAACGCTGTTAATTGAAATTATAAGCTTTTGTATAAAAAATAGTTAATTAAAAATTGTTTATATTAATGTAAACTATTTTATTGGACAAATTTCACATTTTTACATTTTTTCATTAAAAGGTTTTCTAGTTGATTACGAATTTTTTTTAAAATTCTATTCATGAAAAAGTTGTCAAAATGCAGATTTGTTTATAAAAATTGTTTATATAATTAACAATTTTTTACAATTTGAAAAATATGATAACAAGAAGTCTTTGACAAGACATTTCTGGTTGATTCCGCAAATAAAATTAAGACTATTTATGAGAAAATGGTCGAAATGTATGTTTGTTTATAAACAATGTTTCAATAATTACTAAGCGTCAGCTATTCTCAAATAATTGTAATCGCACATTAGTATCATTGTGAATTACGAAAAAATGAGTTTCTTGATTAGTTCGTTCATAACATTATTAACAAATTTTTGTTAATCCAACCTGCTGGAAATTATTTTCAGTTAGTAATTACATTGATTTGTGTCAGGTTTTGATGAATTTGAATGCCCTAAAATAAATGGTATTTCTGAAAAGGTGGACAAAAAAAGTTTAAAGTTTGTTGTTAAATAATCAATGTTTTTTTAGTCGACGTGAAATATTCGGAGTTACTCATCATACCTGGAAGACTTATTGCCATTTCTAAAAAAACATCAAAATCCATTCGAAATTGACATCTGGGCGATTTTTTGTCCAAAAAAGTGCTTTTTCCCCCACTGTCAATTTTTTTTAATGAAAGGTAATATTATTTAGAATTTGTATATCTCAACTACAAAAAAAGGTGTCATATTGACGAAAAATTTAAATCCAAAATTTTTTGGACATTTTTTTGGTCAAAATTTTGAAAATTTTTATTTCATGTATTTCGATATTAAAGCGCACACTTTTGTCAACAATACCTTTAAGTTTTATTAGAATTCGTTTTACTGTTTCAGAAATGTAGATAATTCAAAATAATGTTGAAAGCTTCTGCTTTTATTTCTTTTATTACGTCTTTTCTCTTTTATTCCATTATTAAATTTCTAATTGTCGATTATATAAAATCTTTTTATTCCTAAGATTGGGTTCTCGGGAGGAGAAATAAAGTACGTACCTGATAACACCTAATATTCTAGTTCACTAATTAATTTATTCAATGATGTATAAGATTCACATAGATTTAACGAGGATTATACCTTATTTCTATAATCAATCTATTCTTATCTCCTCACCTTTTCATCAACATATTCATCAATATTAGGATTTCTATTCTAATCAATCATATACCGCAGATTCTTATTGCATACTATCCAGCAAAATTATGCTTATTTCTTTGATAATTTACTTTGGTTATCAATGAAGAAATCACCATTTACATTTATCTTATGATATTAACGCTTTCGCTCAATCAAAATTCTTTATTTCGCAGATATCAGAAAATTCCACAATATTTATTTATCCAACTCTACGCTTTTAGCGTCATTAGATTGATTCGTGCCGTAGTACACCAAACTCGGGTAGAAGAGTTAGACTCTTCGCCAAAAACGTATATAATAAGGACAGGAAACTCCAGTGAAGGGGGTAGAGCACCCGTGGCTGAAATGACAGCGTCTAGTATGTGGCCACTCGATCGCTACGTAGTTTGTACTGCGCATCAGGCTGTCACTTTCTCTGGCGGAGAAAAAGAGACAGCCTGATGCGCAGTAAGAAACTACGCAACGACGCGCTCCGACCCAGCCGCTTTCTCTCGTGCTACCCCCTCCACTCGAGTTTCTTGTCTTTATTATATACGTTCTTACTCTTCGCCCTGCCCTCTGTTCCCACAAATCGAAATTTCTCTGGGTATTCGAAAAATTCGATACTTTGCCAGTAAATGTGGCCCTATATGTGCACCAGACTACAATTCGAGAGTAGACTCTCTAACCTGCTCACTACACCACTAGGAACAGGAGAATCAGGACTCGGAGTCAAGAATAAACTTTATCACCAGCCCTGAGAGCTCCTCCGGGTTCAGCCCCCTGGCTCTTTGCCTCAGAATACACTAAATCAAAGCGTCGTCAGATTTGATTGGGGCCGACAGGTGGCGCTGACTGTGCACGAGGCATGATTTCAAAAAAATGCATGGGGAAAAACGTAAAAATTCAATTTTCTCTAAATAAAAACTATTTGATCAAATTTCATTTCACGAGACATTAATGTAGAAACTTATAAATATGTTTTAAAGCAATAAATACTACCAAAAAAAGTGAAATGCTCGAGCTTTGGACGAAAATTCGCTTCGATGTATAGCGGGAAGATTAAATCAAAGTTCGGTTATCTCCATATAGATATTGATATAAATATTTAGAATCAGCATTAAATTGAAATATTATATGTAATAAGTAAATGCATGTATAATAAATTAAAATTTAAAAACTTGAAAATATTGTTTTGAATTACAGAACAATCACACAAAACAATGATAAAGTTTTAAACTAAAATTAAATTTCTTTATATTAGAGTTTGTATTTCAGATTTGGAAATTTTCGACTGCAGTTTCTATAAAAATAGCCTTTGCATAAAAAAATTTCACACAAAGAACGATCATTTTATCAAAGTAACAAAGGCGGACAATTTACAAAATACCTTTATTAGAATACAGAAAAACACAATGAACGAAGATCCATGTAATAAATAATAAATACTTTACAGTTTTGTACTATAGTGAGTGTTTAGAACTGCACATATTATATCTAATAATGCTTCAAGCTTTATCACTTTTTTATTTGTTTCAAGGCGTTTCAAGTATATTATAAAATATATCAAAACGAGAAACGAAGATGTTCATAATAAATAAATATTTGTACTTAAGTCAGAACAAACAATAAATAATTATTTTTCTACTAAACTTGGAATTTTTTGTAATAAACTTTGCATCAGATTGTAGAATAACTTTGTATTCGATATTCATCAATACTTTACAGTTTGTTAACTGCACATAGATATTTTATCTAATAGAGTCTCAAGTTTTATCACTTTTTTTGTTTCAAAGGGTTTTAAATATATTACAAAATATATAAAAACGAGAAACGAAGATGCTTATAATAAACAAATATTCCTATTTAAGTCGGAACAAACAATAAATAATTATTTTATACTAAACTTGGAATTTTTTAAAAATAAACTTTGCATCAGATTGTAGAATAACTTTGTATTCAATATTCATCACTACTTTACAGTTTGTTGACTGCAAATTGATATTGTATATCATATAAACTTCACTTCTAACTGTGAATTGTGTATTACTCTTGATTACTAAATCTAAATTTAATTTAATCTTTCTCTAAATCTGTAAATATACTCTTTTAAAATGATTTGAATTTTTCTTAAAATTTCTTTGAAATCCTGAAATATCAAACAAACTGCCCTCAAATCTTTCAGATTATTCTTTGACATTTTTTGAAATCCTCTTAGTTTTTATTTAAAAATTAATTTTTCAAAATAAACTTAACATTTTTTCAGGAATCTTAAGAAAATTTCAACTTTTCAAAATTCTTTTTTGAGCTTCTCAACTTGTTGTTGAAATCATTGAAATTCTAAATTTTGTTTAAAACTTCTTAAAATCTTTTTAAATTTTAAATTTATTTCGAATCTTTTCAAAATTTCGAAACCTTCTAATTATCTTTTACAATTATTTGAAATTTTCTTAAAATTAAAAAAAAATCCTGAAAAATGAAAAAGTATTTTTTCAGATAAACTTCTCTTTCAATTATGCATTGTGTTTTAATTCTTGAAACCTTCAGGAATTCAAAAAGATTTGTCGTTTTAAAATTAAAAATTCTTAAAATGTTTTGTATAAGTCAAATATTACCAAAAGGTTTGTTTTGAAACTGTTCATCAACTTTTTTATTATTATAAGAAAAAATATTTCGAATTCGATATTTTTTAAATTAAAAGAATTTCATGCTCGTATTAATATACATTTTCCTCGACATTCTCAACACTAATGAAAAAGATCAAAATCCATATCAAAATTACTGAGACACTTACAATAAAAAAATTTGTAAATTAATTATATTATGTATTTTTGTTAAATATTTCTTATTTCTAACATGTAAAATATTTAAATTAAAACTAACTTAAAAAATAAACAATTAAATGTATACTTACCCTTCACATAATTGTTACACCGTCAGGCGCATAGGATAGTTTCTCATACAAAATATCGTCGGGGTTGAAATGATGACAAACTCCGTCACCTGCTTTAAGTTTAATATCATCGCGCAATATGGCAATTTTGTATAATCTTATTAGATTTCTATCCTTAGGAACTAAAAAAATAGGCACATTTTCCGAGCATGTCAGGTAGCCGGTTTTGCATCCAACAACGACAAACTTCCTCATTTTTTACCTCACTTTTTATATAACCAAACACTTAAACTCTTATGCTTCACTCACGTTATTAACAAAAATGCTCAATACCGATTTTTGAATCAATAAATTTCAAATTCAATTAAAAAAAGACTGTTCACAATGACGTTTCGGAGCGGGTCGGCCTCGTGAACAGGCAGCGCCACGGTCAACATTCAGGAAGTTTTCAACTCAAAGATGCAGGGGGCTGTCCGGGTTGTTGCTGGCTCGCTAGCGAGTCCCCGAATCATGATCTAAGAATACAAGGTCTAGCCACGCGCAACTAAAAAGAAGTGAACCAATAGGAAGCTTCGGACAAACGGCCGCCATATGGAACAAAAAATAGCGCTAGATTCAATTTAAGAATAATGAAGTAAACGCCATGAGAGAAGAATTGAAGTAAAATATAAATTAAAAATGAAATTGAATAAAATGTAGTGAATTGTACAAGTTATCCGTCAATAAAAAATTTGTTATTTGTGCCATACATAATTAAAAATATTGTTAAAAATATTTTTTGTAATATTTTTAATACTGCAATTTTTATTAGGAAGGTTTTTTCACGTTTCAAAGGATACAAAGAAATAAATATAAAATATCAATATCATAGCCTACGTTATGGTAATATAAAATTTAATATATATCTAGACTTCGTAGCAAGCTAGCTCAGTCGCTACACTGCTTTAATTGGAATAACATTTGTCGCTTGTTACTGTCAATCAGTTTGAAAATAGAGAGTAATTCAGTTAATAGAAACGTATTCGATTAAAAAAAAGGGGGAGCTTTACTGGAAGAATAAGGGTAGTAGTCAAAGTATGTGGGATAAAAAGCAGTGTGAGAAAGTAAAGACTGTTCTTATCCAAGGGAAAACAGAATCAAAAACAAGTAAGGCCTATCATAACTTTAAAAAGAATTATGAGTTGTATGAAGTAAGGTTTTTGCGCTGTTGTCAAACGTGTGACTTGAAAAAAGTGGTATAAGAAAAGGTTTTGTTGTAAAGCTTATTGTCTCTCATGGGTTCAACGCAAGAGGCCAAGTAGATTTGATGTCATGTCCAGATGGCAAGTACAGTTGGCTACTAAATTACCAGGATCATGCCTCGAAATTCTTGCATTTGAGACCATTAAAGTCAAAGCACGCAGCAAATGTAGCAAATGAGTTGTCGGGAATTTTTTTCACTTTTGGCGCTCCAAGAACTGAAGAACAATTGATTTCGACATTCTGCGCTCCAGGAATGTCGATAACCAAAAATCAGCAAGACTGTTTCGAGAGACAACAAGTAGCGGCTACCAAGATGGTGACATTCTCCACTGCCTGAACGAAAGCAGGCTGATGGAAGATACGTGATTTCGATGGTCCATTCTTCCATTTGCCATTAGTCGGTCGACTCCCTAGGCAGTCTGCAGACTACCGGAATCTATCAATTGCCTACGACATATACATACATTTTGAACTTGTGTTGCCTTAAATTTTTAATTTTGTTAATTTTTGCCTTCCATTATTAAATTTAAACTTCATTCTATCACAAATTCAAAATATCTAAAAGCTTTCATTGATTTCAGTCAAATTGGATTGAGATTAGAGGAATTCACAGGAAATGAGAAGAATTGGATGAAATTCATAACAATTTAATATAAGTTTTCAAAAAATTCAAAAATGTTCTTAAGAATCATTAAATTTAGTAAGTTTGAAGTGAATGTAGAAGACTTCAAGTGAATTAACAAAATTCAAGATAATTAAAATGAAATCAAATGAATTGCGAAAAATATTTGAAAATCTCTTCAAATCTTTGAGCTTTTAAAATCACCTTACCTACCGTGAAATCATTAAAATCCTTCGAATTTCCCTGAAATTTTGTTTATCCTCTCAAAAATGCCGTGAACAATTTCAAAACATCATAAAATATTGCAAATCTCTTGAAATATTTTAAAGCTTTTGAAATTCTCTTAGAACTTTTGAAAATGCCCGAAAATCATTGAAACCTTCGAAATCTCCTAAAATTTTGCGAATCCTCTGAAAATACCTCGGAATCTTTCAAAATGCCCTAAGATATTTCAAATCTTTTGATGTTTATTGAAATCCCTTTGAATTTTTTTAAACTCTTCAAAATTCCTTGGGATTTTTAAAATCTCTAAAATTTCTGAAATCTTTTGGAATCCTTTCAGATTATTAAAAACTAGAAAAATTTCCTTAGAATCTTTGGAAATACCTTAAAATATTTCAAAAGAATTCAAGAAAATTCAGACGTAGATATAGACCTAAATTGGATAGTGGTTAACCCCTGGGTTAATTTAATGAAAGAAAAGTGAGTGAAGTGATCTTTTCATTTCAGAAACGTATGTATAGTGAATTTAGCTTAAAAAATGACTAAAAAGTGACTTGAGAAAAAGAAAGTGACTGAAAGTGACTTCAGTGTCTGTGTGGCAGCCCTGGAAATTATTCATTTTTTGTTTTCAATTAAAATGGTTTCTTTTTTCATTTTGTTGTACATTTGTCTCTAACGAGCCGGAAAGGAGGATAGTTGGAAGTCTGTTTTCAATGTGTGAAATTTTTTATTTACCTTGCAATCTTTTCTACAAAATTTACAGATTCGCATTCGTATCAGTTGCAGCCCTCTGTTAATTATGCAGATATTTCCCTCTATGATTTGAGACGCATAATTCACCAGATCACAAAAAAATGGTAAAATGTACATTTTAATTCACGATTATAACAGTATACAAACAAACAAAAGTTATTAAATTAATTTTTTCTAAAAAATACATCCACTTTTACTATTTGCAGTTTAATGTGTTTCTAATTTGTAATGACAGATTTACAGTTCTGATTTACAACTACTATATTAAATGGTAAATTATATATATTGAACAGTCAACTGATGTATTAACCGACTTGTTCTTATCCAATGATTTTGAAACTCTTGAATAGAGTTGTTTGGAACCAACACGCTCGCGTTGCTATGGTAATCAAGATGGATGCGGTCTAAGCCGCGCGACTACTGAGAAGGTAGGAGCGCTGATGGCTACACCATGTATTCTAAGATCATGCCCCGAATGCCGGAGATCCATCGCGCATCGGAACTCTTCGATCTCCTCGCGGACTTCATACTCCCACTATCGTCCTATGCGTGGGTGGGAAATGCCGAGTCTGCGCACTTCTTGTCAAGTTCTGCCGGGCGCCGTCATACGCGGCTGTATAGCAGGCTGCCGTTGGATAAGGGGGACCACTTGACAGCTTACAATGTGCAGCCAAAGTTCAACACAGCGTAACTCCCGTAATTTTGGAAATTTTCGAAAATCCTTTAGAAACGAAATGTTTCTTATGTAATACTATAATTTTTGCCACGTTTCATTAGAATCAAACTACCACTTGCAGATCCTGACATTTCTGACATATCCTAGCCCATATGGGTGGACCTCTTTCAGTTCGACACTTGTGGCAAAAATTCTTTCAGATTTTTAAATCTTTTTTCCCTGAAATGAATTTATACGACCTTCGAAAGTGAGATGGTGATTTGCGCAAAATTAATCATCAAAAATATTGATATTTTAGGGGTAGTTTTGCACCGCATCAGTTCACAGTGGACCAGGAGATCCGGTTCCGTGGCCGAAAGCAGGCAAACCCATCAAAATATACAAAATTGAAATCTAATTCACGCCAATATATTGTTTTTCGGGTCGCTGAATCCGAATCTAAAGTCAAAATTTTAAAAAACAGAATGGCGGATAATTATTTGAAAAATTATTGAATTTACTCGAATCGTGGTATTTGAGAATATTTCATCAAAAGAAGAATTTTCATGGAATAGTATATTGCGCAACAAGGAGTGAAAGGCGACAATTACACGAGCGCGAAATTAGCTGCCCGAGCGAAGCGAGGGCGGTTATCACACAAGTGAAATTGCTGCTTCGCCCCGAGTTGCGCATAAAATTTTTCATAAAAAATTTATCGAAAATTTGACTTCAGATGCGTGCAAATTCTTTGCATATTGAAAACAATGCGTACAAAGGGTAGAGGATAGGGTCCGGGGCGGAGATCCTGTTGGGGGTTCGGGGAACCAAGCCCCCCGTTAGGAAAACAAACAACTACAAGTTTTTATCCTATTCTAATCAAAACTCATAATTTATCTTTTGACAGCGGATTATGATTAGCAACAAATTTTATCATTCATTTGGGAAATGAATTAAGGGCATGTGATACTTTACCGAAATCAACTGAATTTTAACCAAATTCTATTTTTACGAAAATGAGGCACGATAAATTAGGCACGTTCAGGATCGAAGGTGAAGACTGAGGTAAGGAACGAACGTGAAACGCTAATGCCAATGTCGGATCCCTGAGCTACTGCGCGTGCGTTAGGGCAGCGCGCTCATTGGTCGCAATTTTTCGCATTTGGCGCGCGATTCAAAAGTGATAATGATTAATTAATTGAATAAATTCAGATGTAAGACGTGGAAAAAAAATTTTACACATATATTCTGTAGATTCAGATTATTTTATTGCAATGAATTGAAATAAAGATTTTTTTACGGCTCTCATCTAAATTTATTCAATTAGGAACATTTTTGTGCAATTTCCAATTATTATTCATTTTAATTACGACAACTGTATTTATTATCATTTTTGAATCGCGCGCGAAATGCGAAAAATTTCGACCAATGAGCGCACTGCTTAAACGCCCGCGCAGAAGCTCAGGGAGCCAACATTGACATTAGTGGCGTAAAATGCTACCGCAGTCACCTGTTTAACTTTCTAGTCTAGAATTGAAAACGCAACTTTTAACCCGCTCCGGAGGCATCGAAAGCCAAATTTTCAATAAATGTGTTATGAGAAAGAATTTAAAGTTCGATTGCTTAAACAATTTTTGTTTAAACAATTCATTTAAGAAAGCAAATTACCAAAGAAATTAATACACTGGAACCTCGATTCGGAGACTGTCTCGGGTATGGCCTGCGACGGCCGTAAAGTCCTTCCAAAAATTTCTATATCGTAAACATTCAGGGCCATATAAATCATTTCGAGTAGGAATACATAATATTAATTAACTGTATTTTATACAAATGTAGAATTTTTTATCATAAAGAATGGACCTCTTTTTAACAATGAAGACTAATGGATGAGGAGAGAATTTTCCGCGGGTATTTAAAAATAAATGCGAAATATGCACGCGAGTGTTCGAACTGCCCACTTTGTGGCTACAGAACTGCTCAACTCTACTGAGCTCGCAGCGCCTCTCTCTTGGCTCCTTGGAGCCCCTCATCATAATAATGATACATTCAAGCGAGACAGGACAATAAAATTGAAGTTCAATCATTTGTATCGAACTTCAAGGCAAACAAATCAATATCGTCTTGACATTTCAATCAATTAAATCAAGAAATAAGCGAGAACAAGCGATAATCTTAAATGCTGTCTACTTCAGATCTATAATGCTCTTCAGAGAAAACAGAAAGATGTAGCATTTTTAATTCATTTTAATGAACTATTCTAGACCTTATTTATTTTTTATTACATACAATTTTGAAGTCAAAATTACGCAACATCAGCTGATACTATAGAAAGTAAGTTCCTGATAAGTGATTTGGCATTGACTGAAGTCCATGCATCGATAGTAAATAACATTTTGGGAGTGTTGTTTTGTGGGATGTTGAAAACTATTTTTTAAGTTACTTCGAAGCGCGATATGGATAGAACTCTCATTCTATTCTGTTTAACGCTTTCAGTTTCTTCATCGTCAAAAAAAGCTGTATGGCAGGTATTTCTTTGCTGGCCAATCGACTAACCTCTTCCCAAATTCTTTCTGATTGAAGTTCATCTAAAAAATGATGAATCCACATTTTTTCGATCTCAAATACTATTTTATATCATTTAAGTGAAGAAGTTCATTTTTATTATATAAAAATATTAATATGCTAGGTCGCTTGAAAATTCCCGAGCCTAAATAATAAAACAACATTTTTTGAGGAAATTCGCATTTATTCTTCAATATAGTTCCCTTCTAGCTCGATACACTTATTCCAACGAATTTCTAGAAGCTCGATGCCTTTTTATAGTAGTCAGCGCTCAACTTCTCAAAAGAGGCGTTTGTTTCAGCAATGACCTCTTCATTTGAGTAATATCTCTTGCCAGCCAGCCATTTCTCCAAGTTTGGGAACAGAAAGAAGTCGTACGGAGCAAAATCTGGAGAATAGGGTGGATGAGGAATCAATTCGAAATCCAGTTCGTGTATTTTTGCCATTGCGATTGCAGCGGGGTGAGGCGGTACGTTGAAGTGATGAAACAGCACTTTTTTGTGTGCCAATCGTAGCCGTTCTTTTCGTAGCTCGGCTTTCAAACGGTCCAATAATGATGCATAGTACGTTCCTGTTATAGTTTTACCCTTCTGCAAGTAGTCAATGAGGACAATTTCTTGGGAATCCCAAAATGCTGTGGCCATCACTTTCCCAGCTGATAAAACAGCCTTCGCCTTCTTTAGCGCATTTTCACCAGGCAGTACCCACTGCTTTGACTGCTGCTTTGTCTCTGGCGTATAGTGGTGGATCCAAGTTTCATCAACGGTTAAAAAACGGTGCAAGAAATCCTTTGGATTACGCTTGAACATGTCCAAAATGGATTAAGAAACATCAGCTCTTTCCAACTTTTGCTGGTCACTGAGCACGCGCGGCACCCATCGCGCACACAGCTTTCGCATGTTTAAATGATTATGCAAAATGTTGTGTACGTATTTAGTTGAGATGTTCACCATCCTGGAAAATCTCATGCACCTTTAATTTACGATAATCGGTCACTAAACGGAGAACTTTTTTGATCACTTCTGGCGTAGTCACGTCTGAAGGCCTCCCTGAACGTGGTTCGTCATTTGTGCTCATACAACCAGACTTAACTCTTGCATCCAAATAATAATGTTGAATGAGGACACGAAATTCGTTTTTTTCCATTGTTTACACAATCACTGAGATGATGACGCGACAATTACAATAAACACAAAGTACTTGACAGGTTGTAATGAAACTTTGTATCAGCCTGATGGTCTTTTTCGACTTGATTCAGTTTCATCCATTTTATCGCTTCCGCATTCAATTATACTACATAACAAAGAGGGTTGAAAAAAAATTGTCTAACACATGGACTGTTTGTAATTTTTCACGTAGAATCAAATCGTGTTATTAGTTTTTCATCAACTTACATTTTTGAACAAATTGTAATGGATAATAAAGCTCTATTTGCATACCGTTGAGCATGTTCAAACAAGATAATGCAATGTTACTCTATTTTGAAGAAAACCTGAAAACAAAGTTCTAACGCTATTATTGTTAAGAAGGGTTTGTACTGGAAACTTTCAATTACCTACAATCTTAGATAAAACATTGTAGTTTCAGAACATACCACTTAAAAATTCAAATCGCAAAAACATTCCTATAAAAAAATGCTGCGAATGCTAACAATCATATTAGAGTTATGGAAGAAAGGTTCTTTTGAGTAGAACGATCCATATATCAAGTCTTATTCTTCTTAAGAATTCTAGCCCAATAACGAATTTCATGAGGCAATATAACAGTAGCAGCAAATCGTGACAATTATATTGAAAAGGTTGAAAACCTTTTTAAAAAATGATATTCTTTATGAAAATATTAAAACTAGCTTTGTTCCGACCGTTGAAAATAATTTTAAAGAAGGAAAAGACTTATTAATGAACAAATGTCATATAAATTAAAAATACATAACGATACTCTTGCCAAAGCTTATGCTTTCCCAAAAGTTCATAGAACAAATTTGAAATGGAGATTGATTTTTTCTACAGTCGGTTCTCCTAACTATAATTTAGAAAAATACATCTCAAACATTCCAAAACCAGTATCTGGAAATATGAACAAACTAGTGCATTTGTTAAGACTAGTTGGGATCTTAAAGATCAACTAAAAAATATTAAAGTTCCAAATACACGTTCTATTTTTACACTTGATGTAGTATCAATGTTTAATAGTATTCTAATAGACCTTGCTATGGATTCTATAAATGAAAATCTAAATTTTAATCGGAATTCAACTAGAATAACAAAAAATGAATTCTTAACTGCAATCAGAACGGTTTTTTATGATACAGTTTTCTATTTCAATAATAAATTTCACAGGTTGCCCTATGGGCTCTTCTTTATCTCCTATTGTTTCAAGCTTAGTTATGGAAGACATTGGAAATAGAGCTCTCAATAATTTAAGTTGCACGCCCCTTCTTTACAAAAACTATGTAGATGATATTTCTGCTATTGTTTCTTCTGATAATATTGATGAATTCTTAAATACCTTCAATAATACTGAAGAATCCATTAAATTCACTATCGAAAAAGAAATAAATAATTGAACTTGTTATCTTAATTTATTAATTGTAAAAACACCTGGAGGAAACTAAATCCATAATTGGTATAAAAAGTCATCATGATCGGGACATTATCTTGATTATAATTTTCATAATTTATTTTCTCAAATAGTCGGCCTGATAAAAGGTCTGATAGACGGATGTGTAAAATTGAGTGATATAAAATCAAGAAAAAAAAATTTAGATCAACCTAAAATAACCTTATTTTAAAATAATTATCCACTTCCATTAATTAATAGCATTAATAAAGAGAGAATTCATGAGATATACAATAGTTCTTCTGATAAAAATAATAACAAATGGATTGAAATTCATGAAAAAACTGACCGAAAAGTTCCTTCATCTCATATTGAAGGTCTTTCTTAACGTTTCAAAAAGTCTTCAAGGAAATATAATATTAATGCTTATTTTGCTAACAACTATAAACCTAATAAATTTCCTCTTTTAAAACAAAGATAAAGATAAAGTTTGTCGATCTTCATTGACAGTTTTTTAATCTACTAGTCAATAATTATGTATAAAACGTATTTTATTTAGCTTTCGTCCCACGACGCAGGGCCGCTTCAGAATAAATTAAATTTCTTGGGTTTTAAACAAAAACACGGATCATCAGAAAAAAACATAGGTTAGAATTTACATTTTTTACAGTAGTATGAAGCACATTCTTTTTCAGTTGCAGTAGCATAGTTATAGATGAAAAATTCGTTAAACATAATTATAA
>JAUMHM010000088.1:1346967-1361309 GCA_032362435.1 Melikaiella ostensackeni
GGGTCTTTCAGGGCACACAGTCGATTTCTAATCGTTGCTAGATGCACACAAAGTAACTGACACAGACGCCCTTCAGGCAGCTGGACCCTTGGACCTTCACAATTTTTTAGGGTGGGCATCCATGACCTGCCTTCTCTCCACTTTCGAAATATTTGAAATGTAAAAAGGCACTGTGCCCTAAAAGACCCACCTTGCGCACGGAGGGTTGAAAGATCTATGAGAGAGAAAATTTTTCTTATTCATCTAATTTGAGAAACACATTTAAAAATGAAATCTTCATCCAATATACGAATTGGTTTATAAAAATTGTTATTAAAAAAAAAACGAATGAGATTTCTGCAAAGTGACAAAAGTATTTGTAATCAGGGTAATTTCCCCAAGACTTTTTACGAAGGTTATAGCATTGACCTTGTACAGAAAGTCTTTTATTAAAAAGTTTAAATATTTGTACACGTAGTTTTTAAAAAAGGACCATTTTTAACACTTATATATTAACAAAAGTTTTTGCGTTGTCAGAAATTTTTTTTCTTCTTCGTAGAACAAATGTCCTGAAAAATGATATACATTTTTTTCGAAAATTTTCGGTCTAATAGGTGCCGAGATATGCAGCCGCAAATGTGTCAATTTTAGTGCAAATTCAATTATTTATAACACTTTAACTTGAAATCGCTTCGTTGTGTTAAAAATTTGTAAGAATATAAAGGTTTTGTTTTCCACGAGATTTCCGAGAATAATTTTAGAAAATTTATTTCTTCAAAAATAAGGTAATTGGGTCAAAAAAATGTTTAAAAAATGGTTGCGCCAGATTTCGAAAAAGTATGCTTGATATTAATAATCAGGGGACTTTTGAGGACTTTTCAAGCCAAAGTTACTGCATCGACCTTTTAATGCATACGGAAGTGTTACTGGCTACTAAATTAATTTTCTAGAAGCAAATAAGCAAATTACTTTGTTCAAAATTTAAAGTTCGAAAAAAGTTAAGTCGCCCTACTCACGGTGGGGTTGAACCAAGTTTAAATGAATGTTCCAGGTAAATCATATTTTTTGGTGATATGACATCCCACGAACATTTTAAGATGAAAATGAAAATAATCGGTCGGGCGCTTTTTAAAAGAAGTCGATTTTTGTATATAATTACTAAAAAATGAAGAATTCTTCATAAGATTATGTGGTAAATATTGGTTAACATTTTTATTTTAATATAATTTTTTATTGAATTTTGTTGTCAGTCACTCCACGAACATTTTAAGACGAAAATAAAAATAATCGGAGAGGTGGTTTTTGAAAAAAGTCGATTGTTGTATTTAATTGAAATAAAACCATTCTGCACATCTAATCAAAAACAAGATACGCAAGATATGAAAAAAGTTCATACCGCAAAGCTCTTCGTCCATTTTTCAAGATTTTCCACCGTCTTCGAAACATACACATATTTTTCAAAAAATTACTATTTTTGTTTTCTGTCTCTTTAAATACGTGTGAGGTATCGTTTTTTACGATTATTTAGTGAAAATATCATTAAGTATAGACACTTTAATCGTTTATCGCTTTATTTTTGCAAAATTTTCGAAAATTTTTTTTTTTTAATAATGTAATAAAAACATTTGCAAAATATCGAAAAGTGGTAAAAGAATTATTTTATTTATTATTTTGTTAATTTTCAAATTTTTTCAAAATTTCCAACGAATTTTGAAAGAGTTGGAAATCATTCGCTAGAATGAAAAGAGAAAAATAAAATATGTGCATTATTTGTAAGAATACATCATTTCAAAAAAAAAATTTATTCAATTTTTTTCAAATAAAACTTTTGAAAATTTGTTTGGTACCCGATCTAGAACGTTTTCTAACGCCAAAAGGATCCCACACACCACATTTCATGCTTTTGTCACAAATAGAGCAAAAATTAAGTGTCCAGCTTGGATTTTTTTAGGGTCGTAATACACTCATTTTCCACACAGTTCCAATTTCGATTTCCATAATTTTGTTTTTCGATCCAACCTTATAAATATTTCTTGTCTTTAAAGTGTCTTAGAGGGTGTTTTAGTAGTTAGAAATCGGATGGGTGTCACTGGGAATTTTCAATTTAATTTTCCAATATAAAATTTTTCAGGTTTGAATTTTCCAGCTTGAAAATGTCCAAACGTGTAATACATATTTTTTGCGCAAAAATAGTATTTGGGTCGTTGTCAAACAGTTGTCAAGTTTGGACTATGACTTTTTTCTGGAAAGAACTTCAAAAACCCGACTAAATTCGTTGTTTTTTATTACTTTACACCCAATATAGAACGAAAATTCCAATTTTAGAGATCAAGAATCACATTTGTAGTGTAGATGAATTTTAGAACGAAAATTATGTCTATCTGCGTTTTCTGTTAATTCAAGCGGATTAGAAATAAATTTCTTTCGAAAAGAATTAACTGAACTAGTTTGAAAATAATGTTTTTTAATTAATTTTAACCCTAAAATATTTTTGGAAAATTATAATGTAACAAATTACCTTCATTGAAAGCGTTTAGGTTAAAAATTGGAAACTCGAAATTTCGTCGTTTTTTGTCTAAAGTTGAGCACTTTACCTTCAAATAAATAAAAGCACCTTTAAAATTACATTTTCAGAAGACAATTATTGATCATTTTCAATAAATACTTCTTTCTCTGATCAATTTTGAATTGAACTGTCAAAGTTGCAGATTTGACGGTTTGAAGTTTGAACAACAAGACGAATACATAACCTAACAAAGTTACAGCGCATAGTCACCCAGCGTTACTGAACTGAACATCAAATTTCGTAATTATTTTTAAAATATTTAGAGTTTACTTAATAAATCTTACAAAATATTGCAAATTATTTTTTTTTTTGTATTTTTTTGGCACTGTATCCACATTTTCAATTTTCTTTTAATTTTTTTATTAGTAATCACTATATCTTGGTTACCGAATTCGGTAACACGAAAATCATACGATGCACATTTTTCAACATTTTGTTAATCTTACAAACAATTAACATTCTTGTGCTCATATAAACACTTACACATGAATAAAAATAGTTTTTTTTTCTTAAATTTTTTGAAGTGATTTTTTTTCGACTTCTATCCTAAAATATGTGTGTTTCCGAGCAGAAACAAAACTTCAGGGACAGCCTTTTAAGAATAATTAAGCACCTTTAGAACTAAAATGTTTATCACTATTCATAATTTTTAGATTCTTCAACTCAATAAAAATAATTCCTGTACGCATAATTCACTCATGAAATTCTTTTGTCAAAAATTTCTCAATTTTTGTGTGCAAATTTGTATTTGGGAACATGTTACCGAGTGGAAATTTCAGCTTTATTTTAATCTCCCATTTCTAAACAAAAGCAACTAAAATTTGGAAAATTTGCTCGAAACTAATTCGATGTAAGTACTTTATCCTAGTATTATTTTTAAAAATCTATTAAATCATAGAAATGGGTAAAACGGCCAGGACTTAAATTTCACAACTTTTTGGCAACGACCCATTTCCTCTATTTTTCCGCACCTTTGAACTCGAACTGTAATATTACAGTTCGTGAACGACAACCACACTCAATAAAAAAAATCTATTTTAAAAAAAAGTTAACCATTATTTATCATATAATCTTATGAAAATTTATTCATTTCTTAGAAGTTAAACATAATACAAAAATCGAGTTTAAAAAAAACACCCCTTCGCCAAAGTTACTGCGTTGACCTTTTAGTGCATACAGAAGTGTTACTGTATGGTGGGCTTGGATTGAGTTCAACCCAAAAGGGCTTGCACCTCTCGTTATTCTTCTGAAAACATTTCAGTGATGCCTCACGATTATTTTGAGACCAAAAGGAAGAAAATCGCAGGAGGGATTATCGAATAGACTTATTTTTTCATTTTTATTTTCAGGTTATTATGTATAGTTTCGTAAAAATAACTCCAAATCGGTGCTTTTGTAGCTCAAGCTCTGTAGTTTGGCATCGAAAAAAGTATCAAAACGTTAAACACCTTTGGACAACCTGGACCCATTAAAATATGGAGAATATGAATTAAGGCAGGCTTGATTTCAAGCAAACCCCAAAAAAAAATGTTATACCTCTTATAGGTCCGAAGTTACAGCATGTTGAAAAATAGCCACTTTTATGGAAGTTCATTCTTCATTCAAAAGAACTTTATTCTCAATTTTCGCGTTTCTACTGAAATTTGTGTTAAAAGTTCTCTTATAATAATAAAAGTGCATGAAATAACATTAAAATCTGTGAAACTTTAACAATTGAAATGTATCCATAAAAATGAGTTTTCTTTTAAAAGGTGGTTAGAGGTGAAACATTTTATTTTTTGTAGATTTCCTTGAAATCAAGTCTGCTTAAACTCATATCCTGCCTTCTTTTGTTGACAGTGCACAGGAAGTATGTTATTTTACAAAAACTGAAACGAAATATTTTTTTTACAAATTTTATGATATACAAATAATAACCTGAAAACAAAAATGAAAAATTGAGTTTATTCGACAACCCCTCCAGCGAGTTTTTTTTTTTTTTTGGTCTCCAAATAATCGTGAGGCATCACTGAAATGATTTCAGAAGAAAAACGAGAGGTGCAAGCTCTTGGGTTGAACTCAATCCAAGCTCACCGTGACTATTTATTGGATTAAATTCGCTGAGGAAGAGTGCCTCTAATTACATAATTAGGTGAGAATCTAGTAATAACGTTTGCTAAAGTAAATCCTCAAGTTTCAGGATTAATTTCATATTAAGCCAGTCGTATGAAGTTCCCTCATAGAGCGAATAAACTTAGTCAAGAAGTGTCCTCTTTCCCCGGATACAGAATCGAGAAGTCCTGGAGAAATTCTTTGGTGAATCTCGAGTCACGTCCTAGAATTCTCACCCTCTAAATTTAATTTCGACGAACTTTGATGCAAGTATATGTTTTCCTCAGGACGAAACACAACTAAATTTGTTGCGCTTATAACAGAGTGTGATCTGAAAATTGTATCAAATTAGCTGAATCTGATCATAAATAGCCACTTTCATCCTGTAAATATTTGTAAATATTATCTTATAGTAGGTAAATAATAACATAAAAAAATAACTTTAAATGGGACAAAAATGATCTCTGAAGATGGGAATTTAGAGTGCAAGAAACTTATTTTCAACCTCCTAATTTTTATGTATTTTTATTTTATCTTATACCTACTTCTATTTTTTAATACGTAATTTGATCATTTCCTTGAACTTTGAGATTTCGAGGGGCGCATTGGATCAAGAATATTATAATCAGCTAGTCTTTTAAATAGTAATACTCATAAACTAATAGATTATAGATTAGGAGGTTGGACCAAAATATACTCACTGAGCTATATTAAAGGGGCCGTTCAAAAACTTCATTACACTGTCAAGGAGGGAGGAGGGGGTAACAGATTTTATGACGATTTGTGACGTGGGGGGGGGAGGTTAACGCAAAATGTGACATCACACATGGAAAATGTACATGCGAATAAAATTTTTTTTAAATGCTTAAACAAATGAAAATTAGTTATTTTATTTTACAAGTAAAGCATCTATATGCAGACTTCACACTCTTTCCCCTACTTTCCTCTGTTCTCAAGAAACTGCCCCTATTTCCCCATTTTATCGTTTTTCCGCCTAAATGCGAACAGAATTAATAGAATTCAATGAGAAAAATTTAACTATTTTTGTTTGAAAGTTAATTCCTTTTGATTGAAGAGTCTTATATTTTTTATTTAGAATTCATCTCTTTTGGTTGAAAATTTTACTATTTGGTTGAAGATTTAAATTTTTCTTTTTGAAAATTTGTTTTTCCTTAATGAAAAATTAATTTTCTTAGCTAAAAGTAGAACTAATCCACTTTTGGCTGAAAATTGATCGATTTTAGTTGAAAATTCAATTACTTGATTGAAAGCTAAACTGCTTTGTTAAACATTCATTTTATTGGTTGAAGTTTTAAATTTGTCTTTTTTGATAAGAAAAATTATTTTCTTGATTGCAAATTCAACTACTTGGTTGAACGTTGAACTACTTTGTTAAAAATTCATTTTGTTGATCGAAATTTTTTTTTCAGTTAAAAATTGACCGTTTACAGTTTAAAATTTAACTATCTGGTTGAAAATGAACCTTTTTGTTGTAAATTCATATTTTTGAGTTGAAAATTCAACTGTTTTGTAGAAAATTTATGTATTTTGTTGGAAGTTCGTATTTTTTGGTAAAAAAATTAATTTTCGAGATTGAAAATTCAACTAATTTGTTAAAAGTTGAACTACTTTGTTGGAAATTTATTTTATTGGTTGAAGATCTATCTTTTTGGTTAAAAATTCAACTATTTTGTTGAAATTTCGTTTTTTTTTTATTTGAAAATCAATTTTTAAACAGCAAATTTGACTATTCCATTTGCGGTTGAAAATTCGTCTTTTTTTCTTAAAAGTTCAACAATTTTTTTGTAAATTCGTCTTTCTTGGTTGAATGAAACTGTTTTTCATCTTAAATTGAAATCTTTTTTGGTTTAAATATCTACTATTACAGTTTTCGTTAAGATTTCATTTTTTTTTTAAATTCGACTGTTTTTGACTTGAAATTACAATATTTTTTTTGGCTGAAATATTAAAACTACATATTATATTTTTCGTTGAGAATTAATCATTTTGATTGAAAATTCAACTACTTGTTAGAAAGTCGAACTTCTTTGTTAAAAAATCATTGTTTTGTTGAAGATTCATCATTTTAATTGAAAATTCATCTATTTTGATGAAAATTGAATTGTTCTGTTAAAAATTCAACTATATTGGTAAAAATTCATATTTTTTGGTGTAAATTTGACTGTTTTATTGAATATTCGTATTTTTGGGAAAAAAAGCATCTTTTTGGATTGAAAATTCAACTGTCTTCTAACTTTGTTGTTTTGTTAAATTGCACTGTTTTTCATTCAAAATTAAAATATTTTTCTGGTTGAAATATTAAAACTTTCATATTTTTCGTTGAAAATTAATCATTTTGAAAGAAAGTTCAACAACTTGATTAAAAGTAAAACTTCTTTGCTAAAAATTCAATTTTTTGTTGAAGCTTCATCGTTTTAATTGAAAATTCATCTATTTTGGTGAAAATTTAGTTATTTTTTAAAATTCAATTATTTTAGTAAAAAGTCATAATTTCTGGTGGAAAATTTAACTGTTTTGTTGAATATTCGTCTTTTTGGATAGAAAATACATCCTTTCGATTTGAAAATTCAACTTGTCTTCTAAAAAATTCGTCTTCTGGACTTGAAAATTTAACTGTTTGGTTTAAAATGCAACTATTTTTGGTTGAAGTTTTCTTGAAAGTTCAACTATTTCGTTTTATATGCAACTGTTTCGTTGACAATCAAATTTTTTTTTTGAAAAATCGACTATTTGGTTGGATTCATCTTTGTAGGTTGAAAATTCAATTATTTGGTTAAACATCTATTTTATTGAAAATTCCTTTCCTTGGCTTGAAATTTCAACAATTTGGTTTTAAATACAACTGTCTTGTCTAAAATTAATTTTTTTGTTTATTGAAAATTCAACTATATAGTTGAAAAATCATATTTCTTGGTTGAGAATTCATTTCTTTTGGTAGTAATTTAATCTTTGGTTGAAAATTCAACTATTTTGTTGAAAATACATTTCAGCTCATATCGAATTCAATATGGTACCTACACATTAATTTTATTTCAAAGAATTTATTCCCCTATTTTCGTGAAAAATCACCCTGTTTTCCCTATTTTGGGAGAATTTTGGGCTGTGAAGTCTGTTAAATTATTATTTTTGTATATTTTGTATTTTATTTTATGTGATCATCAAATGAAATCGCATAAAAAATTTGACTTGCGGTGGGGGGGGGGGGGGGTGTTCGCATTTGTGATTTCGCCCTGGGAGGTTCAAGCTTTGTGCGATGATCTTTTACGAAGCAGTGAAGGGGTGGAAAAAGTTTTCAAAACAGCGTGACGTAGTTTCTGAACGGTCTCAAATAAAATTTGATCAAAAAATAAAATATTTTTAACTCAGAGGCTCAAGATCGAAATTACAAACTGAATCATCACTTGCGAAACAATGTTACTTTTTATGTACAGCTGTACATAAATCTGTACATTATTAATTAAAAATTACTAATCTCATAAAAATAATATTTTACAAAAGATTTGCACGATTAATCGAAATTAATTTAACAATTTTTTTTTTCAATCGAGATGTGAAATCTTGTTTTCTGGAGACGGGCGAACAGTATTATTATATTAATAAATACTTCTTACATGTACATAAATAGATAATGTTAATAACTATTCTATAAGGAAATGAGCTAGTCAAGATATCGGATGTTCTAAAACAAACCGCAAATACGTCTCTTTAATAGTTATTAAAAGTTACATGTCCCAGTCCTTTTCTAAATTCTGAATGATTCAAATAAACGTTAAAAAATAACTGGGATAAATGAGCATTGTCAAACGCCAAAGAAGCGCTGAATCAAGTACTACACGTAAAAAAAAAATTGATCATACATTTAACCCAATCACTAATCATTTAAAACCATTTATTAATTCAATTCGAAAAAATACGATTAGAAGTTTTGAAATAAATTGGTTATTATCCTTTAAAATTTCTGATCAGTTTCACTATATTATTTTCTTTCGATCGAGTGATTTGTATTCTGCAAAAGGAAAATAACGAAGGTACCCAAAAAGAGATATATGAACGTTATTATTTAAATTTTAACATGATTTTTTCACTATTTAAAAAATTAGTAATTGGGTAAATTGTCATATATCTTTAAAATAGTGTATGTATATTTTAAAGAATGTCTGAAATTGAATTATGTATTATAATCATGAAAGAAAAAAGATATACATGTGCTTTACGTCCCATGTTCACATCCACGAACCTAAGCATATTTTCTAAGTCTTTATCAAAAAAATATAAGTAATTTTTAAAAGCCTACATAAGACATTTTACCATAATATGCGTACAGTGGTTCATTTTTTAACAATCCACAATTATTAAGGGATGGATTTTGGATTTATTTATTTAATAATCTTCTTTCGAATATTTTTCAAAACTGACTGAAATTGCTCAAACAATTTTCTAATAAACATAAGCGTTGAAAAATAGAGTTTAAATAGAATCTGAGTTCATATCATTCTTAGGGCCTAAAAGCAGTTTTTTAATTTTTGCTCCATTAAAAATCTTTAAGATTAGAATGTTGAGCCTGATAGTTTTTCCTGGAATAAAATGTTTCTAAAATCCGCTCCCTTACCCTTCTTATTTATTACCTAATTTTGATCCCTAAGTTTCGACGAAAAAGCAAAAATAATAATTTAATATGGTAATTGACAATAAATTATTTGAAAGAAGTCTCTCAAAACATTTATTTGAAAAAAAGTCGTCAGTTATTATAACTTGGATTTGATTTAGTTTCATTTTAAAGTCAATCGCCTGAGTTTTTGAAAAATAAAGTTGACCAAGAACATAGATAATAATTGCATATTTAGAAAATAAAATCAGATACTATTATTTAATTCAATCAAAAACCATTGTACCTATTTGTAGAATTTCTCAGAATACTTCGTGGTAAATCGATAATAATAATGGTAACGATATCTATAATTAAATAAATCTATTAATGCGGGAAACGAAACGCTCTCATTGCTGTAAAATAAAAATCTATCTACTTATTCTACTTATGAAATTTCTTATCATACCACTCATGTGTGTACGAGCTTAGTTTTTAAGGCACTCTATTCGATAATAATTGTTGAACAATCGACGAAGAGAAATTTATCCAATTTTTTACTTTTCTTCTTTTTTCCCATCAATTTTTTTTTAAGAATAAATAAAAATGTATTTAATATCATTTTAAACATGAAACTTGGTCTGAAACTTAATCTGTTTATATCATCAATACTTCTTGTCTCGACGAAAAATATTATTATACAATAGTGCAACAACAGAAACTTTCTATTTTACATTCATACATTAAGTATGCAAGTTTATATTTAAGGAGCAAACACGTACCAAAGTTTCAAATTGTATCTTGTAAAAGTGTAAATTAAAAAAGTCGCAGAAAATAAAATAAACACTTCCTTTACTATAATTTTAATTATCTCATTTATTAAACTCTTGTCGTTTTACTTACAAAATCCAAATACTTTCAGATTTCATAATTGCAGAAATAACTAAATTGTGGTAAGTAGAAACTTTAAATATTTAAGTATTAGTGATATAAAAACGATTAAATTAAAATGTTTATAATTGATATTTTCTAAATTAATAGAATGATTGAATTCGAAATTATTTTATTTGGAATGTTCAGGGCTACCAAGGCCTAATTTACTTGAAAAAAGTGACCTATTTAAACCAATAAGTGATCAAAAGTGACTAATTTCTAACCCAAAAAGTAAATAAAAGTGACTAATGTGCATTAATAATGTGACTTAATGTTCTTTTCAATCGAGAAGAATTCGATGAAATTTATAAGAATTCCAGGTGAATTTAAACGAATTCAGGAGAAATTCATAAGAGTTCAGAATTATTTCAAAACAATTCAAGTTAAATTGAAAAGGATTCAAATGAATTGAGAAAATCCAAAAAATTTCATTGATTTCAGTGAAATTGGAATGGATTTAAAAGAATTTAAAAGACTTTGCCGGGATTCATAAAAATTTGAGTAAATTAAACAAAAATTTTAAAAAATTTCATCAAATTCAAAACATGGGGGAGAACAGAATTCAGTGCGGATCCAATCAAACTCAGGGCAAATTCAACAAAATTTAAGTGAATAAAAAAAAATCAATGATTTAAATCAAGTTGCTTCAAAATCCCATTTTCGAAATTCCCTGGCTTATTTTTCATTTTCAAACAATTCAAAAATATTTTAAAAATTTATTGAATGCATTAAATTTGGAGTGAATTTGTAAAAATTCAAGGAAATTCAAGAGAATTTAAAGGAATTCAGGATAAATTAGTAAGATTTCTGGCTAAATTGCAAATGAATTGAAAAAAATCCAAAATATTCCATTGATTTCACTAAAATTAGAGAGAGTCTAGAAGAATTCAAGGGAATTACAGAGAATTCGATGAAATTCTTACGAATTAAAGATTAATTTAAAAGACTTCAGAGTGAATTTAGAATAATTCAAGTAACTAGGACAAATTTTATAAAAGTCCATTTAATTCCATAGAAAGATGACTGAGAGTGAATAGAATTGGTGAATTTAGAGGAAAATAAGAAGAATTCGATGAAATTCATAAAAAATTGAAGGTGAATTTAAAAAAAATTCAAGTCAGTTCAAGGAAATTAAATTTAAAAAATTCAATCTCAGGATGAATTAAAAAATAAACTGAAAAAATCCATTCAATTGAGTAGAATTAAGTGAATTTAGAAGGATTCAAGTGATTTCGATGAAATTCTTAGGAATTCAAGATGAATTAAAAATACTTCAACGGAATGGAACAAAATATTTTTAAAATCCAAGAAAAATTCCATTGAACTCAGATAAATGGGAGTGAATAGAATCAGTGATTAAGAATCTGATAAAATGCATACGAATTTATGCTGAATTCAAAAGTCTTCAAGGTGAATTAAAAAAAAAATTGAAAATCCAAAAGAGATTAGATTTCAAAGTAATTTCAAAGAATTCAGCGTGAATTCAAATAATTCAATAAAATGCAGAAATAGGTACAGACCTGAATTCAATAGTTGTTAGCTCTTGAGTTCTCTGTTTTCATTTATTGAAAGAAAAGTGACTTAAGTGATCTTTTCATTAAAAAAAGTGACTTGAGAAAAAAAAAGTGACTCTGCGACAACCCTGAGAATGTTTTCAATCAAAAATTACTCAACATTATGGCAACTAGTTTCGCTCTACTATCTAGAAATTGCTAATTAAATTTGATAAAGTTCAATCTGAACCTAAATATTTCATTTTTATTATAAGCTCTACAAAATTTGAAGTTTAATTGAATTTTCTTCTTGAAACGATTAAAGTAATTAATTATTTAATAGTGTGATAGTTTTCTCTTATATATTCTAACAAAAAATGTATTCATGTTACTTAATATGACCTAGAATGGAATCGAAAATAATACAGACCTTTAAATTTTAAATACTAACCTTCTTTATTTTTACATTATTGATGAGCCGTACTTACAATAATTAACAAAACAAATTATCAATCGCGAGTAAACAATATTAAAAAATTCGAGTATTCCTTAAAAATATGAAAAGAAACGTCCATTGTGACTAAAGTACGTGCAGATTTTTAAATTTAGAAGCATGATTTTACAACAGAAACTGCAAAAGAAGATTTAGCAAAATTTGATTTGTTAATTGTAGCGGGCGCGATAATTCGGAATGCTCACATATCGCTGAAGCTATGAATTTATTTCACAACACGAAGTAAGGTACAAAACCCGTGTTGAAACGAGATTACATAAGATAAAACGTATGAACGAACAGGACTATCGCGAGACCTTCATGACAGGACAAACTTATTTTTGAGCTGGTTTTTTGCTTGGTCTAAGGTAGAAATATGCGATAATCAACGCTGTGACGGCATAAGTTGCCTTTGAGACCTAGAATACGATAATTATGGTCTTGAATTGTTCAACTTGTGGAAGCAATTTTTGAGGTTAGATTATGTTACTTACATTTGCTCGGCCAGTGTTGGTCTGGCTATTAAAAATTTTCGCCAAGCCTTTCAAATTCTCTGCTCCGGCTTCTTCAGCATGACCCATGGTGGACTGCAAAATCAATGTCAACTTAAACGTCAAAGAATTTTGTTTCAAATGGGATCAAAATCAGAAGATAAGTGAGAGACGTCACGTTTCAACGTTTTCTGACGTTTCTTTCGTCTGCTAGGAATTTAACAGTGCTGCCCAAGAACGTGTATAATAAGAACAGGAAACTCAAGTGGAGGGGGTAGAGCACCCGTGGCTGAAATGACGGCGCCTACGTGGCCACTCCATCCTTGCGAAGGTTGTACTGCGCATCAGGCTGTCTCTTTCTCGCTCGCAGAGAAAGAGATAGCCTAATGCCTGGTACGAAACTACGCAAGGCAACGACCCGCTCTGACATAGCCGCTGTCTCTCGTGCTGACCTCTCCACTCGAGTTTCCTGTTCTTTTTATATACGTTCTTGGTGCTGTTACTGATTTTCGCCAGCTTCCGCTTATAGGGGAGTTTACCAGCCGGTAGGTAGCGCTAGCTGTCCTAACCAAAGTGCCGCGAAAATTCCAATTTTATAAATGAAAAATTGCTTTTTTTATACAAATTGATAATAGAACTTTATATTTTATTCATAAAACAAGTTATAAGTATAATTTTTTTAGTTCCGAAATAAATAAATTCAATGTTTTAAGTACTTGTTAGTTTTTCTTGTGTAATTCTGAATTTCACAAATGCAACGCTATTGTCTACTGAAAAAACGTTTCAAATTACTTATTTTCATAATTTTTTTTATTTTTTACGCCGAAAATGATCAACTGCTACTGGTTATATGAGTAATTAATTAATGAATCCCAAGTGATAAAAAATTTTATCCTAAATTCGAAGTTATGTTTCGGTTTTAAGGATTCTAAGGTTTATTTTTTCATACAAACGGTAGCTTTTTGTGGCATTTAATAGGTTTCGAGTAAAAAATTTATAAATTTTGAGAACTTGTATTTTGAAACGTTCTTTCGGTAGACAATAATGTTATATTTGTGACTTTTCGAACTACACAAGAAAAGCTAAGCAGCACTCTAAATTTTTTTTTAACTGAATAACTTACACTTTTAACTTGTTTCATGAATAAAATATAAACTTCCATCATTAATTTGTATAAAAAAGAAATTTTTCATTTCTAAAATTTGAATTTTCGCGGAACTTTGACTAGAACAGCTAGCGTTAACTAGAGGTTAGTAAACTCCCCTATAGTGTTTTAGAGATCCTCTAGGAAGAGTTGTGTCTGTTTGTGTCACTGCTTACTCCGATTCTGATTGGTGCCACGAAATCGGAACTAGTTGACCTTTTATTGAATTTGATTAACTTGAGTTAGCGCGAGTTTCAAGTCACAATTTTAATTGCAAAGGGATTTTATACAGAATAGAGACAACACCTATTATACAAACATTGTAAATTATTGGAGAGGTTATGATATTTATTTTCAAACACATGCTTCAAAATTTTCATAAACGAAGGGAATAATAAAAAGTAACACAATTCAAACTTTTCGCGCCCAATGAAAAAATATCAAGGTTCCGGTTTCGTGGCCAGTGGAGTAGTGATGGGAAATATCGGTAAAATGATGTATCGATATATATCGATATTTTCTGAAAAGATATCGATATTATCGATA
>JAUMHM010000088.1:1361409-1377379 GCA_032362435.1 Melikaiella ostensackeni
CAGTCGCTCCCAGGGGGACCCTGCGGTGGTTGTTTGACCAATTTTTTAATTATATATATATAATTGGGGAAGCTGTGATAAATTATTATGAGATATTCTTAAATTAATTCATTATCACTATGGAATAATTAAATAAAGGAATAATACTAAAAACATAAATAATCGTTTCTTAAATTGATTCCTAAAATCCATGAATTTGAATAATAATTTTAAATAATTTATTTTAATTTCGTATTTAAAAATCAATGCATACTCAAAAAATTAATATTTTGAAAATAAATTCTTGAGATCAGTGAAAATGATAAAAAGAGGTTACATTTAAATACATATAAATCCAGTACTATACGCTTACTTTCACAAAAAAAATTGTTACTTATTTTCATCTTACAACATAAAACAAAATTTAAGCACGTTCGAAAAATTTCCTGACTTTTCCCTGACCAACGAAATTCCCTGACAATTCCAGGTCTTCCAGGTGAGTAGACATCCTGTAAGTTACCAGTACCCCAAAGCTATAAAATCTGTAATTGAAAATTGTACTTACATCCTTAAAAACTGTATGTTTATAAAACTGAATTGTCTAAAACACAAATCAAATTTAAGGGACCTGGAAAAAAATATTTACATTTCTACGTCTCAACAACTTCGGCTCTATTGAATTTTGTGTACAAATAGAATAAAATAATACTCGTATACGTGGCTTTTGCAACCTGGAACAAAGATTCAGCTTTCAGGAAATGTTAGCTTTTACATATTTGAAAGATTTCAAATTTATCATCAATTACAGAATTAACATTGCGAAAAATAGTTATAGCTTATTTTAAATTTTAGTAGAAGCAATCATAATTCTATCATTAATTACAGTTAAGACTTAATTCATTCTTAATTTCACTAAATGAAATTAAATCATAAATGAAATTAATAGAAAAGTGTATGATTTCAAAAATCATTTTATAAACTAAGAATTAAAAATTGAATACATACATTCGTCCTCCCATAAATCCTGTCTGAATTAATGAATTTCCCTACATTAAATTGCAATTTATCTTTTAAAGATACCATTGATTTTTTAACGATTTCACTTGTTTGTTGACCTTCCACACATCCAGACGGTTTTTGACCAAATACATTTGAAAAAGAAGCTGGTAATTTATAATTGTCCGGAATTTTCGGAAGTTTGGACAAAACGTTTTTAGCCGAAATCGATTTTAAGGATATTTTTAATTTCGGTATATTTTCCTAAAATTTAGAATTTAATATAAATCAACTATTATCAACTAATTACAGTTTAATTTGACAAACCTTAGCAGCTACGAGGAACGAATTAAGAGAATCTTTCACCGCGTTACTCTGAGTTTCTACCGTTTTTTTCAAATCCTTTACGAAAGGCGCAGTTTCTCTCTTCGAAAGAGAGTTATAAAGTTCCTCAGTTAGTTTTTTCATTTCGGTCATCCTCACATCAAAGAACTTTGCAATTGCATATAATTCCTCTCTTTTCAAAATTTTCATCTGCAAACGCTCCTTCGCTTCCGTAAGCTGCTTAAGTTTTTCCTCTGAGATTTTTTGCATAGAAGCAGCATATTGCAAAAGAATTTTTCTCGTCTTTTCAGTTTCCTCCTTACTCATAGTTTTGAATTTCTGTAAATCACTTTCAACAAAGTCCATTATTTTTTTCACGACCAGACCGTAGAAATTTTTGATTGTTTTCTCAGCAGCGGTAATCACGTTCGATAAGTCAGTCGTGATAGCTGGCTTCTTCAAATCAGTTTTAAAAAAATCTGAATTTGAAAGAAGGTTTTAATTTAAACTGGGAAATTAAAATAAATATTTAAAAAATGAGAAAACAAGAAATATTCTCTACTTTTGAAAGTTCTTTTCAAGTTTTCAATAACTGAATTGAGTTGTGAATGAAATTTATTTCCAGATTGTGACATTTTTTGAGGTTTTGGTACTTCAGGACATTTTGCTTGCGAAGAAGGAGGTGTGTCCGAAGGAGTCTTGTCCGAAGGAGTCTTGTCCGAAGAACTTTTCTTGTCAGATTCGCTCATTCCTCTCTTTTTGTCAATCAAATAGTTTGAAAGAAAAACTGAACGGTTACGATAAATTTTAATAAATTATTTAAACTGCCCACTGTCAAATGACCACAGTCATTTTTCACTAATTTTTACATGTTCCCTCTCGCCCGATTTTCATTTGTTATGATACATTTATAATTTAAAAAGTCGTAGGCACTATCTATAATTTTTCAGAAAACAAAATTCCAATTTTCAGTGTGGTATGGAACGTTTAATACCAAAGCTTTTTTTTCGTATTCAAAGAGCTTCATGAAAGTAATGCTTTAAATCTGCTACATATTCAAACGTCGAAGAAGTAGAACTTATGAGCTATTATCACTCGCACATAAAACTAGAAGATCGTAAATTACGACTTTATAATGATCCGCTATTTACAATTTTCAAGATAATGCAAATGACACAAACGTAATGAGGCTTAATTCCGGTTGAAAAAAAAAAATAAAAAAATATCTGATAATAATATCAAAATAAAATATGAGTATCACGCATCAACGAAGTATGCAATCTTTTAAAAGAATGGAACATTATAACTGAATATCATCGAGCTTCGCTGAACGTGAAGGAGACATGAAGACTTTCAACTCTTACACCTCGTTCGCATAAAAATTCCGTAGGATGAAATCAGTTTCTGAAAAATTCGAAAACAAAATTTATTTCGTGGAAATTTATTACTAGAAACCAGAACAAGGTGTCTACCCGACGGATGATTTTAAATTTCCAGTTTTCTCCCGGTCAGTTCAAAAGAGTTCAAAAGATTTGAATGATTTCAAATGATACTTAAAGATTACAAGAGATTTCTAAACATTTAAAAATATATCAAAATTTTCTGATTTGGAACAGGGAATTCGGGAAAAGAATTATAATTCTGAGATGGAACATCAGATTATTTTTGGTCATAAGAATTACAATTCTGATTTGGAACAGATAATTTTGTAAAAGACTTATAATTCTGAATTTGAACAGGGTTTTTCTTTTTTTCTTTAATTTCCTTCTTCTAAATCAGCATTAAAATTATTTTCAAAAATTCACTACTCCAATTCAAATAATAAATCTTTACGAAAATTTCCAGTCCTAAAATCTAAATTATAATTCTTTAGGGAAACTCCCTGTTCCAAATCACAGTTGCATTTATTTAAAAAAATTTCCTGTTTCAAGTCAGAATTATATTTATTTACAACATTTTCTATAATAATACAGAAATATAGTAACTCCCTTTTTCTAAAATTTAAAAGTGGGAAGTTTCAAATTCTGTAACATTTTTATTTGCAAAAAAAGAATTTTTAAATTCAAACAAATTTTGATTTGAAACAAGGAATTTTCAAATTCTGACGAATTCTGACGCGGAACAGGGATTTTTTTGTAAATCCTCTTTGTATAAATGAAAATTAAAATTATTTTCAAAAATTTCCCATTGCATGTCAGAAAATACCTGTTCCAAGACAAAATAATAATTCATTACAAAAATTTCCTGCCTTAAGTCTAAATTATAATTCTTTACGGAAATTCCATGTTCCGAAGTGAAAATTATAATTCTTAACGGGAATTCCCTGTTCAAAAGCCAAAATTATGATTTTTTACGGAAACTTCCTATCTCAAAGTCTACATTCCAATTCTTTACGGGAATTCCCTGTCCCAAGTCACAATTACATTTATTAAACAAAATTTCTTGTTTCAAGTCAGAATAATATTTATTTCCAACATTTTCTTTTATAATTCAGAAATATAGTAGCTCCCTTTTTCTAAAATTTGGAAGAGGGAAGTTTCACATTCTGTCAAATTTCTATTTGCAAAAAAAAAGCATTTTTAAATTCAAACAAATTCTGATTTGGAACCAGGAATTTTCCAAATCTGAGGAATTCTGACTTGGAACAGGGATTTTTTTGCAAATTTCCTTTTTATAAATGAGAATTAAAATTATTTTACAAAATTTCCCATTTCGTGTCAAAAATTACCTGTTCCAAAACAAAATTATAATTCTTTACGAAACTCCTTGTTCCAAAGTCAAAATTATAATTCTATACGAGAATTTCCTATCCCAATTGTCAAAATTATATTTCTTAACTGAAATTCCCTGTCTCAAACTCAAAATTATAATTCTTTTAGAAAATTCACTGTTTCAACTTAGAATTTGAGTAATAAAATATATGAAATCACTTTTAATTTGCCTATTAGTACATTCGAGAGAAAAATCTTCGTCACTGAATCAAATATCCGGTCAATTCTCGGCTTTTTCCCGGTGAAGAAAATTCCCGGTCATTTCCAGGTTTTTCCGATTTCCCGGTCAAGCAGACACCTTGCAGAATTTAGAGTTTAAAGGATTGGTGCGACTCACCATCATATCGCTAAGTATTGTGCCATTTTCATATTGCTTATTGGATAAAGCTGCGTTCATATCTTCGCGTTTAATAATTTTCATCTTCGTCAGAATTCGCAAAGTAGACTTTAAGGGTGTTAAGTGAACTGGTCGACAAATTTTGTTCTGCGAGTCTCTCTGGACAGCAAGTGGCGTACTGGAAGACGTAATTAAAAGTTGTAAGAACTTATTGTCAGAAGCTGAAAAAATTGATATTTTTAGTGATTACGGTTTAGGCAAGTCAGATCCTTACTAGTCAAGTTCAAACAGTAGCATCGGGTGCGTCGATCTATCCACAGTTTGGAAAGGAACCTTCAGACTTATCATTTCCAATACACTTAAAAGAACACTACCTCCTCCGTTCAGATTGGTAAAGGCGGTGACGAATTCGTCAGTGCACAGCCAGCCTTCATTATTCATATTAATTACGATAATACTCATGTTTTTGCTGCTTAACTCTGCAAACAAATTATACGTCTTTAGAATTATTTGACATTTATCTGCGACCACGGGGTGGCCACTCAAGGCTCAGAAGAAAATTTCCGGTCATTTCACTGTCTTCACACATTTAAAATTGTATAATTTCCAAACAGAAGCCATATAAATTAAACAATTTTTATTTGGAAGTCTTTAAACAGAAAAACAATTCAAGTTGTACATTTTCAAACCAAGTTTATTCAAAATTAAAACATTAAGAATTGAAAAATTTTAAGTTTAGGGCAATAAAAATTTAACAGATTGAAAAAGGAGCACTGGAAATTGTTCAACTATTAAGACATTCAATTTAAAATTGTACAAGATTGAGCCATTGCCATTGTCTGATTTTTACAATCTAAAATGATTCAATTTTGTAAATTTTAATTCCATTATTTAACTCTTAAGTCTTTCAATGGGAAATTTTACATTCTTAAATATTTTAAACCAGACAGTTTTGAATGATTTAACTAAAAATTCGACAACTTGAAGTGCTTTTAATTTGAAATTATCTAATTCTCGAAATTTCATTCTTAGTCTAATTTAATCTGAAATTTAGTGATTTTTTTTGCAATCATTCAAATCTGAACCAAAACTGGTTGAATTCTCCAATTTAGAAATTGTTATAATTTGAATGCTTTCTATTTAAAAACTTTCCTTCTAATTTGAAATAAAATGTTATAATTTTCAACGATTCAATTCAAAAGTATTTAATTTCACAAGCTACTAGTTTTAAATTGTTCAACTTATAAAGTGAAACTGATATTAAATTTTTAGCGTTTTCAATTTAAAATTATTTAATCATAACGGACTTTAATTCGAAATTGTAGAATAACGGTTCAGTTCATAGTTGTTCAATTCCGAGTGTTCCAAATACAAAATTGGATCACTTTAAATATTTTAATCTTAAATTATTCAATTTTAATCCTTCTAAAAATAATAGTAATCAAAGTATTAAAAGGCTTTCATTTCCCCTTGCGCAACTTTCAACGATCTAAATTTAAAACCAAACAATTTCGAATGTTTCAATCTGAAATCATGAACACTTTCAATTCAAAGCAATCATTCTATTTCAAACAATTTGTTTCAACATTTAATAATGAATCTTTCAAATTTAAAATTGCGCCACTATTCAGGCTTTCAATTTGAAATAGATTTGCAGAATCTTTAAAGGCTCAATTTCAAAATCTTGAAAATTCAATCTTTTCAACACTAAAGGAATTATACTCAAAATTGCTCTTAAACTATGAAGTTTGCCAATTTGGAAGTGTTCAATTTTGAAAATTTAAATTTGCAAGGATTTAAATTACAAACATTGCAACTACTATGTTGATGCTAACAATTTGAAATACATTTTTTTAATCTAAAAGGGTTCAAATACTTCAAAAACAATATTGTTGAATTTTAAACATTATAGATTTGAAATTATCTAATTCAGCAAGTTTCGACCTCAAATTATTCAATTTTTAGTGTTGTGAATTAAAAATTGTTTAAATATCAAGGCTTTGATTTCTAAATTATACAATTTTGGGAAATTTAAATTTGAAACCACACAAGTAACACGCTGGCATGATTGAAATAAACATTCAAAATTGTACATTTTCACACTCTTAAGATTCCGAATTTCAATCAAACAATTAAGACTTAATAAAATTGAAATCGTCACAACCAAGCCTTGAAGTTTAACGATTTTACAATTAGTCTTTAAAATTCAACAATTGAAAAAATTAGAAGTGTCTAAAACTGTAAAATTTCTTCTTGGAATCGTAGCTATGCTAAAGAATTTCAAAAAGAGCTCATTTAATATTACATTGTTTCAGGAAATGATATAAAAAGAATGGATAAATTTTTCTACTAAAATAAAAAATTTCCCGCGGCTAACTCGGTTTTAAAACAACTTTTAAGTAAAAAAAAAAAAAAAACTGGAACGATTCTTATTCAATTTTTCCTTTAAAAAAAATAAATTCTGGAAAAATTTCGAAAGAATATTGATAAACTAAAAATTAAAATTTATGAAAATAAAAGAATATGAAAAACTACTTACGGTATAGAAAACAGACTGAAGAATCATCTGCGACTTCTGGAATATCTCTCATTTCAATTCTTGGTTCCTCAATGTTTTCAGCAAACGTCAATGCTCCCACACCTTCAATAACTCCGTTCAATCCATTCTCACCTACTCCATTTGAATTCTTCAAATCGAAATCCTCAACGAAAGGATTGGTGCTCTTCCTACCGGGACTTGCTGCATTTGTTGAACTATATTCAGTTTTATCAATCGTTGGTCCATTCTCAAATGCAGTTTTATCAATCGTTGGCCCATTCGCAAATGCAGCTTCATGAGACTTTTTGATGTTTGGCTCAGGTTTGTTTTCAGACAAGCGGTGACCCTCAGTAACCGTAGCAAAGATCTCAGCTTTCGGATTCGGGCTATTATCCGTAACAGACATAAAAATTTCAGCTGGTGGACGTCGAGCAGGTGTAGGAACGTAACCTTCCTGACTACAATTTGAAACTTCATCGTACTGACTCTCATTATTAATCAACTTCCCTGGAGATAAAATATGCGCATTTGTCCAGTTCGTAGGAGTTCTGAAATCCGTTAAGGTGATGGTACCACTCGGATTTTTAGTTACATTCGAACGCGGATCTTTCTCAGCAGTAATATCTAAACTACTTTTAAGTTGCTGTTCCTTCAATCCGTCGGCCGGAGACTTTGGCTTCGTAATGTTGAAACTGGTAATATTTATCTGCACCGATTCCCTAGACCGGCTAGGTTCATCAGCTGGAGGGATCGGTATCCAATGGGATTTATCATAATTATTATTAGTCTTTGTTTCCGATTCATTTTTCTTATAGAAAACAGGACCAGCCTCGTAGACCATTTTCGAGCCCTGATTCACTTTTTCTGTACTGGAAGAAACAACTGGATCAAAGTTATGAGTCGCGTTTCGAGGATCAGCAAACCTATCCTCTTTTTCACCCGCTCTAAAAACAAGGGGTTCTGAACTCGTTTCCTCACTTATATTCGAAGTCTTAAAGTATTCATTCTTTGGCTTGTTGATGAGATTCGGATCTCTAGAAGGAACCGGGGGAGGAGAGTCATAAAAACTCTTCAAACTCGCTCGTTCAAATTTACTCTCCGTAAAATCCGTCTTAAACGGATTCGTATTCTTGAAACTCTCAGTCTTCTCACTGAGTTTGGGAACTCCTTTGAAGAAATCGTCCATATCAACCGAAAACTTAAGGGGGGAATCAGCCTTAGGCTCTTTAGGTTCCCAGAAGTTTCGATTCTCATCAACCTTCTCTTTTAAGGCATTGGGGTTTATACTTTGGTAATTATTAGAGGGAAGCCTATCAGCTAGAGTTCCAGTTTTAGATTTGGCAGACTCGAAGGACTGATCACTCAAAGTTGAAGAATGGCTATAGTTAAAGTTTGAAGGGAGTGGAGAACTTCGCGACAATGGCAAGTTTATTAAGTCTGCGGATTCACTGGGAGTGGGAGTCACTTTTATAAAGTTTGAAGGCGACGGTGTTTTTTGAGGTGAAGATCCCAAGTTCTGGAGATTTGGGAATTGCAAGTTTGAATTTGCATACTGTGCGCTGCGAAGTTGCATTTCTTGACACTGCTTCATTAAAATGTTCATTTGTCCTTGCAGAATAAGAGCAGTAGCTGGGTTCGTAATTCCCGGTTGGCCAATCATCATAGCTAAATTATTGATCTGCAACTGCATGTTGAAAATTTCCATTTGTAGTTTCGTCGCGTCTACACCAGAGTTCAAGCTGTTTTGACCGAAGATGTTTGGAATGTTCATGCCCAAATTCGGGTACAAGTTTTGCAGTAAATTACCATTCATGAGAGAAAAATCAGGAGTGAAAGTATCAGGAATAGTAAGATTTTTGGGAACACCTGGAGTAATCTTCGGTTGGTCCGGAGCTTCTTCTACAATTACATTGAGAGCAGAAAACCCAGGAGGAGGACGTTGTTGAGTTTTGAGATTAGAAGAAGAAAACAGATCGGTTGATTCATCTGTGTAATTCTTCAATTCCTCTTGTTCACTAACTGTCGATTCCTCATCTCTATGAATCTTACTTTTACGAGCCTGTCTCCTTTCTTCATCCACATCAACTTGATCCCTTTTGGGTAGTTTGGACTCTTCGTAATTGCATAAATTTTTCAAGTCGATTTCCTAAAGATTAGAAAAGACCTAGGTAAAAAGATCGTATAAAGTGATGACAAAAAGAGCTAGATAATATTAAATGGAAATGAATTTGGGAAAAATCATCACTTTATGAGACCTTTAATGTGATGGAGTAATAAATAAGAGCGTTGATATTTAGAATAAACTGTTTATTATAGAAACGATATTCACAATAATTCTCACCGAATATACACTGATGTTAACAGTAGTTTTTACTAATTTTTTCGAAGTACCGTCAAGATAACATAAAGGTTTAATTTTTCCCAATCTTACAGCACTAATATAAATATCTAATATATATTATCAGAAATACATACTTGCAAGCAAAAAAAACCTTATCCGTAAAAGGTATATTGTTGATACGTTAGAAGTATCATTCAAAAAGCAATCAAGTAGATCTTTTTATTTTGAGCTTATAGGGTAAAAGCAAAAGTCGTTGGCATTCAATTCTAATTTGCTTTAAAAAAATTCGAATAACTTTCACGTGAGCAAAATATGATAAATATTTATATTTTTCTAATGTTTAAAGCAAATTAGAGGGGGGTGCCAACCACTGATGCTCTTACCCTATAAATAGTTAAACAATGAAAGAACTTCAAAAGAAGTTTACCGATAAAGAATTTTGAAAATTTTTCTACACTCAAAATAGAAAGATCTCTTTTTTTTTAGTAAAGAATGATCTAATAGCGTTAGAAATTGTCACGCATAATTTCTATTTTCGCTGATGAACAAATGCATGAATTCTTCGCATTTTTAAAACGAAATCAAAAAAGCGCATTATTTTTTTACCGAACGTTCGTGATTTTTATGTTATGGAACGTCCTTGTGATAAACCGTTTAACAGTTACAAAAATAGTGAATATATCTTAAATAATCATGTACTGAAATCACATAGATTCGTAATTTTCAGAAAAAATATCAACTGACTGACCCTGTTTACATTCCAGAAAAATTAATTAGAATCACTCCAAAGCCAGTATGTATCAAATTAACCCTCAAATGCACTAGTTCTACCTTCTTAACTTTCTATGTTTTTAATTCTTGTAAAAAAAAAATGTTCTTTTTCTCTCTGTGAATAATATAGAAATAACATTAATATCATTCACTTGTAAACCGAACTTAAAAGTAAAATAAAAATTTGGTAATAATTTCTAAGTTTTAGTTTGCGTTAATTTTTTATGGCAATACGCATTTAAGGATTAAACACAGAAATTGTACAGTATTTACAAATGCATGTTAAATTATTTCTAGTATTAACACTCATGAATATTAAATTCGTGCATTTAAAAAAAGGTGATATATAATACTTCACATATTCATTATTAATTTACAAATTTACAAATTGTAACTTCCCTTTTTACAATGCATCCACAATAACAGGCAATATTTAAAGACCGTATTTAAAAAAAAAAAAGAAAAAAAAAGTGTACATTTGATCTGTTTATCCCGATTTATAATTTGCAAATATTTAGATGAAGAACAGGTTTACTAATATACATATTAATGGAAAATAAAAAAGTGCAAAAAATGAAACAAAAGAGTCACTACCAAGAGTTATAGAAATTATAGAATTGTATGGCAAAAGTGTAAGTTAATAAAAATATTCTTTCCTTAACTCACGAATACCTCCTTTTGTCTATAATGTAAGATTTAGTAACCTTTTCCTATTGCCTTCTTACAAATAATTATAATACATCACAGAGGCAGTCACCGCATCAGGGTTGTGGAAAAAAAAGATATTCCTAATCGAGGCTGAATGGTAACTTTCACATTCGAGCAAATTATTTTTTCTGCATTTGTAGCAGCATATTTTTTAAAGACTTCGATTTACCCGGCGGCTCGTATTTTTTGACAGCTGACGTCGAATTTTCTGCTGAGTCAAGCACGAAATCCTCGTATTTGGGAGTTGTGAAATCAGCTTTTAAGTTTGCTTCAGATTCTGGGGATGAAATCTCAGTCTCTGAATTGTTTCCTTTTGTTGATTTCATATCCGGCGTGTATTGAAAGTTTACAAATTCCTGTTTATTACCATTCACAGAATTTGTTATCAGACCAAGGGACGAATTTCTTGAGATGAGTGGATCTTTGGTACTTTTAGGCAACTTCATTTCATCAGGATATTTGAAATTCGGAGGGACGATTCCATTAGAAGGTTTATCTAAAGTTGCATTTTTAGTATTTAGTATTCCGTTGGACTTTGGTTCTCCGTTTTTCTTTGGTTTATCCTTCGTATTTATTTCATTATTTGGAATGTCTTCAATTTGCAGTGGATTATCTTTAATCATTTGATTGTAGGTTTTCCTGTAATTTTTCGCCAATCTATTACACGGATCAGCAAGATGTGATTGATCGGACATATAACTCATAACATCCCATTGTTCATCATCATCACTTGTTATATCAACATCATTGAAAACTAAGGGATTAACTTTATTCTGGTTCGGAACACCATTGAAAACTAAGGGAATAACCTTATTCTGGTTCGGATCTTTAGACTCTGGCAATGACTGAGGTAGAATGTTCTTTTTTGATAATTCCAAATTTACAAAAGGATTTTCAGTCTTAGCTTTAGAAGTTTGATCATGATCTTGTTTGGAAGACTCCATACTTGCAGGTATCAAAATTGTTTTACATTCCTTTAATAGATCTTTATCTTCTTCATCATCTGAGCTAGATAAATCGTCAGAATCCAAGGACTCAATACTGCTGGCGGGACTCTTCATGTTAATCAATCTCTCGAAAGTAATGGCTTTAGGCGTTATTACTGGAAGAGACTCTACGACATTCAGAATTGATTTTTTCTCTTTCTTAAAATCGTTATTCAGTTCAAAAGAAGAATCAACTAGTTTCACTAACTCTTCTTCCACATCTATTAAATCAGGCACCTGATCCTTTTCATCTAATAAACTAGACGGCTTTTCTTCTTGAAGAGAGTCGTTAGTTAAAATCACAGAATCTAATTTGCTACTTTCTTCAGCAAGATCGTTGCTCAAAATCGAAGAGATATCATCTAAAGTCGACAATTTAGGTTCTTCCTTTTCCAGTGATATCGGTTCCTCTGATTCAACTAATTCAGGTACTTCATGCTTTTCGAGCGACCTCGGATTTTCCTTTTCAATCGAATCATTCGTTCCTTCAGTAAAAGAAGTTATCAATTCAGAAGAAGCAGATGACGATCTCCTACCCTTGGGTTTCCTCTTCTTCTTCCCCTTTCCTAGCGATTTTGGTTTTCCTTCATTCTCAGGTGATTTTACGCCTTCTGGCGAATTTGATTCTCTTTCCTTTTCGCCTAATTCGTTCTCTCCTTCTGCGGAAGAAGTTGGTAGATTCGGAGTAGCCGATTTCGAGCTTCTCCTTTTTCTAGACTTCCTCTTCTTCTTTTTGGTTTCCACTTCCGGCTCTGGCGGTAGTTCCGTAGCACGTTCAGCCATTTTAGCACGGAACTCTAAATGCTTGACAACAAATCCTTTCATCAATGAAGAAAGCTCCGCATTCTTAAATTCTGGTTTTGCTTCATTCTCAGTTACATGAACAAGGGAAGAATAGGGATCCTGAAAACCTCTGAGTTTCTGCGCTTCTAGGTACAACTGAACTTTTCTATGTATTTGCTCTTTACTTCTTTTTTCATCTTTTTCAGCTTCGTTGATTAGTTCCGGTTCTTCTGCCATTTCAACTTCAGACGGCTTTTCGACTTCTCTAGTTGTCTTAACTTCAGATGGCTTTCCAACCTCTCCAGTTTCTGCAACTTCTTCGGGGTTTTCAATTCTATCAGGTTTCTCAACTTTAGTAGGTTTCTCAGCTTCAGCAGGTCTCTCAACTTCAGCGGACTTTTTAAGAACAGAAGGTTTGGCATCATTAACAGAACATTCAGACTCTTCAACTTCATAGACATCTTGCGATTCCCCTTTCAGTATGCTGACCATTTTTGACGAAATCAAAACCGCAGATTTTTTGTAACTATTCGCAAGCAATCTCTGTTTCAATTTTAATAATGGGGAGACGCTCGTTCGAGAATGCTTGACATTGCCAGCTGGCAACCATTTGACATCTCTTTCATATTGAGCAGAGTTAGGATCGTTGTCGACAATAAGCATAGTGCTGGAATCAACAAGAGAAAGGTCTCTCTTCGAGAGTTTTGATGAAAGATCCGCAGATCTTATACATTTTTTATTTTTGGGCATCGAAAATTGACCCTCGCTTTCTTCCAAAGCTGTTCGAATCGCTGTCCAATCCATGGGTTCCATTCGACCATTGCCTCCGCATTCACTTGTTATAGTTCCGAAGAAGGTAACCTCCTTTTTTTCTTCTTCAGCACTTTGCTTCAGCAAAAGTGGAGAATAAACAGGAATCGAATCACTGTCTGATTCGATGGTAAGAGGCGAATCAGGTTTTGGAGCTGGAAGATTTTCAGATTGTGGAGAATTTTTAACTTGGTCTTTAGAATCTGATTCAAGTTCCTCAATAGGAGCAGAACCTTCGTGATCTTTAAACTCTAAATTACACTTCTCAGATGGACGTTGACTTTCAATTTGATTTTTAGAATCTAAACTACGTCCCTCAGCTCGAGGCTGAGAACTCTCAACACGAACATTCAAATCTAAACCAAGTTTCCTCCTAATTGGGGCTGGACGATCACGTTTTTCAAGACTATTCGCAGAATTAGAAGTCTGTGACTTCATCATGAATCTCTTAAGCCTATCAATCTTCGATCCAGACCCGGCCGACGAGACAGATTTTGAATCAGAGGTTTTAGGACTTTCCGTAGTTTTGTTATTTTCCGAGGAAGTTGAAGTATCTTTCACTGGAGACGGGGAGCTCTGCAACTCCTTTCCCCTTTCTGCTTCATATTTAGCAAGTAAAGTCAGAGTTCGTTTTAACATTGGAAAATGATTTGATACACACTTAGTTTCATCGGGTTTGGTTTCTACAGCTTTTGATACTGCAGTTTTAATTTCGATAATTTCACTTTCTACAGATTGAACTTCAACAACTTCAGTTTCTGCAACTTTATTTTCAACAATTTCAGTTTCTGCAGGTTTAATTTCGTCAATTTTAGACCGTACAGTTTTAGTTTCGACTCTATCAGATTTAAGAAATTTGTAATCTCTATGAGTTGAACGTTTGTGAACATTGTTTTCGTGAATCAGAGCTAAAATTTCAGGACTTAATTCTTCAGGATTATTTTCTGCGAGTCTATCAGAGTTTAAAAACTTGTATATTCTATGCGTGAACTGTTGGTGCGCATCTTTTGATATTGTTTTCAAAAAATTCGCATCGTTTCGTTCTGGAATTTCGCTAGGTGCAGGCGATTTTCGTGAGTTATGGTTTTCGTTTATCGGCGGATTTTTAGGTGACACAGGGAAAAAGGGGTCTTTATGCGCGTCTTCCGAGCTTTGATTTTGGTATAACAGTCGATTAACGGCAACATTCATTTCATTCGCGTTATTATCATCCCCAGAATCGCTCCAATCTGAATCGTCATATTCAGCATAGAATTCATGAACAGCATTCGGATCGTAACCCCTTAGCTCTAAACATTCCCGATAATGAGAAAATCCAATATTCCGATTTTTTATACGAACCATGCGTCCTTGTTGAGCGTATTTTTTTAGATACATCCAATCATTGATATGGAAGTCTTCATCTCCTCGAGTATCCGTCAGAGAAACAAGCAACGAGTTGTCCTGTATATTCGGAACAGAAAATTGAGAATTGTTTAAAAGAGTTTAATTAAAATTCCGAACAAGTAGAAAATGTTTAGAGAGGAACGCGCAGTGTAACTACGAAATTCATGAAAATTAAGAAAAAAAATGAATCTAACGGTCAAATTTGGACAACACGCTTTCAAATGTCTTCATTTAAAATTTAAAAAACCAAAATAAAAGAGGCTAGAGAAAAAAAAAGAAGAAGGGGATTTAGAGGTTGCCTTATTTTTCGTTCCTTTTTTTTATTTTAGTTTTTTTTTACATTTGAATGGAGATATTTAAGAGTGTGTTGTCCAAATTTGATCGTTTGATTTTTTTTTCATTTCCAAGAATTTTGTAGTTTAATTAAAATTCCAAGCTAGCAGAAAATTTTGAGACAGTCATTTTTAAAACATGAAAAGAAAGTTTTACCTCTTCATCCCTGGCACCGATGGTGGCAATAAGTGGACATGAAGTTATTTTAATAAATTCCCACGTGATGCTTTTGCTCCATTTCTCAGTTTGGTAGGGCCTTACGTTGAACAAGCCACATGGAATCGCTTGCGCTGATAAATACGAAAACCGACGGTGGAGGAAGAATAATTCATCAGGGGAGTAGGACTTTACAGTTCCGTAGTCGTAGAAGTGTACCTGAAAAAATATAATAATTGAAGTACATAATGGATAAAGGAAATAAATTAAAAATTAAAGGAAATGATTTAATTTTTCTGTGAAATATGTGTGGCGTTGATGTCCGCTAAACATTATTTAGCAAACATCAGGGGGAGTCAACTCCATCAAAATCACTCCATGAGGATGAGGCTGAAATGAACACGTATTATTATGATTATTTTTAGTTCCAGGAACAGTTGTACAAGCGCTGTGAGTATTTTTTGGTGTTTCCATGGGAATATTTTGTTTACTGTCATTGCGAAAATAACCTTTCCAGGGGTATATTCCAAAACCTAACTCTAAAAGTGGAGTCAAGATAAAAATTGGCCTATCAAAAACTACCAGTTCATTTGTAGCGAAACAAAATTATGAAAGTCTCTTATTTGATTGGTTGAAAAAATTCATTGGGGTTTTAGAACTGTCAAACATGCGTCAAATTTTTTACTCTCATCAAACCTTGTATGGTAGGAGGTTTGGAAAAAATTAATGTTTTGACAGTTCTTTAGCCTG
>JAUMHM010000088.1:1380014-1392927 GCA_032362435.1 Melikaiella ostensackeni
TGGTAGGAGGTTTGGAAAAAATTAATGTTTTGACAGTTCTTTAGCCTGGCTAATTTCTTTCAACCAATAAAATAAAGAGACTTTCGTTCATTTCCTTTTCTACAAAATGAATTGGTAACTTTTAATAGGATAATTTTTATTATCCCGGTCAACATTAATTTTCACGGTCTGGGAATTATAGTTCTTTTTGAAATTTCCATGTCCTACGTTCCTAACTCAGAATTTTAATTCTTTTGGAAAATTCCCTGTTCCTAGTAAAAATTTTAATTCTTTTGGAAAATTCACTGTTCCAAGTAAGAATTATAATTTCTCTTGAAAATTTCCTCTTCCTACTCCGAATTATCATTCTTCTGGAAAAATCATTTATCCAGATCTGAATTATAATTTTTTCTCGAATTCTCCGATCCAATTCAAAATTGCATATAATTGCCTTGGAAAATTTCATGTTCCAACTCAAAATTATCATTTTTCTCGAAAATTCACTGTTCCAAGTCAGAATTATATTTCATTATACTCCTTTTTAAAACTAGGTATAACTTAGAATTATAATTGTTTTGGAAAATTCCCTGATCAAACGCAAAATTATCATTCTTTTCATAAATTCCGTATTCAAAGTCAGAATAGTGATAATTCTTTTAGAAAATTCCCTTTTCAAAATTCAGAATTACAGATGACCAATTCCATTTCAAATCATGCATGTAGGTCCATTATAGGGTGTCCGTGTTGGTATTTGCATATTTGGATATATTATCATTATAGAATGAAAATAAAGAGATACGTATTTCACCAATTACCCTAATTTTTTAATTTTTTAAAAATTTTTGCTATCATTTGAACAGGCTTCACTGTCCCGAAAGGATACAAAATGAGGTACAAACAGTACTTTTTCACACTTAAAGGGTACCTTTTTTTTTACAAAAATGGGGTACGATTAAATTTATTAAAGGCAGTCGATTTTTCATAGGCACAGGTACCGTCAACCGAGGTAAGTATCACTTTTGGGTTTATCTATTTTAAATTCTTGCAGCTTTTCTGCATTTTTTCCACTGTATCAGTAAAAATTTCTGAGGTATTCAACAAATTTTGTAGACATACAGGTAGAAGAGGATAATTTTTAAATACACGAAAATGACTATCCTAGGAACGAGCTGTTGCTCCAGTTTTGACTACTCAGACACGTCAATTTTTTCTAGTGCATTCTGTCAGTAAAACGTTCTGAGGCATTAAAAAAAAATTTCCGAGTAAGCTAATTTTTTTCTCAATACAAAAGTGACTATTTGGAAAACCTGCTACCACTTTGCTTTTGCTTCCTCGGCACTTGATATTTTTTCGCTTTGGTACATATATACGCAGAAAGGCCTCAAATAACGGAAAAAAATTTCTGGTTATTTTATAAAGGGGTTTTTGCATTTTTTGTTTAAAAAAATGGTCTACCAAATATAAAATTATCTCTTATGGATCAGTATATAAAAATCTGCCAAAATTTGAAGAGACTTTTCTGACCCACAAAAATATTCTAAAAAATTGGGATACATGAAAATATAAAAATTATGAAAATAAGCAGTTTTTCATACACATTTTGCTAACGGGAAAAATTAAGCCATTTATCAATATATTTATTCTGATTTTACACATGATTTTTGCATTTATTTCAAAACCTACACTACTTTTTACCAGGAATTTCAATTTTGAGAGTCTCAATTTAAAATTTCTAAAACTATATCTAATTCTTAGTTTCCAATTTAAATTTTTTTAATTTCAAACGCTCTCAATTTCAAATTATTCAGTTTTGACCGGTTCGGGAATCAAATTGCCAAAACATTAAAATTCTATTTGATGTGATACCACTTTGAACGATTCAAATTTGAAATCTTCTTTTGATACTTAAATATAAAATTGTTTAAGCAATAAGGCTTCAACTTTGAACTTGTACAATTTAAAAAGACCTGAAATGAAATCCAAAGAAATTTATAAAGTTACATTCTTTAAATTAGATATTCAAAAATCAAAATTATTCAACTTCAAAAGATTTCAATTTGAAATTGTCCAATTTTGAAAAATTGAATCTGAAATTATTTAATTCTAAATACTTCAAGTTTGAAATTTAGGCTACTGACTGAACACAGTCAACAGCCTAAATTTCGAACACAGGGTACTATAGGGACCAAATTTTCAAAATAGGGTACTTTGGGGACCACAGCTGAATACAGGGTGCAAAAGGGGATATAGGAACCGGTCTCTCAGGCCTGTTTAAAGGTAACCTAGAGAATTCTCAAAAAAAGACAGGATTTTTTTCAAAATGCAGTATTTGCCGAACGAGCATAAATATTAATTTGGGATTTGCTTTTTTTATTCAACGTAGAAACTCCTGACCTTTCACTTGGTTCAAGAAAAATGAAAAAATTTGAAAAATGAACAAAACTCATTATTTTGTACTGATTATCCTTTTGTTTCCATCTTGAAAAAAATATTTGTGTTTTTCACGCAGTTACTAGCCATTTTATCATTTAAAAAAAAAATATTTTTTTTTTCTTAGGTCAACTGAAACAACAGGAGTTCCCACGTGGAGTAAAAGAAGAAAATCCCAAATACCTATGCTCGTTAGGAAAATACTACATATTGAAAAAAAATCCTGTCATTTTTTGAGAATCTCAGGTAATCTTTCAATGATAGTATAAAACAAAAAAATTAATTTTTAGACAATCGGTGAAATACATGTCCCCTTATTTTCATTCTAGAATGTTATTTCCAAATACTAAAATCATTTTGACACCATGACCCAGACTTTACTTGAAATTCTGCATGACTGAAATGAAATTGGTCAGATATCTCTTCCAAATCCCCTGTTCCAAATCAAAATGACCCTTTTTATATTTGTATTTGTAGACTTTTGAGATTGCAAACAGCATCACGTATATGATCGTCATTATGGACAATAAAGTCTTACATTTTTCATTTTGTGATTGAACGAACTGAGAGTAATAGAATATCAAAACTTTTTCTAATATTTACTTTAGTAGAATCGCATGAAAAATCCCGGTCACTGAATCAAATTCCCTGTCATTTCTTGGTTTTATCCCGGGGAACAAAATTCCCGGTCAGACAGACACCCCGTGAAAAGATTAATAATATAATTCTTAGAACTTACGGTCGAACGCCCATCTGGAGCTACTGTTTTTATTAATCCTCGATGCCATGTTTGGTCATAGATGCAAGCGACGTTTAATCCTTTCTCGAGCATAATTAAAGGAATCTGAAACTTCGACTTGTTGCTTTCATAGTACGCGCTGAAAGTGAAAAGAACATTTTTTCCAATTGCTTCTTATGATGTATTTATTGACCAAAAATTAGGGATCGTTCATATATTACGTAACACATTTTTCTTTTGTTTATATTAGAAGGTATTAAATATTTACGTAAAAAGACTTCACATACTCGTATGTTTGGATGAGATCGTGCCATTTCAAAAACTATTATATTAAATAAGGTATAAATAAATAAGAAATTGTAGAAGTAAATAAACTACAAAAAATACTCACTGCAATTCGTGCATAAATTTTCTGAACTTCGGCAACTTCCTTCGCAGCTGAATCCAGAAGAACGACGGCGTAAAAACTTCGGAAACCTCAACCTCTTCAAAATCATGTTCCTTTCCAAGCGCTGTGACGCTTATGTGACCCACTGTTTCTCTAAGTTCCATCACTCCTTCAGGATACAACTTCTTAGTCGTACTCGGATCCTGTAAAAATAAAACATTACAATGATCAAAACTTATGCCAGAAATAACTTACAAATAAAATGGTCAATACAAAATTGTATCCAGGATCAAAACTAACCAATGTTCCTGGAAAAACTTCTGGGTCATCCTGACCATCGTCATAAACACTATACTTCGAAGCCAAAGTTTCTCTGGTTTGTGGCTCTTCACTGCGTAGATTCGGCATAGGTAGTTTAGCATTGTACACCTTGTAGTCTCCTGCATTCGTGGGCCTTACGCAATGGAAAATGGTTGGCAGCTGAGACGCAAACTCACAAACGCTGTTGAATCCTAACTCCAAGTAACTTAGCGGAATGCGAAATTCCTCCAAGTACTTCCGAGGGAGGTCAGCACACCAGATGCCGTCAGGATGATTCTGAATAAGGTTCGCAAGTCGAGCTCGGATTCTGTCATTGATCAAGGCACTTCTATCTTCCACGTAATCTTCGTCCAAAAAGTTATCATCATTCACGACGAAATCGTCATCCTCGCCAAAGTCTTTTGCATTGTAATTATCCCGTGGTACTCTTCGCGATTCTTCGTAATGATTTGTATCTTCAGAATGCTTAGTGTTATCGTATAGATTCTGACGATTTCTTGAAGAATTTTCCATATTTCTAGAATCTCTAGGATGGTTTGAAGTTTCTCGGTACGAGTCTTGTTTTCCGTGCAAGTCCTGTTCTCTATAAGAATCTTGGCTTCTGTGTGAATTTTTATCTCGGTAAGAATTTTGATCTCGGTAAGAATCTTGATCTCGGTAAGAATCCTGATCTCGGTAAGAATCCTGATCTCGGTAAGAATCCTGATCTCGGTAAGAATCCTGAACTCTGTATGAATCTTGCTTTCTGTAAGAATCCTGTTCTCTCTCCTTGTATGAATTGTGGCTTTCGTCATTTTGTCTGGAGGTCTCCTGGTCTCTATAACCATTCTGCAATGACGCAGTATTATTTTTTGAACGATTTTCTTCAACTTGTGCTTTAATAAATCGGACAATAGATCTTTTATCAACTTTGCATACCCGTCTAGGTGGTTCTGATGTTGGTGTGTATCCATCGATATATTTGGGCACTATGTCGTCCGCATCATTGGCATCATCGTCTTCGCCGGTGAATCTAGGGGGCAAGTCCTTCTTGGCAGAGGTTGTAGGTTCCGCCATTGATTCAGCACGCTGAGTCGGACGTGAGTAGTTATCATTCGAAAATGATCGATTAGAAGCGCGCAAACGTGGAGGTGGAATGTAGGTATTGGTTTTATTACTGGGACGTTGAAATGTTGCTCCTGTTCGCTTCGCTGGATACAAATTGTTACCACAGATTACAACTTCGTGAGATACTTCCCTCAGTTGACGCTAAAATAAAAAAAGTAGTTACATTATTGCAGATTATATATATACATATATAATGTCACATTGTCCTTTACGTCTTTTGTAACATGTCTCAAATAATTATTCTTTTGAAACACATTATAAGTGTGACAGAAACAGTGATTTTTTTGCGCTATGATAACGTAGCCTTTGAAAAAAAGATTAAGAATTGGAACAGACTATAAGGAAAGTTTAGGCATGTTTACACATCAGTGTTTCTGTTTTGATAAAAGAAGTCCTAATGGAGACGTTAGTAAGAAGTAAACAGAAAATGATTGTTAAATAGCAGAAAATTTTGTTAAAAGTTCGTTTCTTTCATTACAAAAGTATCATCTTTTTGCATATCTTATTTTTTCGCATGATTTTTCTTTCAGAGATACACTACCCTCGAAAATGATGGAAATGCCTTTTTTCAGCTGTTGCTGAAGTGCCTTAATTTTAATAATATTAAATTAAAAAATTTTCCCTATAACAGCAAAAAAACCAATAGAAGATACTTAATTTTTTAATAGACTTTATGAAGGACCCTGCACATTTCTTATGGAAAACGGGCTTCGGTTAAACTGGTCCAATTTGATACATGCTGCACTTCTACAACATATATCAAGTTGGTCCAATTTAACCAAAACCCAATTTCCATAAGAAACGTGCTTTATTAGTCATTTATTAGTCAAATATTAGGCGAAGCATTTGGATAAATAATACATTTTTGTTAAATGATTATGAAAATATTAATTTTTTTTACCTGTGCTCACATCTATAGCTTAATTAACTTATGAGAAGTTCAGAACTTTAATGAGAAGTTTGTCATATTCTCGAGATCTATTTCACGAACTTTCGATATCATGATTTAGTTTTTAAAATGTTTCCGATTTCATTTATGTCATCTTAAATTTTATTTACACTAAATACGCGAAATCTCAAAAACTAATTACTACAACTTCTACAAACTACACAAACTTCGGGTTGCAATCTGGTGCCTTTTCACTCACATTCTACATTTTAGATTTCACATTCCACATTTTTTAAAATTTTGCTTAAAGCAAACTATAATAATTATGAATGAATGAAAGAAAAATTATGGAATGCGAAATCTTAATTGTGGAATGTGACACCCAGGGGGTCGAGTACGGGCCAATATTTTCTTTTATGAAATCAGAATATATAACAGTTTCATAAACAGGAACTGACCTTTTCGAAAAACCTGGAAGGATTATTTTATGATACAACCGGAAGTAGGCAATACAAAAAGTTTATTTGAAAAAATATTTTTCGATTTTTACAACTTTCAGGAAGACTTGAAATAGTTTTAATCTTTAAAACTTCGTGAATTTTACTTTTAGTGACCAGACTTCTTGGAAATCCCGGCATTTGAAGATTTATATTTTAAATTGAGAATTGACTTCTTTACTGCCAAAGATCCAAAGAGGAAATTATAATATATAATGCATTATTGTGGATGATGGCTTCACAGAGCCCAAAAATCCTTTTCAGAACCATAAAAAATAATTTTAAAGAACTAAAACTAGTTTTTATATTTTTTTGGGAAAATTTGGGGGGTGAACTTTTTTTCAAAATTCTAAGATTCTTTTTAAAATTAAAATATTTGTCTAATTTTCAAGGCTTAGGAGTAATCCGAGGGCCGAAAGCTACCCATAAACATTTTCCTTAAATCTCAAAGAACTAGGTAAACCTTTCTTTGTCGACAGAAAGAGCAGGGGCTCGATTACGATTATTTTGTCTCATAATTCACATTTTAGATTTCACAATCCAAAATTACTTTTCTTTTTTAATTTCACTTGGAGCAACATAAATAATAGTGAATGAAGAAAAAAACTGTGGAATGTGAAACCTAAAATGTGGAATGTGAGAGAAAAAACTCGTAATTGACCCCCTGGTTGTTTTTATGATTTGTTTTAATCTCACAGTTTTCGAGACATTAATATAAAATCATGCATAAACTTATTTTTTAATGGTTGGTCTGTCAGCTGCGAAGTTTCATTGAAATTGATTGAGACTATTGCACCGAAAATCCAAAAAAGGTCGCTCTTTGAATGATTCAACATGATTTCTTTAATAATTGATGGATTAATGGATTTTTTCCGAAAAAAGGGATTAAAAGGGGACTTTATGTATTATTAAAAACTTTTTATATATAGTATAATGGGTATCAAATTGCACAAAATTGCTCTCTAACGGTAGCACCCTTTTAAAAACTTTTCCACATATTATAGTTATTTTTGTGTAAAAAAAATGTTTAGCTAGCGTTCAAAAATCTGTTCAACGCCTCAGCACTTTCTACTGAAAAAAATATTTAAAAATCAGAAAGAAATTCAAGAAAATCAAAGATTGAGAAATAGATAAAGAGAATTGAAAAATGCTGATATTAAAATTTTTTATAATGTATTGTTTTAGCAGACAGATTTTGATTCCTTACTCTTGTCAATTTTTTTCTATGTAGTGTATTCTTTTCAGTATAGAACCCTAAATTGTTCAAAGTACTTTTTCAAGTAAGCTAGGAAGAAATAATTTGAAAAAACACAAAAATGACTTTTTGAAAAACCTCTTATTTATCTGTTTTTGTTTCTTTCAGGCTTTAATTTTTTTTGTCTAATGTATTTTCATCAAATAAATACTCTCAGATGTTCAAGACCTTTTTTAATGTCAGTTAAAAAAAGATAAGTGTAACAAACTTGTTTAAAATATTATTTACGAAAATAAAATAAAAATTATTAAGATAAAAATTTATTCAAATTTGCAGTTTGTTAGCATGTAAAACTCAGCCATATAACAATAAGCTCTAAATTAATTATACTTTTTTAGTGTCCTAATACGCTGATTTTTGCATATTGTTTCCGATTTCCAAAACTTTGTTTCCACAAGTTAGTCTACACTAACATCTAATATTTACGACTTTCTTGAAGTTTTCTGGAGAAAAGCATTTTTAAAATATTCCACTTTGAAGAAGTCAAATTTTGAAAGTATAAGATATTTTTAATTTTCAGCTGTAGAATTGATTTATTTTTTCTGGTTTAGTTTCTCGATTGAATCTGACATTTGATGTACAAGTCTTCGTGAAAGTTGTGAAATCTGTAAAATCTTTTGAAATGTTTAAAACTTTTGTGATATCTTTTGAAATCTTTGTGAAATTTTTTAAATCTCTGAAATACTTGTAAAATCCCTGAAATATCTTTGTGAATTCTTTCTGAAATTTTTAATTTAAATCTTTGCGACATCTTCAAATCTTTTAAATACTTTGAGACCTTTGAAATCTTTGAAACATTTGTGATATCACTGAAATCTTTATGAAACCTCTGAAATATATCTGAATTTTTTAAAAATCTTCTAAATCTTTTCGTACATTTTGAGATCATTGAAATCTTTGAAATGTTTGTAAATTCTCTTGGAATATTCTTAAATCTTCGTGAAATCTTTCAAATCTTTGTTAAACCTTTGAAACATTTGTCAATTCTCTTGAAATCTTTTAAAACCTTTTGAAATCTTTGTGATATCTTTAAAATATGTTTGTGATATCTTTGAAACCTTTGTGAATTGTCTTGAAATCTTTGAAAACTGAACAATTTTGAAATATTTGGCAAATTTTAGAAACCGAAAAAAATGGGAAAAAGGGTCAGAATTCTCGTTTGTAGGTATTTTAGGGTATTTTTTGATATCAATGGGAAAAAAGGGGATTAGGTAAAAAAAAGGTAGGGACTGTGATCACTTGAAATGTTAAAACTTTTGCTGATGCAGTGTAAAAAGTCTTTAAAAGTACAACGTCGACAAATAAAACTGAATCGAAAAAAATTTGAGTCAGAAAGTTCGTTTGAATTTCAGTGTCTTTCTTAACTTGTTTTTGTTTTTTTCAAGAACTTCAATCTAACATTATTGCTAATCAAATCCGAAAATAATTCGATTCCGAAATTGCAACGAAATTTCAATCACATAAAAATCACCTGTATTTTACTCAAATTTGGAACTTCATACAACCACTTTGTAGTATCAGGGTAACTTTTCAAAGAAAATATCAATTCCGGATTTAAATCGTAAATACATGAATTGAGAAACGAAACGGAAGAAATTATTTCGCAAAAAAAATTGACGAATAAGAACTGATTTTTTTGAAAAATTCCGAATTTAAGTAAAAAAAAAATATAAAAAAAATATTTAAAAAATGAGAAAGGAAGATGATACCTCGAGTTCACTCCGGGAAATTTCAACAGGTCGCGAAACTTTATTCACGTATTGTACCGCCCAATTTAAGTTGATACCGTCCGGATACATGTTGACTTCTCTGATGAGGTACATCAGAAGTCTGGAATTAATGCTAACCTGGGGTCTACCTCCAGCGAATCCAAAGGATGGTCTCTGCGATCTTCTAGCAGCAAGCCTCCTGCTGGGCCTTTGTCCTTCGACCAGCAATCTCACGTGTCGGGATTTTTCAGAATCAATCCCGTGAACATACAAAAACCCACCTCTGTTCTCGAGCCACAACACATTACGAAGTTGTTGCAAAAAATTGATTAAAGAAAGGCAGCCAAACTCTTTATATGGAATGTGTTCGCCCTCAAATTCAACATAATCTTTGTCCAGCTGCTGAATTGTTACATCTCCCTGACGCGCGACCAAACACGACCTAATAGTAGTTTCCACTTCTTCACGTTTTTTATTATTTAATAGCGACATTTTGATTTAATCTGGATTTAATCGGCGAAATCCCAGAACGCGAAACATTTGTTACTCACAGCCACAACCTCCAATTTCCGAACTGGAATGTCCCGAATGTTCCAAACCGACCTAACCTCTAAATCCCGGTAGCCATTGGATCACATTCGACGAATATTTACTTGCAGTCACTCGCAGGTTAGTTTTTTTTCAGGTACACACACGAAGCGAGCATTTTAGATATAAATTTATTCCTACCCGGCATCTTAGCACGGGCGTAGAGAGAGAATCCCTAAGAATTATGCGACGCTTTGTCTCAAACTAAGCGCTACACGTGAACTTCATCGAATCACAATTCCGAGAAATGATGACCGCGGGAAACGAAAATGCTTCTATTTTGAACTGGATCGAATGTAGGACTCTCTAATGAATTTCGGGCTTTCAAGTTAAAGTTTTACCAGTTTTACGACTAATTTTTTACAGGCACTCAATAGCTTTGAAGGAAAACGATTTTTCTTTTAGAAATTAATATTCGTTGGAAACACTTTGCGTGGAAAAAAAGAACTTTTGTTGTACTTCCGCCATGGTGTAGGTATTTGACGAGATTCGACCAATCAGAGTTCAGGATTCACGTGCATGGGTTGTGCTACGGCAATCTCTTTCTCAAACAGATAAATAATTTTTACTTATTTTATTTCATTTTTAAAAATAAAACTCTGGGATTTTTTGTCGGAATTTGATCAAATGTTATATAATTTTTTAATTTGGGTTGCCACCAGGCTGGAATTCGAGTGGCCTATCCGGAATTTTCATTCTGAAATAAAGGAGAAGGGACTGCACGGAGGGGGGGGGGGAGAAAAAAAGCCGAAGTTAGGGAAATTGGTGAACTTTAATTTTTTATAAGTAGTGTAGGGAATTTTTGTATTTCAAAAAAATATTTCACGGAATAATTAAAATAAAAAAATAATTTTATTTTAAAAAAGCTGTCTTTGCCTTTATCCAGGAATTAAATATACAAAATGAAAATAATTATTTTTATAAAAGTAATTGAATTTAGGAATATTTCCATCTGATTTTATATTTTGAATATTGGTTTTATAATCAATAATATTACTTACTTTATGTAAACACTCCTATAACCTTCGCCGTAGCATCATCAGCGACAACTGGCCCATGGGCCCCTGGGCCTGGCAAAATAAAATTCCAGTAATGCAATGTAAACACTTTTCTTCTCCTTCCTTCTCCTTTCGCCCCATGAGATCTGACGAACAGCAAATCTAGGAAAGAAAATAAAATATGTAAAAGAAAAAATATAAATAAAATGTTTCATTATAGGTGTTCATTCATTTTGTAAATTACAAATTACTTAATTAATCAATTAATTAGATTAAATCAACTGAAAACTCAAGAGTTAAATTTAATTTAATTTCTATTAAAATACAATTTTAATTAAATTCTCAATAAATTTGCATATCCTCTGTAAATAAAATTTTATATACATATTTTGATAAAAATTTTGTCGTCTGATAAATTTACCTTGAATGTTCAAATCGTAGATAAAGAAAATTTTATTGTATCCCTTATGTTAATATAAATTTTTAAAAAATGATTGGTCTTTATTGCAAACTAGGAATATTATACGCGCGCTACAGCGCGCGGGAAACATTGCAATGACAATAATATACAAAATATTGATAAGTAATTAATATTTTTTACACAATTTGTTAGAAAACATTAACAAATATGTTGCAAAAGTCGATTTTTCTACAGCACATCACTGTGAGGTCAATTTAAAATAGTTTAGTGAAGGCAGAATGTATTTCTGTGATTTAATGGCCGCATAGTGCATTTGTTTATATAATTTGTTTATAACATTAACAAATATGTTAGAGGAACAAATTTTGCTGATGGAAAATCACTAATTAACCAAATTGAAGTTGTTTTAGTGAAAGCAGAGTGTATTTCTGTGAATAAATGGCCGAAAAGTGCATTTGTTCGTATAATTTGTTTATAACATTAACAAATATGCTAGAGGAACAAAGTTTGCTGATACAGAGTCACTAATTATCAATTTAAAATTGTCTTAGTGAAAGAAGAGTGTATTTTTGTGAATAAATGGCCGAATATGGCATTTGTTTATAGACTTTTCTTATAACGTTAATAAATTATATTGAACAATAAAGTTACCTAATATTTAAGCACTGTAAGGACAATTAAAATTCCTTCTGATGAAAGCATGACACTATTTCTTGTCATAAATGCCTGAACTTTATATTTGTTTATATAATTTGTTTATAAAATTAACGAATATCGATTGGTTACAATATTTTTTATTATGAACCACTAACGGTGTAATACAAAGTAAATTTGGTAGAAAAAAAGTTTGATTCGTAGAATCACTAACTTTGAAATTTGTTTATATAATTAGTTCATAAAAATTAAATAAAACATTTCATAAATTAAAACATTTTTCTTCTCCTTTCTTCTCTTTCCGCTCCAATGAGACCTAATGAACAGCAAATCTACGAAAGAAAATAAAATAAAAGAAAAAATATAAATAAAATGTTTCATTATAGGTTTTCATGCATTTTGTAAATTATAATTTACTCAATTAATCAATTAATTAGATTAAATCAACTGAAAACTTAGAGTTGAATTTAATTTCATTTCTATTAAAATAAATTTTTAATTAAATTCCAAAGAAATTTGCATATCCTCTGTAAATAAAATTTTATGTAAATATTTTGATAAAAATTTTGCCGATTTAGAAATTAACCTCAAATGTACAAATCGTAGATAAAGAAAATACTATTGTATTCCTCATGATAATTTAAATTTTAAAAAATCTATTTTTCTTCATTGGAATGTAGGAATATTATACGCGCGCTGCAGCGCGCGGGCAACATTGCTATGGCAATTAATAATATGCAAAATATTGATATTTTGCTTGTACAATTTGTTCATAAGAATTAATTAAAACATTTCATGAATTAATTTCGTGTATTGTATGCTACTACACTTATTTCGATTGATCACGAGTTTATTTCAATTGCTGATGGAAAGATATAAAATAGAGTTGTCAACACTGCCATTTTTTCACTTTATTTGTAAAGGCTATGTAATATTTA
>JAUMHM010000088.1:1410832-1421566 GCA_032362435.1 Melikaiella ostensackeni
CCCCCCCCCCCCCCCCCCCCCCCCCCCCCCCCCCCCCCCCCCCCCCCAAAATTTCCGAAAAACACCTTACGTAATTTGTGGATGATCCCTGAGCTTTTATTTGTGAATTTATTGGCAAATTTTTTTCACTACTAAACAATCTATAACTCGGCCTTTTTCTTAAAATTGGACGATACTTTGTATCGTATGAACTGCTCTTTTTTTTTTACAAATTTTACAGGGGGCCCTCCACGTTTTTACTTACGCTACTGTACAAAGGGAAAACTCTCAATGATAAGAGACGACCACACAGATTCTAATGAAATAGAGTGAAGTGGATTAGATTTTCCCAGAACTGTTTTACAATGTTGTGTCAACATTGATAATCTTCCATGTGATACCGCAATATTGTTTCGGGGCTAGATAGATTTTTATCAAACGCGTATAAAGATAGGCATGATTAGAATTGTAAATATGATAATCGTTAAAAAACTTTCACCTCTTCTGATAAAGATTGGAAAAAATTTTGAGATCATTTTCAAACTCCATGTAAAATTGCAGATAAAACTGTGGTTTTTTCCGGAGGGCACGAGACGCAATACTGGAGACATTCATCCGTTCAAGAAAGGTGCCTTCCATGTCGCCATCAATTCTCAGCTACCTGTACTGCCAGTAGTTTTTTCTTCATACTATTTTCTATGCAAAGAAGAAAAACGGCTGGATCCTGGTAAATATAAATAGAAATAAAAATACTGTTATATTTTTTAAACAGAGGAAGCTAAACGGAATACTTTTCTAAGACTATACTCACCAGAAAAACCTGGAAAACTTGTAATTGTCAGGGTATTTTGTTGATCAGGGAAAATCAAGGAAGAGTCAGGGAATTTTTTCAAACGTGATTAAATTTTGCTTTAAGTAGTAATATAAAAATAAATAACCATTTTTTGTGAAAGTAAATTTATAGTACTGGATTTATATTTATTTAAATGAAACCTTTTTTTATCATTTTCATTAATATTCATTTATTTATTATTCGACGGTGATAATTAATTTATTTAATAATATCCTGTAATAATTTGTCAAAGCTTCATTAATTAAACATATTAATTAAATCCCTAAAGACTTGTACCGTTAAAAAATTACTTGTCCTTTTATAATATTACTTTCACAAATGAAAAAATATAGTTTTTTAATTTTAAATAAAAATAGTGCCATTTTTACACATTTTAGATATTTAAGATGACTAAAAAAAGCATGAATTTATACAGGACTTCCACACAGTCACTTAGGTCGCTTTTAGTTATTTCTGAAAGGAATAAATCGTTTTTAGTCATTGTTCGAAGGAATAGGTCACTGTAGTCACCTTTCTCCATCTCACCACCAAAAAAAGTCAAAGTAATCTTCAATTTTTCAAACTTTGATTTTTGCTTAAAAATTTCGAAAATTCGTCTTTTTCGGCTGAATTTCACTGTTTTTGATTTCAGATTGAAATCATTTCTGGTTGAAATATCAATTATTACATGTTTCGTGGAGATTTCATCTTTTCTGGTTGAAAAATCAACTACTTGGTTCAGAGTTGAACTACTCTGTAAAAAATCCATTTTTTTTGGCCGAAGATTCATCATTTTAGTTGAAAATTCAACTATTTGGTAGAAAATTCATGTATTTTGTTGAAAATTCGTCTTTTTTTTTGGTGAAAAGTAATTTTTTGAATTGAAAATCGAACTATTCCATTTTTGGTTGAAAACTTATGTTTTTCAGTTGAAAATTCAACTATCTGGCTGAAAATTCATGTATTTTGTTGAAAATTCGCCTTTGGTAGAAAATTGATCTTCTTTGTTGAAAATTCATTTTTATAGGTCAAAAATGCAGCTATTTGATTAAAAATTTAACTGTTTTGTTAACGTCATCTTTCTTGAAAAAAATTTAGCTGTTTTTAGAATTCTAGTTTTGTTAGAAATTCTTCTTTTTGGGTTGAAAATTCAACTATTTGGTTGAACATGTAAATATTTTTAGTTGAATTTTAATTTTTTCTTTTTTTTAATTCGACCATTTGATTGAAAATGCACTTTTGTAGCTTCAAAATTCAACTGTTTGATCAAAAAAATAATTATTTTGTTAAAAATTCGTCTTTTTGCATTGAAAAGTTATCTTCTATGGTAGAAAAGTCATGTTTATTGGTTGAAAATTAATTTTTTGTGGATGAAAATTAATTTTTTTATTAAAAATTCAACTGTCTTCGAAAAAATTCTTCTCGAAAATTTGTTTGAACATAATTTGTTCTTAAATTCATTCTAGTAATTGTGACCTCGGTATTTGAATTCAGTAATAAAATTTTATCTAAACTGTAAAATCCAAGCCGATAAAATAAGAATGGATATTTAAGTTGAAAATTTCAAATAGATAAGTGTTTTAATTGACATTATGGCTTCATTTACGCTTTTAACGTCTGGAAAATAGTGATCCGAAAATTTCAAAATAGGAATAAACCCATTTTGAAATTTTTTTAAGTAATTACAGTTTAACCTTCCACAGGTGGATTTTAATATGAATTATTCAATTATTATGTAATGTTTTGAAAGTGTGCAGGGTCGATTACTGTAAAAAATGCGATACTAAATACTTGAATGACTCTGTATTAAGGAAAATTATACCTGGAAAAATCTAGAGATACCTGGACAAAACTTGGAATTGTAAGGGGATTTTTTTCAGGATTTGAGTAGGCACCCTGGCTTGAGGAACTATCCTGAATTTATTTTTAATTGAATAAAACTTTTATTTTGCAGGTCGAATAATTGTGACGACACTTCCACCAATTCCCACGGAAGGTTTAAGCACAGACGATGTTGAAACCCTGATGGAGAAAACAAGACAAACGATGGCCGAAACCCTACATGCGACTAACCTAGAAATTCAACAGTCCCTTGTAACGAACAAACGACATATAGAATAAGACTAAGTTATTGAGATTAATCACGATAAGGAAATTTTAAAAGATAAATCCTTGAATACTTTTTAAGCTCGCTTTTAAGGATGCCATAATTTTATCTCAGCGATGGAACCAAAGACTTAAGTCCATGTTTTTAAAGTACTGATTTATCAAAAGATTTACGATATGTCGTTTGAAGGATGTCACATCCAAAGACTCTCTAGAGTTTTTCTCTTTATCACTTCATTGCTTAAAAGACAAAGAAGAAAACCCAGATATTTTTGTTGCTAATCATCCAAGCTAGTCGAATGTGTGAATTCGTAACAATCCCAAAGGAAATCTTCGTAAATAAGAGAAGTTTCTAGTTTAAAAATTTAAAATGGTAAATTTTTAAATTAATCGCTAGTGCGATGTTCTTTGTCTTCTGCTACTGTAGGCTATTATTTTTAGATGTTTTCGATTTGAAACTCCATCGCATTTAGCGACAATCATTCGTTTTACTGACCAAATATCTACTCCAGGCACAATTTATTATGTAAAATTATAAATCGTAAAAATTATTGGGTTGCGATTCTGCCGACTTTTACAAACGCAGATCACAGTACCTTCAAAGCACAACAAATCAAATCGTTTTCACTCGTATTGTGTATTCATAAAGAAGATTCTATTGATCTTTTTAATCTGCTTCGTACTAAGTAGACAATTTTTGTAAAAAGCCGATCATTTATTAGTCAACGAATCTATCGGCCGAAAGTGACATAGAAGAAAATACTTCGTTATTTATTTACCATAGTAATTGTTGCTGGTAAATATATCTTTCGTGCATGATGGTGAGTACTTCGACACCAATGTTTTGAGTATTTTAAAATAAATTAGGCTCGATTTTAATTAGGTTTAAACATTCTGTCTAGGGTAACGTTAAAGTTACTTAACGTAGTGATCGAATTTCACTGATAACTAAATGTTTACTTTAATATTTTTGAACGCTTTCAAGTTTGGGCTTTTTGAATTTCAATTCCTTCACAATTTTAACGATTTTAGATAGTATTAACAAGTAATATTAACGTTACTTCAGACACAGAAAAGTTCAAAGTATAATTAAAAATGTGAACTTTGTAAGTTCTTTGTAGAAATGTACACGAAACGTGAATACTAGGCCGTCTCGTTCTCCTACTTTTTGTTCTGATTGTATTTTAATACTTGTCCTTAAAAATTGTCCACCCAAACCAACTTTTCAACTGCAAAACCTTTTTTTGACCGGACAATATATTAAGTTCGTTTTGTGGATTCGAAAATTCAAAAATATTTTCCTATTAGCTCAAAAATTGTTGAATCTTTTTTTGTATGTACAGTTTTTGCTAGTGGACAGTAATAAAAAATTAGAAATTAAAAAAAGTTAAAGTTAAATGCACAATTCCTATCCAAAAAACACGTTTTTGCACATTTTCTGAAAATTCTAAATTAAACAAAAATTTGTTTTTTGAATTTTTTATTCCTGTTCACTTGAAAAACTGTAGACGCAAAAAAATGCCATATTTTTTGAACCAATAGAAATTTTTTTTTCAATTTTCAAATCCAAGAAATGAACAGAAGATAATTATTGTCCGATCGGAAAAAAAATTTCCAGTGGAAAGACGGTATGATTGTATTAAAATGAGGGTATTAAAATTCGATCAGAAAAAAAGTTGGAAACGGAAGCGGCCTAATGCATACTGAATATGTATTATTAATATATTAGGCATTCTATTTTATTCGAGGGGAACATAATTTCTGTAATTGATATAATTGTTTGTAGTTGCGAGATTTTTTCAATCATAACTCATGTTTAAATTATTCCAGATTATAATTGTTCAATACGGATAGTAAAGATCAATTTTTATGGATCAAAAGTTTGAGGGCTTCTAATTATGAATTATTTAAATAATTTGAAATTATATACCCCTTGATTTTATTTTTACAAGATGCCGATACTCGTTATCATACAAACCGCCTGACGTACGAAAGGAGTCGAATGTGATAATTTAAAAGTAACGTATGTTCTGCGCTGCTTTGTTATCAAAATCCTTCATCCAAGGACGATTGATTTTAGTTTATATCCCGTGTATGTTAGCAAATTTGGTACTAGAGACATTTTAGCTTACATCACATGTCACGGTGGTGCTGAGCCAACTTTAATTGCAAGGTCCTTGCATATGGTATTTTTCGACTGATTATGGTAGTCTATAATCCCACGGACATTTTAAGACCAAGAATAAAAAATCCATCAGGCCTTTTTTGGAAAAAGTCAATTTTTATGTGGAGTTGATCAAGAACCGAACTTTAAAGAATGGAATCAAAGTATATGGCTTAATGTCTCTGTTTAGCAAATTTTGAAAAAAAATGTTTAAAAACATGTTTAATACAAAAACAAAGTGATTAAGGAAATGTAAAAATATCATTTTCATCAAAATTGTTTTAAATTATGAATTATACATTTCGAACCCAAAGAATTTGATGCAGTGTATTAAATTCATAAAATAGTTAATAAAGTAGACTCTTTATCAGCTGCGATTTTTATTTATTATTTTTGTTTTTAATATGTTCTTTCTATTGAAAATTTGAAAATATCATGAAAAATGCAGCGGATAACGATTTAAATCGTAGTAAATATTGTGTTCATTATGTTTTGAAAAGGCAAGTTCAAGTGTGAAGAGGAAATTCACGATATTTTCAACCCCAATAATTTACCACGATTTTCATTGTTAGTTTCCAGCATTTTTCGTCATTTTGTCAAACTTTCAATAGAAAAATTATATTAAAAAGAACAATAAATTTAACTCGCAGTTGATAATAAATATCATGTACTTTATTAATTATTGTACGAGAGGAAATATTTTCTTATTGAATTTAAAAAGTTGAAAATTTTTAGTGAGCCTAAAAAACGACTTTTTTCAAAAAGGGTCCGATGGATACTTTTTGTTTCTGGTCTTAAAATGTTCGTAGGATTAAAGACTACCATAATCAGTAGGAAAATCCCATATGCAAGTAATTCATATGGGGCTGCAATTAAAGTTGGTTCAGCCCCACCGTGGTGTATATTAGCAAATTTTGTACTAGAGACAAGTTTCTAAGAACTGATTAATGAATCACGCATGAATCGCTCAAATGTGATCTGAAAGAAAGTTTCTAGTAATAAAGGAGTAAATGTTCTGATCTCTTCGCGCGAAAATATATTATAATCTATTTATTTTACATTCCATATTGCAAGTATAGATGCGATTAGTGCATCTTGATTTCTAACGAATTCTTCAATTTCTTGAATTTAAATGAAGGAAATGTCAAAAACTTCATCCGGGTTAGATTTTAATAAAAAACAAAAACATGAAGAGCAGCTGCTTGATAATAAATCGATGTGTTTATTAAGTATGCCTTTTTATTTTGTCTCCTATCTTTTAAAGAATGCAGTACAAAAGACAATTATAAATGCAATTTAACTTAGATTTTAGATAAACTGTAAACTTAAAAGAACGACGTGACAGTATATTATAAAAAGATAATACAAAGAATGAGTAGTTTAGACTTAGATTTCAGGAAAGTCTAGGCCAGTAGCAGCTTTTTTGTCCTGGCTATCGCACCAGGCTTTGGCGATGGTCTTTTTCATTTCGTCATCCCCATCCTGGTACATTTTTTTCATCATACCCATCAAACTGGAATGAGGATCGCTCGTTTCCTCTGGGTCTGGATTAAGCAAGGGCGTTTTGGCTTCTTTAATTCTCTTTTCAATTCCAGTTACGCAAGACCAATTACCTGGAGATTTCTTTGCCAGGAAGATGGCGACGATGTCGTTTTTGATTTTGAAGCTACTTTTTTCTGGGTCTACTTCCTCGCAGAGATTGATTATGGGTAAGTGGTAATTTCTGTTTTCGAGTCCATATACATGAAGATCAATGGAACGATCGGTGAAGTTGCAGACTACGGACTCGTTTGGAAGAGTCTGAACGTTCTTTAGAGTTACGTAGAGTTTCACGAATTTATCGGTCTGATCCCAGGCGTAGTTGTTCAACTTTACTTCGTAGACTTTCGGTCCAGTTTTCAGAGTAGTTGGAGTTACTTTCACTTCATTTGTGCTGCTGTTTTCGGATATTCTGGAGAGTTCGGTATTCAGTTTTCTGATTTCGATACCAATGAGATCCTTCGATTTTTGCCGATTGGCCTGTTTGAGGAGAGTATTCAGATCCTCGATGTCCAACTTAAGCTAAAAATTAAAATGGTTTTACTGTAGGAGGGTATTATAACAGTGTCTAGCGATTCTTAGAAACAAAATTCAAAGTCTTTTCCAGGTTTTCCAGGTCAAGAAATCAATTTTTTCCAGGTTGACTTTTTTGTACATCAAATAATGAAATAACCGTTTGCTACATGTAAAAAAATAAGCCATATTACATTTTTATTGGCAAAAATGGTTTAATGAAAGTAGAAGCATAAATAAACGAATTATTAATTTTTTTGAAAACATAAGAATTTACATGAGAGCTAGAATATGATAATATACTACGTCCACTGACTGTTAAACTCATAAAATCAGTTTCAAAGTTTTAATGATATTATACCATAATAAAATGTTTAAAATATCAAATTTATCATAGAAATTACAAATGATTAATAATTTTATTTAGAAGAAATCAAAAAAGCTATTTTGGATATGTCATAAAATGGATTTAATAAAATTCGCTTTCTTAGAGTTGGAGTGTGCCATGTCTAATAAACTCTTAAATTATAGGGATAATAAATTAGATAAATTTGTATTAAAAAGTAACCGTGAATAATTTTCAGTACTGTCGCATTTTATTAAATACTTGAAGAATAGAAATTATTAAGAAATTTTGACTTTTTAGAAATATTAAAATTTGCAAGTCGCTGACCAATTTTGACTTAATTAATTTATGCATTGAAGAAAATTACAAAAAAAAAACAAAAAATATGTTCAGAAAACAATATTTGAATATATTTTTTATTTAACTACTGGTTTTCTCCATCTTTCTGCAGTTTAACAATCCGTTCTATGGACATGATAGAATCTAATCCTGGAAATGCCAATGAATTAACATAGACATTTTCAAGTAATAATTTTTACGATTTGTAAGTTAAATATTACAAGAAATGTATACTTTAACATCCGGGTGTCTACTCGACAGATGATTTTGAATTCCCGGTCATTTCCTGGCTTTCTCTCGGTCAATTTAAAAGAGTTCAACAGATTTGAATGATTTTAAATGATTTTTAAAGATTTCAAGACATTTCTAAAGACTTTAAAAAGGTTTTACAAAGATTTCAAAAATTACAAAAGATATCAAAATCGAGAAAATATTGCAAAGATTTTACACAAATTTCAAAGATTCAAAAAGTTCAGAAGATTTGAATTATTTCAAACGATTTTTAAAGATTTAAAAATTTTCTGATTTGGAACATGGAATTCTGGAAAAGAATTATAATTCTGAGTTGGAACATCAGATAATTTTTGGTTACAAGAATTACAATTCTGATTTGGAACAGAGAATTTTTGTAAAACAATTATAATTCTGAATTTAAACAGGAATTTTTTTTTATTTCCTTAGTCTGAATCAGAATTGAAATTATTTTCCAAAATTCCCATTCCATGTCAAAAATTCTTTGTCCCAAGTTGAATTATAATTCCTTACGGAAAATCCCTGCCCTAAAGTGAACTTAAAATAAAAATTATAATTCTTTATGGAAATGCGCAGTTCTATCTCAGAATTATATTCTGTTAGAAATTTTTTTACTAAAATTTCATGTCCCAAAGTAAAAATTATAATTCTTTACGAAAATATCCGGTTCCAAGTCACAATTACATTTATTTGAAAAAATTCCCTATTCCAAGTCAGAATTATATTCATTTACAACATTTTCTACTATAATTCAGAAATATTGTAACTCCCTGTTCCTAAAATTTGTAAAAGGGTAGTTTCCAATTCTGACAAAGTTTCATTTGAAGAAAAAAGAACTTTTAGATTAAAACCAATTCTGATTTAGAAAAAGAAACTAACAAATTGTGACGAATTTTGACTTGGAACGGGGATTTTTTTAAATCACCTTCTTCTATATCAGAATTAAATTTGTTTTTCACAAAATTCCCGTTCCATTTCAAAAATTCGTCTCCAAGTCAAATTATAATTCTTAAAGAAATTTTCTATTCTAAAGTGAACCTAAAATGAAAATTATAATTTTTTACTGAAATCCCCTATCCCAACTCGGAATTATAATTCTTTTCGAAAATTCTTTACTAAAATTCCATGTTCTAAACTCAAAATTATATTTCTTTACTAAAATTCCATGTCGTAAGCTAGAAATATAATCCTTTTCGAAAATTCCTTGTTCCAACTCAAGATAATTGTAATTCTTTACGTGAATTTTTTTTATGTCTCTTTTATTTATTCCCTGTTCCAACTCAGAATTATAAGTCTTTTAGAAAATTTCTTTTCTCAAAGTCGAAATTATAATTCTATACTGAAAACCCCTGTCTCTACTCAGAGTTATAATTCTTTTAAAATATTCTCTGTTCCAACTCAGAATTAGAGTAATGAAATATATGAAAATACTTTTAATATGCATATTAGTATATTCGACAGAAAAATCCCGGTCACTGAATCAAGTTCCCGGTCATTTCCTCATTTCCCGCTCAGGTAGACACCCTGAATATTATTTGTCACGTTTTAAATATGAAAATACTATTTACTCAAAAATGTCAAAAATTAGACCGTACTCTATCTCTCATGCGACTTGGTGTTATTTAAAAAGTGTATTTCTATATTAAGCGGAGAAGAAATTAGATACAATATTAAATTGGCGGTGGCTACGTGTACCGAAATTTCATCATACTAAAATATGTTTATTGCGGTCTATATAATAATTATATAATATCAAAAACGGCCTTGAGATCTCTTTATACATTCTGCAATCACTTTATTTAAAAAGAGTTGTAGAATATTTTTTATCAAATACTGTTCCAGTCTCAAAAAATATATCTTAGAACTATAATAAACAAAATTTAAATAATACAATTAAAAAAAAACATTCTCAACTCTTTGCATTTCTATCAAAGAAATGTTTTATAAGCACAGAATTTTAAAATGATTAAAATTTAAGATTTTCATGAAAAATTGAAGATTTCCAGGTTTTCCAGGTTTCTAGGTCACTAGGCATACTCTGTATAAATTTGTTTTCACGTGAATTTTCAATTTTGCAGGGGAAAAAAGTAATTTAATGGATAAAACGTTTATAACACACCGGAAAAAAATATTTTTCGGCATATCATACATTATTATTATTATTATTATTATTATTATTATTATTATTATACGTAATTTTTCAGCTGGAATTCACGTTTTTTTGTTGTTATAATTTTATAAATTTATGAATTTAACATAGCATATAGGAATCTACACTGTAAAAAATGTGACTGAAAAATACATTTCGTTCTGTAATTTTTTCCTACGATTCAGTGGGAAAATTACACTTTTAATGTACATTTACACTAATTTCTGAAGGAATTTTCACATAACTGCATGAATAGTTTACAAAAAAGGTGTAATTTTCTCACAACAACCATATAGGACATAAAAATACCAGTGATTGTTATGGGAAATTCACATCAATCATCATGGTAATTTTACTGCAAAGATCGAAAGAAATTCACAACATTTAGGAAAAATTACAGAATATTTCGATTTTTTCGCGTAATTTCCAGGCGCGCTTTCAGAGAAGTATCCTAGGGGGGGGGGGCATCAGAAAATTCTATACACATGTTGAATATATATACCGTTTTACACATT
>JAUMHM010000088.1:1425653-1436706 GCA_032362435.1 Melikaiella ostensackeni
TATAAAAAAATCTTTGGCATAGCGAAGAGATAGATTTCTTCGAGAAGAGAAAAGAACTTTAAATGGTCACTGTTCTAACCATTATGTGCCGAAAAGTTTGAAAGAATTTAATTTGTATTCAATTTCACCTGACCCTAAAGCCAATAACGAACATCAACATCCCTTACGAATTTTAGTATCGAGGGTCAATACAATTTCCCCACCGATTATTAATTTTCTTAATTGAAAATACAACTAATCCAGTTTTGCCAGAAAATTGATCTTTTTTAGTTGAAAAATACACTATTCAATTTTTCATTGAAAATTCCACTACTTGGTTGAAAGCTGAACTACTTTTCTTAAAAATACATTTTATTGCTTTATAAGATTGAACTATTTTATTGAAAATTCGTTCTTTTTTTGGTTGAAAATTCATGTATTTTGTTGTATATTCGTCTTTTTTACTAAAAAGTTAATATTCTTGATTGAAAATTCAACTATTTGGTTGTTTGTTGAACTACTTTGTTAAAAATTCATTTTATTATGTAGTTGAAGATCCATTTCTGGTTAAAAATTTAACTATTTTGTTGAAAATTCGTTTTTTTGCTGCAAATCAATTTTTTGAACTGAAATTTCAACTATTCCATTTTTTGATAAAAATTGATTGTTTTTAGTTTAAAATTCAACTATTTGGTTGAAAATGAATTTTTTGGTTGAAAATTTATATTTTCGGGTTGCAAATTCAACTGCTTTGTTGAAAATTCCTCGTTTTGGTTTGAAAATTCTATTATTTTGGTAGAAAATTCAACTATTTGGTTAAAAATGAACTTTTTAGTTGAAAATTTATATTTTCAGGTAGAAAGTTCAACTGTTTTCTAGATAATTAACCTTCTTGGCTTTTTGGTTAAAAATTAATCTCTTTTGGTTGGAGATTCAATTATTTTGTTAAAAAGTTGTCATTTTTGGTTGAATTCAACTGTTTTTGATTTAAAATTAAAATATTTTTTTCGTTTAAATATTGACTATTACATTTTTCGTTGAAAATTCATCTTTTTCTTTAAATTCTACTGTTTTTGACTTGAGATAAAAATCTTTTTCTTTTTGTTGAAATATTAAAACTATTATATTTTTCGTTGAGAATTAACGTTCGAGATCTCGACGAGTCGAGAATCACCACCTAGTTATAGCCGTCGGTTGGCACATTCCTGGTATATTCCATGGATTATTTTTGGCAAATTCGGTAAAAATATGTAAAATGCTAAACTTTTATAAGTTTCACTGACTTTGAAACATTTTATTGAAACTTTTACCTGAAAGTTTCAAAAAATATAAATTTCTGAAACAGCACATTGCTACATAGAATGATATAATGTATTGCATTTTTTTACACTTTACATACATATGTAATTATGCTCAAGAAATATTTAATTTTCGAATCCAAATTTAAATTTAGAATTTTAGAATAAACGAGATATGATTTAACACTAAACTCGTACAACAAAGCGAATAATTTTACATTCAAACATTCATGGTTAGAAAATTTAACATTTCAACATCTAAAATTGAATAATTCTTTCATGAAGACATGGTGGAAGTGTTCAAAAAATGGTTACGATATTAAAGTCTCTAATTCAGAAAAATATATCCTTACTTTGTTTTTGCAGATATTGACGAAACGATATCTACAAATGCCATACCTTCAACTTCAACGAGTGAAGAAGGAGGTCCGAAGAAATATAAAGAAACAGAAGAATCTTTTGATTTGCGAGCCTATATTGATAGTCTGAAACGAGAAAAGCAAGCCTGGCATGAAGTATTGCAAGAAAGAAGAACTCGGTATCGCAACCTCCTTAAGAAAAAAGTTATGGTAGAAAAGAATGGTCAGGAAATCGATTTAAGTGTACTGACCGAGTCTGAAAGAAATTTCATCGAGGCACGTCCCAATTATGAACACATTGTTAAAAGCAGCAAAGCTTTGGTTGACATGGCAGTGAAAGTCACAATTCTTAATCAACACTGTACTCGACTGTATGAGAGATTCCACGACAAAATGGATCAAAAAATCAAAGAAGCAAGAGCGAAAATCATTTCTATGGTAGACTAACAACTTTAGTTGGTAATAATTTTATTTTATTTTCTTACACACGATTGAAACCCGAAACACCTTCTTTCATCATAATGAATCGTCGTGAAAGCATTAAATCAATTTTATTAATCTCCAGTGTATTTTTGATAAGATACAATTTAAATTTAAACAGCGGAAATCGATTTAATTTTAATGTTTAAAATATGCTTTGTGATTCACGAACAGATAGTTGTAGGCAAATATCGTAGCATGTTAATACTTCATTTTAAATTGAAGTAATTCGCAATTTTCCGCTAAATTATAAATCGATTTCACCTACTCTTTTACGCTACATGCAATTATTTACACATATAACAGCATTACTAAAAGATCTTTGGTAATGCAGACTTACATTCTTAAATTCCACCTTCCTTGAATACTATGTATTTACAGCGGAAGCTATCAATTTCTGTTTCTAATTTCGAGTGTCGAAATAAAAAAGCAGCAAATTCTGCACCAGCTATTGAATTTTTCTATACTACACACACAATAGTAAAATTCCACTAACACAGTTTCGTCAGCTGAATTACTTTCAGTATGCCAGATTTTATTCCATGTTTAATGAAAAACAGGTATTCAACTTCGCTCCCGTGGTTTTTAGACTTTTCAAGAATTCCAGTATCGAGTGCATTAGTGAATAGAGTTGTCATCTGTATAGATGAAAGCTTTTTCGTCTCGCGGCTTTGCGTTCTCGGTGTGCTAAGAATTCCTTTCTTGATGAACTACTTCGTAGTTCGAGAATGTGATTGATTTTTCGGACTATTTCTTCAGCTGTAGCCGAATCAGCTTCAAAATCGTGATTTTTAAAGGAAGCTGACTGCTGAAGAGGATGGCTCGATGAAACTGAAATATCGGATTTACATAGATTAGTTTCAATTTGTTTTACATAATTTATTCTTCATTCAATTTGTACCTATGAAACTATCGCTACTGGATGAATTTGGAGTATAAACCAAAGTGAACATCGTTTTTGATCCTTTGCTTTCTGTCAGTTCACACCAGGCGATTCTATCAATATGATAACTAACTGCTCGTTGTCTGTTCCAAAAACGTCCAGCACCTTTTCCGGTTATCACTGAATCGATTTCTATCTTCTCACCAGATATTCCAAGGTGTATTTCAGTCTTTGCTCGTACTTTATTAATTATGTATACCCTACAAAAATTAACTATATGAGGTAGAGAAACTGAGTACATCTTAAATTAGATTACAGAGGATACTACATTTCTTGAATTTCAGTGTTAATTTAAATACTGGATATAGATCAATTTTACCTATATAGTTGATAAAGCGGTGCTTCCATGGCAGTCGTATGGCCTTCCATCTTCGCTAAATCTTCCGCAACTACATCTTGTTCTTTATCTTTTTTGTCCTCCTCCTCATCTTTCGCTACAACTGTGTTAACAGTGTCATGTCTAGCTTTGTCACTCGGTTTCATTTCCACCAAACCCAAGGTCGTAAATTCAAATTTCGATATCGTTTCTCGAGGATCCAAACACGGAAAGTCCCAATCTACCTCACCATCATCCTCTGTGATGTATAAACCGTATTGACTGATTTCTTTCCTGAAGTTGAAGAATTCATTATTCATTCAAATAAATTATAGATGTAACAGAATTGAAGATCTCTTAATCATGAGATTTAATCATACGGGAATAAATACTTACTGGAGGTTGTGGGTAAGATGTTCGCTCGCGTACTTATAACAAATTAATCCAATAAATTCCTGGACCTTTGCACTCGTTAGGACAATAACTTGAAGAGGATAAGCTCTCTCTTCTGGTGGCAACATGCACATAAATATTCTGTATCTTCGCACTGGAATTCCAATTTGAGCCTGGAATTAGGGAATTCTTTTTTAGATAAATAAGAGTAAATTACAAAGGTATAGGAGAATTTTTTACCCAGTTATAAATATAACTTAGCTTACATTTCCATCGAATCTTGCGTAATCGGTAAAAGGATTTTGTGGAAGTTTTGGGCACTTCTCGAGTTGTTCAGACAATAAAGAATGTCGCTTATTATTATTTTGTTTTTTTCGGAAATCTTTACGTTGAAACAATTCCTGCTGTTTCTCAGTTGGGATATTTACAGGATTATATTCCCACTTCACATGTTTTACTTTGGCAGCCTTTTTCCTTTCTATATCCATTTTTTCCAATCGTTGAGCAGTATTTGAACGTTGTCTGTGGCTGAACTCCATGTCTGTGAATTGTGGGCAATTGTTTAAGAATAAAATTTAATAGAATAAAATATTATTTTCAGTCTTTTTTAAGAAAGGAAATATATTAATATACCAAAAGAAATATCATAGGATTCTGCCATTGCATCCAAATCCTCTTCGTCACTTTCTTCCATTCCTGGGTAACAATGCAGTGTTCCGTTTGATTTTAGAGTTTTTGGAATGTCTTCTCCACCCATCACCATTTCGCACATTCCTTAAAATTTTTAATTGTATTGATAAAAAGAATCTAATAATTGAAATTTTGAGCAAGTCGATAGCAGAGCTCTAAAACTTAATTTTTTTTACAGTGCTTGACCTATCTTAAAATACTTTACTCCCTTTTCATTCTAACATTAAAAACAAAGAATCGGAATATTTGGAAGCCAGATTTATTAAATAGAAAAAATGCTAAAATATATAAAATTAGTAAACATAGCGCGCTATGCGTAGTCATAACATGTTTCTTCTTTTAACTGCCTACTTATCAAATTAAAATATACGCTTAACTTGAAAGTACTATAAAATATAATTAATAATAATATAAATTACAATAAATATTAAATCAGCTACATCGGCTTTCATACAATTTTAATTTTTATCGGCAACTTGTTTAATTTTGAATGTTTATAGCTTAAAGCCATGAAATGTTGAAAATCTTTTTGCAATAGATCTATATTGAAAATTTGCAATTGGAGATTCTTTAATGTTGAATGTGTATAATTTAAAATGATGTAATTTTGAATGTTTATTTTGGGATATTTCAATTTTGAAGATTCACAATTGAAAACTCTTGAATTTTAAAGATGTATAAACAAAAATTCTGCTGATTTTGAAGACGAAAAGTCAAGAGTTTTCAATTCTAAATCTTCAAAATTGAAGAAATTTCAAACGTAAATCATCAAAATTATAGATTTTTTAATTGCAAAACTTAAAACATGCTTCATTTCTAATTGCAAGTTTTTATTAAATTTGAAATTTTATTTTAAAAATTTTTAAAGATTTACAGTTCAAAGTTCTACAATTCTGAAGAGTTGCAATTAAAAATTCTTGAATTTTGCAAATATATAATTCCAAATTAATCAATTCTCCACATTTATATATAGAAGGTATGTAATTTTAAACGTTTCTTTTTGAATAGTTCAATTTTGAATATTTGCAATTAAAGACTCTCCAATATTAAATGTGTAAGATAGAAAATCATACAATTTTGAATGCTTTTTTAGAATAGTTCAATTTTGGAGATTTATCAATTTTTATCATTCTCAATTAAAGATTCAATAATTTTAAATGTTTACACTTTAAAATTATGTAATTTTGAACTTTTTTTGGAATATGTAGTTCAATTTTGAAGATTTACAATGGAAAATTCTTCAATTCTGAATATTTGCAATTGAAGATTTTTCAATATTCAACGTGTAAAATTTTGAATGTTTTTGCTTCATCATAGAGGATCCTTTGTAATGGTAACAAGTTCGAAAAAATTAAAATTCATTTAATTGGACGTTCCTCAATTCAAGAATGTCTAATACAATATTCTAAGCAATTGTCCGGATTGCGTGTGTGTGTATGTCACACTTTTTTGTGAACACGATAACTTGAAGAAGGTTGCAGATAAATTGATGAAATTTGGAGGGCTTATTTTTATCACTAATAGTTATGGTCATTTTTAATATTTGAAAAATCAGATTTTTATAGTTAAACTTTTATCATTAACATAATTCGAAATCGATGCGAGACCGGAAAAGATTCCTTGATTCGAGACGAATCGATTGACCTATAATATTAATACATTTTATCAAAGAGTGGGGAAGTTACGGTCATTTATAATACATGAAAAGACTGTTTTTTTATAGATAAACTTCTTTTATTAACATAATTTAAAGTTTATGCAAGAATAGAAAAGACTCCTTGATTCGATACGTTTTGGTTGACCTACATTTTTATATTTTTATATTTTCACATCCTCTATGAGAAAGCAAATATATTTGCTAATTAATTATAATGAGGAAGCAAAGTGCTCATCAAATGAGCACCATAAAATGGAAATTTATTAAATTTTATAGACTTGCAATAGAAAATAACTGATTTTTTTAAGGTTTACAATTGAAGATTCATCAATTTTTAATGTGAACCGTTTAAAATGATGTAACTTTAAATTCTTTTTATGGAATAGTTCAATTTTGAAGATTTAATTGAAAATTATGCAATTTTGAAGATGTAGAATGGAAATTTATTCTTTATAAATTTGCAATTTCAAATTCATCATTTTTTATGATTTTGAATTGAAAATTCATTAATTTGGAATGTATATAGTTTAAAATTATGTAATTGTGAATGCTTTTTTTTGGCAAAGTTAAATTTTGAAGATTTCAAATTGAAATTTATGCAATTTTGAGGAAATAAAATTGAAAATTATTCAATTTTGTAGAGTTGCAATTTAAAATTCATAAATTTTTATGGTTTTCAATTGAAGATTTATTAATTTGGAATGTTTGCAGTTTAGAATTATATATGTAGTTCTGAACGTCTTTATAGAATATGTAGTTTAATTTTGAAGATTCACAATGGAAAAATCATCAATTCTGAATATTTGCAATTTGAGACTTCAATATTTAATGTGTATAATAGCAAATGATGCAATTTTGAATGCTCTTTTTGGAATAGATCAATTTTGAAAATTTAAATAGAAAATTATTCAATTTTATACACTTGCACTCATAAATTCTTTAATTGTTAACAGTAAGAATGAAATAAAATATGAAATGAAGCTAAAGTCAGATAAAAATTATTGTTATGTCGATCTAATATGAGAATTTGATATTTCAATTCAAACTAAAGAATTTCCATTCAACTGAAACAACTTCAAGTGGACAAACTTTTTAAGATATCAAACTAACGTAAACTAATCCATAAAATAAACTGTCACATTGACATGATAGAAAAAGTCGCGAGACAAAAAACGCGAAAAGCGAGTGAAACATAGGAGTTTCAATGCGGACAAACTGAATTAATAAATTTGAAGATTATAGTAGTTAATAATTAATAATTATAACAATCATTTAGTGTTTTATTTTTCATAAGTAAACTGCCGAAAAAGTTTTTTGATTTGAAAAGTTCAAGCTGTTGGTATAATGCAATTTCTAACCTCAAATTGTCCGTTATTACAAACCTGTCTCGTCCGTAGTTATAAAGCTATCTCTAATGTGTGACAAAAGCCAGTGTTGATTGTCGTATAAAGCCATTGTTTACGACTATAAGTCAGTATTATTTAATCACTGCATTTACAAACTTTTCACTTTGTTTTAAAAAACAATCGTCACACCCCGCCAGTAGGCTGGGGCTGGCACTCAAAACTGAAAATGTTGGATATGTTGACCGCGGCCTAGTGGCGGCGCTGGCTGTACTTTCAGGCTAAAGTAACTGAAATGCATGGCGGGAATATACGAATTGAATTTATTTTGATTGTTAAAACATGTTTTTTTGCGTATATTTCTCTCGGAAAAATATTTTTCTAGTATTTCAAGTTTCAAATAAATCAATAAGTACTGATAAAAAATGGGAAAAACATTCTTTTATGATCATATATGAATACACTTCGCACAGAGTACATATTGTAGGCATGTGAAAGTATTCAATTCTAATTGAGTCATTTACATGGAAATTTATAAGGATTATTCAAATTAACTCTTGATTGGAATGAATGATAACAATGTATATTTCATTTTAAAGCAAAAAAAATTGATTGTGCTATTACGTTTTAAAACCAGTGAAAAATCAAGATGTTTATAAAAACGAATTATGTTATAAAAAATATCTATCGTCACAAATATGTCGAATATTTGTAACGATTTTCATTGTAAAGAATAGGATTTAAAGAATAAATAAATATTAATAAAGTTGTAGAATAGAAAGGTTTATTTGTTTGAACAAATAATTGGGACAAATAATCAATAAATATTTTGGAATAAACAGAGAGTGAACAAAATACATATTTCAAAAAGAATAAATACTATAATTTGGAATACGGTATTTAAATAAAATTGAAATTTGATACAATTTACACACACACACACGCGCGCGCGCGCGCGTACACACACATATATACACACACACACAACATTTATTTGGGAATGAATAGAAAATAAATGAAATACACATCTGTAAACCAATAAATACGAGTACTCTAATTTGAAATACGGTATTTAAATGAAATTTAAATTTGAAAAAATTATATACAACAATATTTACTTAGGAATAAAAAAAGAATCAATAAGATACGTATTTATAAACGTATATGTACTATAATTTGGAATGCGGCATCTAAATAAAAGTTTAATTTGAAATTATTCATTTACACGGTGTGACTTGTGAATTTGAGCAATTAAAGTTGTGGAAGCTTTGCCCTTTTTTTTTGCTCCAAACTGGTCTTCTTCAGGTCAGCAATTGTCACTTTATCAAATTGTAGCATTCGGTTTTTGAAGTAATACTGAATTAAATAGGCTAACACATCTTTAGTATGATCGAGGCAAGAAGAGTTTCACATTGTTAATACCAAAAACGAATACATTGCCTGTATTGCATCCTAAAGCAACATACTTATACCCCTTAATTCCCGTTCTTATCGGAAACACTTGAGTATTTACATTCTAAAAGAATTGAACTTTAAGTCTAAAGCTAAACGAAAATTGCCGACCTAAAGAAGAGCAACTTGAAGCAAAAGAAATGAGCAAGTTGCTACAATTTAAATTGCTTTAATTCGTGAATTACACGATATAAATAAATAAATTTCAAATTTATGTTATATTTAAATGCCACATTCCAAATTGTCGCGGCAGCGAATCGTCGCCAAGTACAAAAAAAAGTACCAAGAATCCTCATCTGGAATAATCATATGTATTTTGGACTTTTTGTGGATTGCCGGCGCCATTCTCAACCGATTTCAATGAAACTTGGTAGCTGATTGACCAATCTTGAAAAAATAAGTTTAGGCGTGATTTTATATAATTATTTCAGAAACTGTAAGATTAAAACAACGACAAAAATCCATAAAAACAACCAATTTTCGACCTCTACCCACCTCCACATCCTAATCTATCAAACCGATCGGTACTAAATTTCAACGAGAAGTCAGTAGCAACAGATTCTCGATACATCTTGCTGGAATTTTCGCTATCTCGAAAAGTTTTTAGAATTTCACGTATTTAGTGTAAAAAATGAAAATTCAGATTAAAAAAACAAGTACAAGAAAACAAGAAATCCCACCAAAAACGTCTGCGATGCAAAAAGTCTGCCAAGTACATGTTTTATTTTTATTATTATACCATTAAGCCAAATCCCTTTACGGGTAAGCGTTACTCTTTCGATTCTAGCCTCGTTATACTACCAGGGATCACGGACTTAATATGGTAAGGGTAAGTAAGGGATGTGAAGAAGAAGTGATAGGTTTAAGATCAATCTGGAAGTCGCGTGTCGTTCATTCAAACGACAGGCTCGTGCCACAACACCGCTTCGACACGGGTCACTTATCAATCTCTCTAGAAATCATCACAGGTGAAGAGCTTCGCAAAGCCATTATACAAATTATTTTTTTTTTATTATACTAATCTTATAAACAATTGTCCTCCATACATCCCTATCCTTGCATACATAATTTGCTATCGTTACATCTATACATCATTTCATGCATTCTCTTGTGTTTCTACGACTTCTAATATCCCTTTGCTTCAGAGTCTCATTCACATATTCCAACTATTCTTTCTTCGGTCTACCTCTGGGTACGCTACCACTCACTTTACCTAAATACACTCGATTCGCTAAACGTCCTTCATTCATTCTCCCAACATGACCAAACCATCGCAGCAAATTTCTTTCACTCTTGTCAAAGAATGTTTCTTCTACACCACGTTGTGCGTTAGAAACCATTCATTACGGACTTTGTCCATTAGCGTTTTACCGCATATATTCCGCAGGAACTCCATGCCAACCGCATTCACTCTGCTCCTATCATTTTCTTGATACATCCACGTCTCGCTACCATACAACACTGTGGGTGCAAGCACAAAGTTATATATTGTAATTTTAGCTTTACTCATTACATTTCTACTTCTAGTAATAGCTTTACACTGCCGATAATCATTCTACCCTTGTTTAAGCGTCTGGATATCTCTGCATCTATCTTTCGATCCGCAATAAATAAACTTCCAAGATACACGAACTCATCAACTTGCTCTATCCTCTCTTCGTTTAAGGCGATATTGCATACAGTTTCTAACTCCTTCTTTCAAACCGAATGTTTTCTGTTCTATTTGCGTTAATCTTTACACCCATATTCCTCATGCTGGTATCCAGTCCGCTCATCAATCTCTGCAAATCGTCGACTGATTCTGCCGTAACAATCTTATCATCTGCAAACGGCAGCCCACGTAATTTCACTGTCCCGAGATCAACACCTTCTTCGTCTAAGAGAGCCAATCTTAGACATTTCTCAATGTATATATTGAACATCCAGGAGGACATAACGCTGCCGTGCCTAAAGCCCTGCTTAATATCAAACCAATCGTTCAGTTGTCCATTCACTCTTACACTCGCTTCACTACTATTATATATTATTTTTAGAAGCTAACCACTCACTACAATCTCTTTTAGGAGTTCCCAAAGTTTAGATCTATTCACCTTATCGAAAGCTTTTTGCAGATCAACAAATGCACAGAAAACTCTTTTGTTTA
>JAUMHM010000088.1:1448704-1472307 GCA_032362435.1 Melikaiella ostensackeni
AAGCTGAAAATCTGACAGAACGTCAATGACACTTCTACCAACACAACAAAAAAATAAGAATTGAAATCGGCTGAACGGGAGCGTCACACGGTGACGAGACCTAAAACTTTTTGATCAAGGTGGTATTTCGTCCGAAATAATATGTGAAATTGTAAAATGAAGTGTGACTGTCACAGTTTTATAATCATAGGATTAAAATTATAGCCCGCAGACGACTTTTTGTTGAGCATTTTTTTTTGTTGAAAACTCGATTATAGCGCATTCCCTCAATTTTAAATTAATATCTTCCAAATTTACAAAATCTTTGTACCCTGGGGGGGTATATATACCCACTAAGTTTGGTTAAGACATCTCATAAATTGACTGAGAAATTTCACTTTCAGTGTTTAAAATTATTTATGATGCAGATAATAATTCCTGGTAGCGATTTTTTTCTTTCTCGCATTTCGTCTTTCATGCAGATTTTTTCTCGGGTGAGCATTTGGAATCTTTTTCTACATTTTTTCAGTACTTGGCGGCGATTCGCTACCACGAATTTGGATACTATTGTTATCTATTCCTCACTCTTGAATCTTTTTGACACTTTTTTTATGTACGTTTACCAGTAAAAGACGCTGAGGCGTTGAATAGATTTTTCAGAGCTAGTTAAAAAAATTTTGTCTAAACACAAAAATGACTATATAGTATGTGGAAAAGTTACTAAGAAAAGGTGCTGCTGTTAGTTAGAGGACAGTTTCGTGCAATTTGACACCCATAAGATATAAAATTTTCGAAAATGCATGAAATCCCCTTTTTTCGAAAAAAATCCTCTTTTTTACCTGCAATTGAACTACTGAACTGCTGTGATCCCTGTGGTTGTGATGAAAAGTATAGAAGAAACTTGGACACTTTACATGTTGCAAGATTGACTTAGTTATTAGTTCGTTGGTTGTTAGCGTCGAGATAAATTAGATCTGCTGGAACTTTTTCCTAAGAATAGTCTCCGCAGAGTTATCGATTGAACTATAAAAAGGAAGAATAAAGTGCAAATGGCTGTCGATGCAGCGTCCTTGACAAGAATTTCACTTAGGAATAATGACAAGGGTATTTTTGTGCTTGACACCAAAATTGTTAGGATGGTAATTTAGGGAAAATGAGAACCAATTTCACACCTGAGTGGATCGGACTTCTTGATTAGAGGGAATATTGAGAAGCATATTATGACGGTTTTCTCAGCATCGCTTATAAAGTGCATTCAGATAAGCAATCACTTTTTGGTAGTTGAGAGAAATCTCTCTCGTGTGCATGAAAGCCATCAGCAATCAACAAAGAAGTACCGATTCTACGTCAGCAACAGACGTGTACTTTATATCGCATGAGAGCGAAAGCTTGTGCATATATTTCACGTCAATCTTGTCTCGATAACTTCTGAAGGTGTTCTATTAACTACAAATCATGGCTTGGATATAAAGGCCATCAAGCACTTCTCCTGCATGCTTCATACGCAAGTAGTTCTCAGTTTTGAGTGGTACTATTCATTATTATTATACGATTAAGACAAATCCTTTCTGAGGTAAGCGTAACTTATTCGATCTGAGTCCCATTATACTACCAGGGATCAAGGAATTCATATGGTAAGGGTGAGTAGGGGATGTGTGAGAGAAGGATAGGTTTTACATCAATCTAGAAGTCGCCTATTGTTCATTCAAACGACACGATCGTCCCAGGTGAAGAGCTTCACAAAGCCATTATGCTAATCCACTGAGAAAATCTCTTCACGCGGGCCCATTAGTATCCAAAATCTTTCGTTCAGGCATCACTTTTCTTTTGATAAACAATTGTCCTCCATACATCCCTATCCTTGCATACATCTTTTGCTTCCGTTATATCCATATATCGTTTCATGTACGCTCTTGTATTTCTACGACTTGGAATATCCCTTCGCTTCAGAGTCTCACTCACACATTCCAACCATTCTTTCTTCGGTCTACTTCTGGGCACGCTACCACTCTACCTAAGTACACTTGATTCGTTAACCGTTTTTCATTCATTCTCTCAATATGACCAAACCATTTCAGCAAATTTTTTTCACTCTTGTCAAACAATGTTTCTTCGACACCACATTCTTAGAGAACCCACTCACTACTGACTTTGTCCATTATCATTCTACCGCACATATTCCGTAGGAACTGCATGCCAACCGCAACTACTTTACTCCTGTCCTTTTCTTGATACGACCAGGTCTCCCTACCATGCAAGTGGCTGCAAGCACAGAATTATATATTGCAATTTTAGCCTTATTCTTTACATTTTTTCTCCTAGTAATATCTCGTACACTGTCGATAATATTTCTACCCTCGCTTATGTGCCTGGATATCTCCTAATCTTTCTTTCCGTCAGCAGGAAATAGACTTTCAAGACACACGAACTCATCCCCTTGTTCTTTCCTCTCTTTGTTTAAGGCAATGATGCATACTGTTTTCTCACCCCTTCTTTCAAACACGACAATTTTTGTTTTATTCACGTTAATCTTAAGACCTATGCTCTTCATGCTGGTATCCAGACTGCTCATCATTTTTTTCAAATCGTCGACTCACTCTGCCGTAACAATCTTATCATCTATGAAGTGGGTTTAGCGCAGATTAAGGTAGATGCACTGGTAATCGTTACTGCATTAGTTATCATCAGATAGCGGAGCATTGTTCACAAAACAAGAATTGCTGTTGCCGCGTGTGATAAAAATGTGATTTTTGTTAAGTTTCAATAACCTGTGATCGGAATAGCATAGTTTTTTCGCGTTAATACTTGAATTTTTATTGAAGAAAATAAATTTCTTCACGTCAGCTTCAGGCACTCACCGAAATGTAATAACATCGTTATGTTTTCGATTAGGATCTCGATGATGACAAAACGATTTTAATTAACGACAGAAAGTAATTCAGAAGGTGAAACTATGTTTTTTGTCTCATTGGAGTATTCCAGTCTCAATCTATCCAAAAGTGTAGAAATATAATCCTTTTGAATTTGTTCAAGATAACGAAAACGGTAACTGAAGCACTTCTACTCATATTGCGTCTATTATCGTTATGATTGACGAACACCGAGAGTTGATTGATACTTGAGTCATCAAATTTTTGTACTATGTGTCGTCCATAAATATTAATAATTTCTTCAAAGAAAGTATTTTACACATAATAACCCCCACGTAGTCTAGTAATCGTCAGGAAAAAAATATTGCAAAGTAAAAATATTGTATATTATATTTGATGACGATTACCAAAGCAACAGGGTATCGAAGAATAAAGCATGTGCAGATTCTATGAGCTTTTATGTACGCTGATTCAATTATCTTAGTATAAAAATCAAATAAATATAATTAGATGAGTAAGAATTAGGTCATGTGAAATGGAGTGACAAAGAAGTTTTCATGTATATCGTGTATTTGCGTGTATTGTGTCAATTTTTATACTCTTAATTTATTCGTTAAGAATTGAAATTTCTTTGATGGAATTGTAGTTATTTTACGTAAATAATTGAAAATATTCAATATTTAATTATTTTAAGAAATTTTGAACTTTATTACAGTTATGATCCTTTGATTGTTTCAAAGTGCATCGTTATGAAGGAAGATGAACGAAACTGTCATACTTGCGATTGATAAATTACTTTTAAGTTCTTGACGTTATTTTCATTTTTATCAATACTAGTCAAGACAGTGATTGATGTTAATGTACATTGCAATGATAGCGATAAGAATTAATCTTGTTAAATAATTTATTTTGATAACTGAAGGTTAGTACATATCACTAATCCATATAAGCCCGATTTGATGCAGCTAACCTCCAGAATCAAATCAAAAAATTGGAGATAGCTTTTATGACTGAGTTTTGGCATGAAATTCTTGACCGTTGTAATAAAACCAGCAATTTTTTACCATCAGTAGAGCTAGACTTGGTTACCGGCGACAATGTGTTAAAATCGTTCGTCGAATTTCTCAATACAATGCGTGATAAGTTTGATGATTTTGAAAAGAAGGCCAAGCAGTTAGGAGGATTCGTTACCCAGCATTACCATGAGGAAGATAAACATATCAAAAGAAAAAAGTTTCGGATGGCAGTACTGAAATTTCTTCAAGTTGAGCTGGCAGAGAAGTTCAAAATTGAAAGCTTTTTAGTTGTGGTAGACAAGCTTAGAATCGAAATGGAGAAACGAAGTTCAGCTTATAGCGAGATTACAGACATGTTCGGTTTTTCAACGAGATTAGGTGACATGAATTTAGAATATCTTAGAAGATGCGCTGATAAATTTGTAGAATTTTATCCTGCAGATTTGGAAGTCACTTTAGCCTCTAAATTAAAACAATTTATTCCTTTATTAGAATCTGAGCACAAGGATGAGTAGAAATTACCTACTGTAATAATTCTATAGTGTACGGTAGATTCTGATATATCGTTGATTTTTCCAAATGTTTATATTGCATTCAGAATTTTTTTAACCATTTCCATCACGAATTGTGAAGATGAAAGATCTTTCTCAACGCTAGGTAGAGTCAAGTCGGAATATCTTTCAACTATGACTGTCAAAAGACTGTCAGGACTCAGCTTACTGGCAACTCACAGACATCTTATGAACTCATTATCTTTCAAAAATGTAACTAAAGAGTTCGCTAACGAAAAGCGCAAAAGAAGTTCTTGAAATAAACTGTTACACTTCATATCGTTTATCGTAAGCACAATAATAAATTTAATCTTTAAAACTTCTACGTAATTATTTTTTATTGCTTTATTTATTTACCCGATTTATTTTTTCATTTATCGAAAGGGGCCTCAAAAAAGGCTGCAGCCCTATGCCCCAATTTGCCTTAATCTGGCACTCCGCATGTCTCACCATGTTTCTATTCTCCATTGGCAATAAAACGTATTTCTAATTTTCCGGCCTTTTTGTCTATTTAATATATATTTTCATATTTGGTAAAAATCACGCAAAGATAACTATATTTCTATACTCTTTTTGTCAGAGTGCTGGAATTCTACGAAATTCGATCTAAATTTTAATTGCTCTCTTCATTTCTCTTTTAGATTTTCTAAAATTAGTTGAGTTTTTCGCAGCTCAGTTTTAAAAAAAGAATCATTTACTTTCTCTCAAAATACAAAAATTTTCGAGGTTTTCATCAATTCGAGTATTTTTAGAATACGAATTTCTTGATAGGTTACATACTAGGTTTTGAAAGTAGACTCTCTAGCCCATTCGCCTCCGCTATCAAAAATCTAGTAAAATAAATCTAAGTCAGAGTAACAAGATGCGAAATCTCGGACTTACGATTTGATTTTACCGTAACGTAAGCAAATTTCCCGAAAATAGTACAGAAGGTCGCGCCGCACAGTGGTTCAAAATCCCTAAAAGGTGGTCAAAATGTGAAGATAACGTACGATTACCACAAAATTTGGTATGACAGGGTTTTTTGGGTCGCTGATTACGAATCCGGAATCAAATTTCCCAGAAACAAAATAGCGGATGTAATATGGCGGACATGTTTTACGTAGAAACGTTAAACTTTGCAAATATTATGATTAAGGGGTTTTTTTGGTTACTGATAAAGAATTTGAAATTGTATTTCCGGAAAACAAAATGGCTGATTTTTGAGTATTTGTTGGAATAGGTTTCTGTTGACTTATAAAAAAATTACAAAGTGGAAATCAGTGGAAAAAATTAGTTCTGCAAATTTGTAGAAAGATTGCTTGATGACTATGTAAAAAAATGTGTACTTAAGTTAACAACACTTTTGAGAAAAAACAATCATTGCTTCAAAATCTTGCTTTACACATTTGATTTTATACATCATAAGAAATAGATTCCATATTCAAACATGACAATCAGTTTATTTTTACGAAAATCAAACAATCTTAGAACCAACAAATTTATCACAACTAGAAGAGCGTAGAACGTTACGTCCGAAAAGCGCACCTTTGAAGAAAGCTGCAAAGCGTTTCACAAACACTTTGGTCTTATACATCGCTTTACCGAGGTCGAGAACTATCATTTAGATAATACCAACCTTCAAAACTAATTAAAAAAATTTTTTTTCCATTTTTGACCACCTTTTGGAGATTTTGAACCGCTGTGCGCCGTTAAAGTCTCGTGACTCGAACAGAAGGCTTTTACACTTACCGCACTCGCACTCGGTGTCGAGAGTAGACTCTCTAGCCTGTTCGCCTGCACGGTAGGTTAGGGTAGATCGAAACTCGGTTGCAGGAGTAGACTCCTCGGCCTGCCTCAAGATCACCCTAAATCCTTCTTGCTCGCCAGCTAGCCCCCCAATGCCGGTTTTGGGATCAGCATCCAGCCTTTTTGATTTTTTGAAATCGCGTATCCCCTCTCGCGATATTTGCGTGGGTGGGAGATACCGCGACTGCACGTTTTATGGACGCCTGATGCTGATGCCCGTTTGCGGCTCTGTAAGAACGGTTGCACGGTACAGGGGCAATGCTTAGATAGCTTACAACTTTAGTCGGTTAAGCCCCTTGTGAAAATCGAGTTTGTGTTTCAAATACAACTATACGCATTTTTAGTTTTCAATTTGCCTAAGATGACGATTACTAGTGCATCTACCTTATAGCTCGAAAGTCAGCAAGGACTATCCTCAGATTAGAACCCAGGGTGGCTAGTGATTGGGAATACAGGAAATTAGCCTGGAATTTTAAGCACAAGGATCAAATATCCGGGATTTTTTTTTGACTCGAAATTTTTTATATTCGTTTTTAATTTTGTAATAAATATTGTCTCGCTCTTCGAAAAGAATGTGTTTGGAATTGTGCTTAGTGTTACCAATCATCTCCGTAAAAAATCGAAGATAATTTTACATTGGAGATTTCAAGGCACCTGTTTCGTTCTAAAATAAATGTTCCTGTTATAATGTACTATATATGCGACAGTCAATGTTGCAAGTCACTCATTGTCGATAATGCCTAGTCAATGTCGACATTGTCGGCTGGCATTGGTCATTGTCGAAATCGATCGGCCAATGTCAAAGAGTATCTATTCCAGAAACTATAATTCTGAAATTTCCAACATTGACCAGTCATTGTCGACAATGACTAAAGACCAGCAGTTAATGTCACTTTGCTTCAATTCTTTTCGGGATTGGCAATGTTCAGCTTATTGAATTCCATAATTTTGGTCTTAAATCCGAGAAAAATTATTATTTCATTACATTTGATTGAAAATAGATGCTATTTGATAAACATGCAAACAGTTTTGATTAAAAAATTTAGAATTTGACTGTTTTTCATTGAACAGGCTCAATTTATTTTTCGATGACTTTTTGCAATGACACATTGAAATTGGTTTTTGCACAAGAATGACCTGGAACTGTTATTATAGATAATAATGACAATCACATACATGAAATATAATTTTACGTAATCAAACGAAATATTTGAGCAACTATTAATTGCTGTTCTTCGGTGGAGTAGTGAGTGACTTTTGTTTATCAATTTATTTATATTATTATAAAATTTTTTTTGCTTCATTTCGACGCACTAGAAATTACTGCTAGATAGCTCTAACATTGATTGAAGTCCTTTTTTGATAAATTTGAAAAACTTAAGAAATATCAATTTTGGAGAATAAAAAAGAAGTTATCTTTGTTGTTGAATATAAAATATTTTTAAAAAATTTCCAGGAACTAAGCTCACAAATCTCTTGGGGATTTGATAATTTTCATGCACAAAAATATCTAAATATACTTAGACGAAAGAAAATAAAGACTACAAATCCTTCATAAATAAAGCTTTATTAAGGAGTCAACCAATGACAGTGGCATCAAATCATACCGCAGTATACTTGGACCAACGTAACTGAGAAATTAAAAATATTGAAGATCATATTCATTCAAGAAAATTTTAATATTCATATGGAGGAGCAAAATCCATAATATGTGTACTAGGGCGGAGTGGAAGTGGGTAAATGATTCCAGACATTTGGATTGGCTGACCGGAAAGAGATACGAAGGGAAATTAAAAATCAGGCAGAGCTCTGTTCGCTTTTCGAATTAAATATTAAGAAAGATTTTGCTATACGTTGAAATATTATCGCTGATTCTTTGTGAGTAAATTTTTCATGGTGAAAAAGTATTGAAAAACAGATTAAAAAAATGTTGTGTACAATTGTTTTCTTTTTTATTATTCATTACTGAAAACTATATTCAAATCAATTCGATGTGATGTTTTTTGCTATGTAAATTTAATTTAATAAATTTTCAATTTCGGAAACCGAACACAAGATTTACAAGAAATTTTTTTTTAAAATTCTCTTTCATGCCTGACCACAATTTTTTTTTTGCTCGGCTATGTTTTTTGGTTTTGGCGACGGACGTGGAGATGTGATTGAGGTGAAAGGCGTTAAGGAAGGCGAGTGTAGTAAAGGGGTTGTGTGGTAGTGTGGGGGGCTGTTTTGTGGGGAAAGGTCGGTAAATTCAAAACGGTGAGAATTTCAATTTGAAATTAAAACAGTTTATTCAAAGGCATAAGTAGAAGGGTAAAAATGACAAATGAAATATATCGAATTCTGCTCGGTAGCGAGGTACAAATCGATCTGCCGCAATTTTTTGAGTCTGGTGAAAAAGACGCTCGCCTACGCACCCCCAACTTTTCGCACCTTAGATTGCTTGGCCAATGGGGTCCTAATCACGGGGGTAGTTAGACTCCAGGAAGCGTGAAAATTGCGTGCGCATCCACTCCACGTGGACTTGAAATTTTCGTTCGCTGGGGGTCCTGGTGACATAGCCCCAAATACCTGGATCGAGGAAAATCCGCAAGGCCTTTCATTTTCGTACTCTCTCTCGAAGATTCTTAGACCGCAGTAAGAAGCTTAACAGGACAAAATAGACAGAATACAAAATTGAGGCAGAAGGTAGTAAAAATATAAAATTAACGATTCTACTCCTACGGTTACTCCTAAAATTCTAAAGATGAAAAGTTCGGTCTTCTGAATTTGGCAATAAAATGGCGCTCGGAATTGTCGAGTTTACAACGTCTCCAACCATCTGTTTTTAATCCTAGGTTTCAGATCATCTCAAGAAATCTGATAAGATTTACAACACACTATATTTATCTAAATAAATTTTTAGTCGCACACATTTCCTAAAATATAAACTTAATCTCTCAGATCTCGCACGTATGTGTTTTAAATTCACCCGCATTATATTGCTTGCTGAGATCGCCAGCAGGAGCGAAACTTGACATATGTTACAACAAGCACCGGTGCTGAGGGTCTCGCGGAGACCGGCGAAACAGGGTTGGGTGAGTGTGATGTCAGAGATAGTACCGATGAAGGCGAGGTACAGATTACCACGCCAGCAAATGTGGGGAAGGGTGAGAAGGAAGTGGGGCTAACTGACAGGACTCGAGGTAGGCCGTCGAATCGGGAACAGTTTAATAGATCCAGATCTAGTAGCTTAGGGTCGAGACAACTTTTTGATAAATGGAGGCAGGAGGAGAGTTTGCGGATAAAAGCGATGAGGGGGATAAGACGGAAGACAGTAAAAAATCAAGGGTAGAAGAGGAGAATGGACAAGGAGATGAAAAGTTGCGGGAAAAAGGATATCGAGGAAAAGCGAAGGATGTGTAAAAAAGAGATAAAATCTAATATGGAAAAGTTGGGAGAAGGAGTGAAAAAGCTAGAATGTAAGACCGAGAATATAAAGAAAGGGAATTGAGGGGCAGGAGAAGGAGAGAGGAAAAACAAAGTGAATGAGAACGTTATCCTAGAAAATGTGAGAAAGAAAACGACATTGAAAGAGATAGGAAGGAGAATGGAAGTAAAAGAGAAGACGAAACGAAGTAGAAATATAGTGATTAGAGAAAAGAAAGTGGATAGTGAATCAGGAATAGAAGAAGTGGAAAAGCTTATGGGGGAAATTGGGGCTAAAGTGCACGTGGAAGAGGTAAATGGAGAGGGGAGGAAGGATGAAGGTGAATCACGCATGTATATAGTGAAAGTGAGAAGTGAGGAAGAAAATCTTGATATTCTAAGAGAGAAGAAAGCTTCAAAGGTAAGGGAAGAAAAGATAGAGGAGGATATGACGAGGAATGAAAGGAGAAGAAAGTGGATAATGAAACAAAGAGCATGGAGTGAAGGAGTGAAACGGAACTCGGTATGGATTGGGAAAGACAGGATGTGAATAAATAGGAATGTGTGGACATAGGATGATGAGAACGAAAAATTGAGTGAAGCGAGTAGGGAGGATCCATGGTGACGAGGAGAAGAAACAGAGACTAGGGATAGATGGGAGGAAGTAATGGAAACAATAGAGGGTGGAAGGAAAGGCGGAGAGTCGGGATTTCCACAAAAGTACGGAGGGGCGTGAAGACGAAAGAAGAAAAGAAGGAAGAAAGAAGTAGGGGACGAAATAGAGACAGAGCACTTCCCGGTCATTGCAACGTTGAAGTGCAGGAATTGGAGAAGAGAGGGGAGGAAGGAGGAGGGGCAACAGGGGAAAAAGCAAAGATAGGCAAATGAGGAGTGGATGAACTAAGAGAATATATGGAAAGAATGGAAGGAGAGAATGTGGTGATTGAAGATGGGGTAGGCGTAGATGAGATGTTGTGTAAGATGAAGGGATGGGTAGAGAAGATAGTGGAAGGAATCGGGCCGAGTGAGGAAGAAAGAAATGTGTGAAACGTGTAGAGAGTGAAGAGTGTATGAAGTTATCGTTAAAGATTTGGAGAACAGGAGAGATAGACAGAAAGGAGTACAATGAAAGAAAAGAGTAACACGCGAAATTACTGGATGTAAAACGACGGGAGAAGGCGAGGTACAGGTACATGGAGGAGGTAGAGAAAGCAATAAAGGAAGGAAGAGAATGGGAGGTGAATAATAGAGAAAGGAGTGGATGAAAAGGAATCGATAAAGAGATAAGTATGGACGAATGGACAGTATATTTTAAGAAATTGTTAGGAGGGGTGGATGGCAAGGTGAGGGGGGAAGGTCAAAAGATCAAGTAGGGAGGCATGAAAGGTGGGAATGAGGTGGCCAGAGAGGAGGTGCATCAAGCGATTGAAAAGCTAGAAAGGAGCAAGGCGACAGGGGAGGATGGGATGGAGAATAAAGCTCTGAAATTTGGCGGAAGAAGGGTTAGATGAGAGATTTGGGAAGTATGTAATAGAATATGTAGAAGGGAAGAATGGCCGAAGGAGTGGAAAACAGATTTGGTAGGTCTTTTATTAAAGGAATGAGGGGGTAGAAAAGTTGAAGATTATAGAGGATGCCAGCCTCTCAACCCAGTAACGTATAAAATATATGCGGAGGTGCCCAGGAAAGGATTAGAAGGACAGGTAGAAGCGAGAGAAAGCATTCAACACAATCAAACAGGATTCAAGGAGGGAATAAGGACAGTGGATGATATTTTCTTTCTGAATTATCTAGTCAACAGGAACCTGGGACAGAAACAAGAAAACTGGTCGCTCTTTTTGTAGATTTTGAGGCAGCTTCCGACTCGATGAATAGGAAAGTTTCATGAAAGGCAATGGAAGAAAGGAAGGTGGACGAAGAGTTGATTGTTAGGATAAAAGAGGTTTTTACGGAGACGAAAACAAGGGTGAGGTTCGGGGAACAGAAAGGAGAGGAGTTCTGGACAGGGAGGGGTCTCAGACAAGGGTGTCCGCTAAGCCCGTTATTGTTTAGCATAATTCTTAGCAGACGATGTGGTGCTTTTGGCAGAGAATGAGAGTGGAGTGAACTTGCTAATGAAAGGATTCGAAGAGTACGTGAGAGAAATAGACTTGACAACGAATGTGACGAAGACGAAGATAGTATGTTTCAGAAAGAGAAAAAATGAAGTAAAGTATGTATGGACGATAAATGTGGAAATGGTGGAAATGGTAGAGGAATTTCATTATTCAGGATTCTCTTCGAAGCGGGAGATGATAATGATCTGCAGGTGGAAGAAGGATGGAAAGTGCTAGTAAGGTGATGGGTCAAGTGTGGGGGATTGGAAGAAGAAGATTCAAAGAGGACTGGAAGATGAGAGTATGGCTGTCTGATTCACTGATATGGTCAGTGATGTGTCATGGAGTGGAGATTTGGTGGTGGAAGGAGTATAAAAGGGTATAAAACATGTAAGAGAGATTTCTGAGATGGGTTATGGGAGTGAGCTGGAGCTGCCAAGGTTATATGTTGAGAGAAGAAACAGAGAAAGAGAGAGAGAGAGAGAGAGAGAGAGAGAGAGAGAGAGAGAGAGAAATTGGTGATTAAGCAGAGGAAAAGGGTTTGGAATTCTGGAGCGAAACTTAAGAATGGTAAGGGTAGCAAAGTTGCACAAGTGTGCCTGCAGGAAATACTAAATAGAGAGAGGAGAGGTAACACAGGACATTCAAAATTGGAGGAGGAGAGATGGCAAGTTAGAAGGCAATGGAGAATGTGTGATGCGGGGAGGGAGTGGCAGGGAGTAGAAGAGGAAATATGCAAGAAGCAGGAAGAGAAGAGGTGGGGAAAAATTATAGAGTCAAAATACAATAAAAGGTATAGATTGGTTAATGAAAGGGATCTTAGAATATTTAGGGAATTTGAAAAAGGAATGCAGGTGGTCTAGGATAGTACACGTTTTAGAATGGAAGAAAGCATGAATGAGTGTGAATATTAGATAAGTGAAGAAATGAAAATGTGTAGGGTATGTGGTTATGAAAGGGAATCATAGGAGCATGTCTTGAAGAGATGTACAGGGGAAGAGGAAGGGGGAAAGAGTGCGTCAGAGAGAGTTAGGTGGATACTGGACGTTTGTCGACAAGGGGAAAAGTGGATGAAGAGTTTAGAAGAGAAAAGGGTAGGGGGGATGTTTAGGGGAGGGAAAACCAAAATTGATAGAAGAGAAATATGTATAAGAAAATAAGTGTTGCGTGACTTGGAAAAACTTGAAGAGTAATGGTAAGAGGGAATGGAAGCCCTGGAAGGTGTCGCACACTTGTAAGATAATATTTGAGAGCTAGTAAGATAAGATCATATTTAATAGCTTATAAATAATAAGAAGGCGAAGCGATCAAAGGACAAGTTAAGCATAAGGCATAGTGGTTGAGTACTTTGATATTTCGCAAAAAAAATTTCGCAAAAATAAAGTGTTCAAAGATCAAAGTGTCTGTTTCATAATTTTTTCACTGAAAAATCGTGAAAAACGATACCTCACACGTATTTAAAGAGACAGAAAGCAAAAATAGTGATTTTTTGAAAAAATGCCTACACAAAAGACATAAATTTTGGAAAAAGTGGAAAATCTAGAGAAGTGGTGCAGAAACTTTTTGTAGTCCATTCAAAGAGGAACAAATTTGCTTCGTGAATTTTTTCTTATCTTGCGTATTCTTTGGAAAAAATAAGAATTTTTCATTTTCGGAGAAATAGACGCCATTTTGGTAATATTCAAGATTTTTAAAAAAAGTTTTCCATTTCCAAAAGGAACTTGGTGCCAAATTTCATTTTTTTCAACAATTCGAGCAAAATTTTAAAAATTTTTAGTGTGCCGCTTGGACTACGTATGTTGGTGGTTCGTTCAAATTCAAACACTAAAAACTAAAGTGCCGATTTTATTTCCTTATATTTAATTTTTTCAATTTAGAATTTTATGAATGTTTCTTAAATGTGATTCTAAAAAATAAATAAAAAAGAAATACGAGAGAAGAAGAGGAAGGTGAGGATTTGGAGGTTGCGTTCTTTTTTCTCTATTTTTTTTAAAAATTTTATTGGAGACATTTGAAAGTGGGTACATTGTCAAAATTGAATCGTTGAATCCTTCTTTTTCTCTCTAATTTCCAAGAATTTCGGAGATGAATGTGAATGTTGGACGTGAAAGAAGAATTCAAATTTTAATCCATTCTGAATTTAATTTCTTAAATTTTCCCTCAAGTTCCTTTTCAGATATTTAACATAATTATCATGCATAACTTCAATTTATATTAATAATTATTGATAATTGGCTTATTATAGTTTCGATTTAGGGATACTCTAACTATTTCGCGAATAAATTGAAAATCCACTCTTCGAGAAAAACTTATTTTAGTTGAGAGAGTCTATAAGCTCACGTGTTATATTTTTTCTTCAAATATAAAAGATTTATTCAGCATAATTTCCTATCGAAAATCGAATACCTATATTCCTATATTCTTTTTCGCGTAACGTCACAATTTATATTCTGAAGAAACATCAGTTGCTTCCTTGCGCAGAATTTTTACTGCTCTTTATTAAATTACATAGTAATTTTTTGAATCACTTTCACAACAATTTACAATATATGTTTTACCTTGAAGTTCTAAGATGTTTAATCGTTTTCAAAATTTAAGTAATATGATATAATAATATTATAATAATAAAATAAAATAATAATATGATAATAGCATTGAATAATTAATACTTCAAACGCTTAAAAGTCAACTGGGAAAAATATAATTTTTGGCCGGGAAAACCAGGGAATAGTCTGGAATTGTTCTTGAAAGTTTGAATGTCCATCCCTAGAACCGCAATTAGGCTGTCTTTCTCTCAAAATAATTTTGAATTAAGATTTTAAATATGTATTTGCAAATAAGAATTATGGATTCTGCTTAGAACAGATAATATCTTGTTCACAGCAAGGATTCTCTCTAAATTAGAATCGCAATTGAACTGTCACTTTCTTCCAAAAATTTGGTTTGAGTTTTCTTTGGATACGGAATTGAAATTGAGTCATATAGATACAAAAATGATTGATGATGGAAGTTTTTTTCAAGCTACAAGACATTCGATTTCACATTTCCAGGCCTTTTCCAAGTACTTTCAGGGAAATTCAAAAACATTCTAGATCTAGGCTAACTTTTAATTCCAGAAAACTAGACCTTTCTGAATTCCATGTTGATTTAAACATTCTCAATTTGAAATCCTTTTAAGATACAATTTTCTCTTGTAAATTAAGGTGTTTGAAAAGTGAGGGGCCGACCATACGACACGTCGACAATTTTTTACGACTTTTTGACTCCCCCCCTTGGCTTCTCTGTCCACATGAAGTTATTTAATACACTGAAAGTCCTTAATAAGTCAGTGCGCAATATGTCATTCCGAGAATTTCGTTTGATGATTAGGGGTCGAAGGGTACAGAGAGTGGCACTCTAGAGCCAGCAAAATCGTCCAGTAACGTATTAACGAAGCGAGTAGTTCGAACACTCGCGTGCATATTTCGCATTTATTTTTATATAGACATGGAAAATTCTCTTCTTATCAATTAGTTTTCATTATCAAAAAAAGGTCCATACCTTATGATAACAAAGATTTACATTTGTACAAAATTAAGTTAATTAATATTATATATTCCTACTGAAAATAGTTCATACGGCCCTGTCTTTTGACATTGGAGTCTCTCCGCTATATGTTCAAGGCCATTTTAGGCAAGAACCAAAGTCGGACTTATCAGGGACTATCAGTGTACAGGTATTTCATGAAAATATGGATATTCTTGGTATACAAGAGCAAGGAAGCCAAAAGGATCGGTGAATTGGATGAAAATTCAACTTTCCTTCAAAACGTATAGTTAATGATGCAAACTAGTAAGCGAAAACAAAAATTGGTGAAAGTAAACTGGAACTTCCATCAAACAGCGTGCTCGGGTATGGCCAGCGATGGCCGTGAAGCTCTTCCTAGAATTTCTATATCGTAAACAGTCAGGGCCGTATGAACCATTTCGAGTAGGAATACATAATATTAATTAACTTTATATTGCACAAATGTAGATTTTTGTTATTCTAAAGGATGGACCTATTTTAATAATGTAGCCTAATTAATTAACAAAATTTTTCGCGTATATTTGAACGTAAATGCGAAATATGCACGCGAGTGTTCGAACTGCCCGCTTTGTGGCTACGGACCTGCTGCATTACGCTGAGCTCACAGCACCTCTCTCTCTCTCTCTCTCTCGGTCCCTTGGACCCACTCATCAACGAATGCGTGCTAGCGGAAATTCTAGGAAGACGGTATATGGAGGGTCGTTGAATGGAGGTTCCAGTGTATTCTTAATTTTTCATGTTTATCAGAAATAAATTCGCAGATTCAGGCGAATTCGTGTCTACGAGGACTTTGGCCGGCCCCTCTCCCAGCCCCTTGGCTACTTTCTTGAATAATTGTGGCACATTCTTACCTGGCACATTCCTGGCGGACTCAAAACTTCCATCCTTCTAGGAGCAATAGGGAATTTTCTAGAACATGTTAAAGTTCAGGGTTGGGAAATTAAAATATTTTCCTGCAATTATTTTAATTTCACTGCAGTCCCTTCGCAATCGCCTTTATGACATAAATGCAAATTTTCCTAGCTTCTACATAGGTATTTTCACACAAAATATAAACTTTTCAGCCTCCTAGAAACAACAGGGAATTTGAAAGACAATTTTTAAATTCGGGGTCGAGTGAAAATTAAAATTTTTTCTTTGTTCAGTTCAATTTCACTACAACCACTGCGAAATTAACTTTATGATATTAAGGCAAATTTTTTTAGATTCTGCGCACTAACTTCCATAGAAAATACATACTTTCCAGCCTCTTGGGAATAACAGGGCATTTTATAGAAAGTGTTAAACTTCGGGGTCGGGTAAAAGTTGAAAATTTTCCTACGATTGCCTTAAATTCACTGAAATAACTTCAAAATTGGCATTATTACATCAATGCAAATTCTTCTAGCTCCCGCGTAGTTACTTTTATGGAAAATATATTCATTCCAGCTTCCTAGAAGCAACAGAAAATTGTATAGAAAACGTGAAGGTTTAGGGTCAGGTAAAAATAAAAAATTTTCCTATGCACAAAAAAACAGTGGATCATTGTTGTTCCAGCTCACTTGTTATGTTCTCAAAATAAGATTTTTTCTCTCAAGATAAGAATACTTCGAGTCGAAACTGTTACATGAACACAATTGCATTCTCATTGTCTGGTGTTTCATCTTTGTTGCAACTCAAAACAACACCGAATCGGCGTACTTTTGAGGGTCGGCGTTTTTCTGTGTGGTTAGATCAATTTTACTGAAAACTGGTCGGAATTGACTCTATGATAACGATTCAAATTTTTCTAACTTCTATGTAGTTTCTTTCATACAAAATATATTCATTTCAGCCACCTAGGAACAACAGGAAATTTTAAAGAAAGTGTGAAATTTCGGGGTCGGATGAAAATATCAAATTTTCCTATGTTTAGTTCAATTTCGCTACGTCCTCTTCCGAATCGAATTTATGATATTGAGGCAAATTTTCTAGCTTCTGTGCATTTACTTTCATAAAAATATAATCATTTCAGCCTCCTAGAAAAAACAGAAAATTTTATAGATAGTGTTAAATTTCGGTCGGGTGAAAATTTTAACTTTTTCTAACTTGCCTTAAATTTACTATCGTAACTTCGAAATAGACTTCATGACATCGATGCAAATTTTTGTTATTGCGTTGTTACTTTCATAAGACATATAAGCCTTTCAGTTTCCTAGGAATAGCAAGGACTTTTATCGAAAAAGTTAGAGTTCGGGGTCGGGTAAAATTTTTTAATTTTCTTATGTTTAGTTCAATTTCACTACAGACCCTTCGCAATCATCTTTATGATATTGAGGCAAACTTTCATAGCTTCTGCGTACCCACTTTCATAGAAAATATATACTTTCTAGCCTCCTGGAGACAACAAGGCATTTTATAGAAAGTGTCAAATTTCGGGGTCGGGTGAAAATTTTGAATTTTCTTATGTTTGTCTCAAATTCACTGAAATAACTTCGAAATTGACATGATTACATAGATGCAAATTTTTGTAGCTTATGCATAGTTACTGTCATAGAAAATGCAATCCTCCCAGCCTTCTAGGAATAGCAGGGCATTTAATAGAAAGTGTAAAATTTTGTGGTCGGGTGAAAATGTTAACTTTTCTATGTTTGCCGCAAATTCATTGAAATAACTTCGAAATTGACATGATTACATGGATGCAAATTTCTGTAGCTTATGCATAGTTACTTTCATAGAAAATGCAAACCTTCCAGCCTGCTAGGAATAGCAGGGCATTTTATAGAAAGTGTCAAATTTCGGGGTTATGTGAAAATGTTAACTTTTTCTGTGTTTGCCTCAAATTCACTGAAATAACTTCGAAATTGACATGATTAACATACATGGATGCAAATTTTTTTAGCTTATGCATAGTCACTTTCATAGAAAATACAAACCTCCCAGGCTGTTAGGAATAGCAGGGCATTTAATAGAAAGTGTAAAATTTCCTGGTCGGGTGAAAATGTTAACTTTTCTATGTTTGCCGCAAATTCACTGAAATAACTTCGAAATTGACATGATTACATGGATGCAAATTTCTGTAGCTTATGCATAGTTACTTTTATACAAAATATATACTTTCCAGCCTCCTAGGAATAGCAGGGCATTTTATAGAAAGTGTTAAATTCCGGGGTCAGGTGAAAATTTTCAATTTCCCTATGTTTTCCTCAAATTTACTGAAATAACTTCGAAATTTACATTATTACATGAATGAAAATTTTTCTAGCGTATGCATAGTTACTTTTATAGAAAATACAAACCTTCAAGTCTGCTAGGAGTAGCAGGGCATTTTATAGAAAGTGTTAAATTTCGGGGTCGGGCGAAAATTAAAAATTTTTCTATGTTGGCCTCAAATTCACCGCAACCTCTTCTGATTTAACTTCATGATATCGATGAAATATTTCCCATTTTCTGCGCAGTTACTTCCATAGACAATATTATCATGTCAGCCTTCTAGGAAGAACAGGAAATTTGATTGAAAATGTTTAAGTTCGGTGTCGGGTGACAATTTAAAATTTTCCTATGTTCAGTTTAATTTCACTGCAGAACCTTTCGAATTGAGTTTATGGTATCGATGCAAATTTTTCTAGTTTTTGCGTAGTTACATTCATAGGTATGACATACGTCTCAGCCTTCTAGGAACAGCAAGGCATTTTATAGAAAGTGTTAAATTTCGGGGTTGGATGAAAATTTTAAATTTTTCTATGTTTGCCTCAAATTCACTGAAATAACTTCGAAATTGACATTATTACATGGATGCAAATTTTTCTATCTTCTGCACAGCTACTGTCATAGTAAATACATACTTTCCAGCCCCCTAGGAATAACAGGGTATGTTATAGAAAGTGCTGAATTTCGGGGTAGGGCGAAAACTTTGAATTTTTTTATTTTCGCCTTATATTCACTGCAACCCCTTCGTTATTAACTTCATGATATCGATGAAAATTTTTGCATTTTTTGCGCAGTTATTTTTAAAGAAAACAAAATCATTTCTGCCCCTAGAAAGAACAAGAAATTTTATGGAAAATTTTAAATTTCGGGGTCGGGTGACAATTTCAAATTTCCCTATATTTAGATTAATTTCACTGCAGTCCCTACTGAATTTACTTAATGGTATCGATGCAAATTTTTCTAGTTTTTGCGTAGTTACATTCATAAAAAATATTGACTTTTCAGTTTCCTAGGAACAACACGGTTTCAATAGAAAATCTCAAATTTCGTGGTCGGTTGAAAATTTAACATTTTTCTATGTGCAGTTCAATTTCACTGCATATTTTTCGGAATTGAATTGATGATATAGATGAAAATTTTTCTAGCTTCTGCGTAGGTAATTTCATAGGAAATATAAACCATCCAGCTCACGAACAACAGGGAATTTCATGAAGAATTTGAAATTCAGAGGTGGGGAGAAAATTTGAAATTTCGGAGTGGAGTGAAAATTTTAAATTTTCTTATGTTTAGTTCAATTTCACTACAGCCTCTCCGGAATTGACTTCAAAATATTGAAGCAAATTTTTCTAGCTTCTGCGTAGTTACTTTCATTAAAAATACATGCGTTCCAGCCTCCTAGGAACAACAGGGCATTTAATAGAAAGTGTTAAATTTCGGGTTCGGGTGAAAATTTACAATTTTTCTATTTGTGCCTCAAATTCACTGCAGCCCCTTCGGAATTAACTTCATGATATCGATTTGAGCTTCTGCGAGGTTACTTTTATAGAAAATATAAGCTTTCCAGCCTACTACGAAGAATAGGGAATTTTACAGAAAATTCAAAATTTCGGGGTGGGGTGAAAATTTTCAATTTTCCTATGTTTAGTTCAATTTTACTGCAGGCCCTTCCGAATTGACTTTATGGTATCAATGAGAATTTTTCTGGCTTCTGCGTCGTTACTTTCATAGAAAATATAATTTCTTTAGTCTCCTAAAAACAACAAGGAATTTTCTAGAACATGTTAAATTTCGGGGTGGGGTCAAAATTTTAAATTTTTCTATGTTTAGTTCAATTTCACTGCAGCTCCTTCTGAACTGACTTCACGGTATCGATGCAAATTTCTTGAGCTTCTGCGTAGTTATTTCTCTAGAGAATATACATTTCCCAGCCTCCCGGGTATATCAGGGAATTTTATAGAAAATGTTAAGTTTCGGGGTGGGATGGAAATGTTTAATTTTCTTATGTTTAGTTTAATTTCACTGCAGCTCCTTCAGAATTGACTTCATGATTTCGATACAAATTTGTCTAGCTTCTGCCTAGCTAATTACACAGAAAAGATAATTCTTCCAGCTTCCAGGGAACAACAGGTAATTTTGTATAAGATATTAAATTTCGAGGTCGAGTGAAAATTTTAGTTTCCTATGTTTGCTTCAAATTCATTACGGCAACTTCGAAATTGACTTTATTACATCAATGAAAATTTTTCTAGCTTCTGCGTGGTTACTTTCATAGAAAATTCAAATTCTCCGTTCTTTTAGGAACAGCAGGCAATTGCCTAGAACATGCGAAAGATCAGGATCGGCTGAAAATTTAAAATTTTCCCATGTTTATTTCAATTTCACCGCAGCCTTTTCGGAATTGATCTCATGATATCGATGCAAGTTTTTCTATCTTCTATGTACCTGATTTTATAGAAAAGAAAATCTCTCCAGCTTCCCAGGAACAAGCAATTTTATAGAAAATGTTCAAGTTCGGGTTTGGTTTAAAATTTGAAACTTTCCTATGTCTGCTTCAAATTCACTAAGGTAACCTTAAAATTTACCTTATTACATTGATGCAAATGTTCTCTAGCTAATGCGTGATTACTTCCATACAAAATTCAGATTTTCCATTTTTCTAGAAACAGCAGGAAATTTTCTAGAACATGTTAAAGTTTGGGGTGGGGTGAAAGTGAAAAATTTTCCTATGTTCATTTGAATTTCACTGCAGACCCTTCGAAATTGACTTTATGTCATCGGGTCATATTTGCTTTCGTAACTGCCACTGAAAATTACGATCATTTTTATATTTTGACGAAACATATCCTGCATAGAGCTTCACATGTTTCGTAAAATTCTGTACGAAGGACCCCACACAAAAAAAATTAGTCATAATTCGTCCAAGTCCTTTTGGAAAATTGTTCTATTTTTATAAACTATAAAATGAATGACTGTCAGTAAAATACAACAAAAGCCACTCTCTTATGTATTTTGAGCGTGATTCTTTTATTAACGGTCTAACCTAAAATGATACCAATTGAACAAGTGACATGCTCTACTGATGACTTTCTTCCCAGAGTTTGAAGATGACCCATTTATACTTGCAGGACTTATCACATGTAGGTCAAGGTCATTTTGCCTTAATTAGGCAAAATTGCAGAATTTTTAGCAGTTTCAACTACAGATCTCTCTATCTTTGACGACTTCCTTCTCGATAAGTCTCAGTACATTCCAAAATTCTAGGTATTCCTTGATATCTCGTTCCTCTTGAACATTCTCCTTCTCGCCCTAACTTTATCCATGTTTGTCATGAACGCTTTTGTTCGATGCGATGCGATAGTAGAATGGGATTTCGCCAAAAGGACTTAGCACTCGTCCTGCTATCGTCCAAGTCTGCAGAGCTTTGCTATATATTATATCCTCTGTGAGTAGTAGCTCACTCCATATATCTCGTGTGGGCAAATAAACAGTTTCCAAATTAAACCGTGGACTAGCCTCTCGTCTCTCTCTATCCCTCTCTCTCCAGTTTCCACTTCGATTCTGAGAATTGTTGCAAGGGGAGAAGGACAAGAAGTGATATATATTCAGATAGAGAAAGAGAGAAAAGGAAGTAGTGTGTAGCATGAGTAGGTAAGGGATGAGTGGAAAGAGGCAGCCAAGCACTCTAACAGCTAAGGGTACTCCTGATTCTGGGCTCAGAGCCAGGTTGATAGTAGAAAAAGGAAGAATATGACGACTAACCATGAACGAGGGAGTCGGAGAAATTAAAAAATGGAGAAAATGGAACTGCGAATTAACCGGAAAGCCGCGAGGCCTCGTCGCGCGCCACCACGAAATACTTTTGTAGCCGGGTATATAGCATTGCAAAAAGAAGAGACTGAGGAATAGACGCAAGCTCACGATCCAAGAACTGCGGTTCCAAAAAATGTAATAAAAATCGTGACAGGAATTTGCCTGGAGGAATTTGAAAAGAGTTTTACAATGGTTTTACATTTTCACAATGTGGACTAAAGCGATAGGGTAAATTTAGACGGTAGAGAATTCAAGCGGTATTTACTTCTGTTGAAATGCTTTAACTTTCGTGAAATGAGAGTTATTTCAACTCATATCCTCCAGTAATTCCTCTTTGTTCATTAAACTTGTAACGTGGTACATGGTACACGTGACATACCTTCCCTCTTTCCATCCCGAAGACTGACTTACGTAATGCTACGGAAGTGTCATTTGCCGATTTGGATGATACTCTGTAAATTTCTAGAGTTTTGGAAAATAATCGACACATGTTCTTTATATCGGCAAAGTTTCAAGTTTAAGGGTAGAAACTACCCCTCGCATCTAGGGGGTGGTTATCACGTTCGAATTGGAATCAGTGGAGTGATTTGGAAGTTGAAATGCTGATTAGGGGTTTTTGATGTCGCTGGATCCAAAGGACATAGCAAGATAAGCATGTATAATCTGCCCCCGGCCGAATCTGTTCGACATTTTCACTCTAATTTGGTACTAATATGAGGTTCAATTCCCCGGAAGATAATATCTGAGAAATCGTTTTTATGGGAGTTATGGGGGTGAGTAGAAGAATCGAAATTCTTGAGGCACAATCACAGTTTTTTGCCTTAAAATACATTAAATTATGTGGAAAAATATGTGAAAGTTTGAGATCAATCGGAGAAGTTGCCCATGGTTAAAAAAATTGCACGTCCGCTGATGTATAATGAGGAGTTCGCAAACCTACGCTGGCATTAGACTTGAAACACTCTGGAAATGCTCGAAAATCAGACAAAAATTGTTTCGTCTCGTCATATTTTCCGGAAAACGTATAAATGCTTCATAAAATATAAACCTAATAGTGTTGCAATTTGTGCGGTACTAGAGCATGTATATGATTGTGCTAATGGAAACAGAATCCTCAGTCGAATGTTCAATCAATGTAACATTGTCCCTGTTATTGGAAGTGACAGTAGCGAAGATTGAGAATATTGACGAATAGAAGATACCGAGGTATGTGAGAGGCAAGGGGACTCACAATAAAAAAGCACCACGAATTGTGAGAGGTGAGGGGACTAACAATGACAAATCACCCGGAATTGTGAGAGGCGAGGGGACTCACAATAAAGAAGCACCCCAAACTGTGAGAGGCAAGGGGAC
>JAUMHM010000088.1:1491287-1509258 GCA_032362435.1 Melikaiella ostensackeni
AACAATTAATTAAATAGCAAAAATCTGAAGTTAAGTTGGTGGTAACCCACGTTACCACCGTGCAACTAAGGGTTAAAAACATTAAGTTTGACGGTTTAAAAATGAAAATTTTTTGTCTCTGGACGCTGCATAGTTAATACTGTTAATTTTTTAAACATTTTAATTTAGAAGTTTTAAGGGTCTTTCATTTCTTCTTTCTTAAAGACTTCATACCTTATTTTTAATGCATTGAGTCCGAAACTGTTCACATCCTCAAGTTTTTGGATTTTAGGTACTTACAATTCTCAATTTTTCTATATCAACTTTGTAAAAAGTTTCATGTAATTTTCCCACAACAATCATAGGACATAGAAATACCAGTAATCTTCGTGGAAAATTTACAAAAAAGTTGTAAAGTTCAACCCAAGGATCGGTGTAAAATTACACGAAAAAACCAAAATATTCTGTAATCTTTCCTCAATGTTGTGAATTTTCATCGATCTTTGTGGCAAAATTACCATGATTCTTGACGAAAAATTTATACAGTTATGGGAAAATTTCTTCAGAAATCAGTGTAAATTCAAAATAAACGTGTCATCTTCCCACAAAAGTCATAAGAAAATTACAGAACGACATGTATTTTTCATTCACATGTTTTACAGTAAAAGTTTCCAGATTAAAACTGTTTAATTTTAATAGCTTTCATTTGATATTATTCACGCCACTGCGAATACTTAAAATTCCGATTTGTTAAATAATAATTATTGTTTTAACTTGTCAATATGTATTTAATTCTTGTGGTGTTGTTGCATTTTGAGAAATCACTTGCTTTTCATTTGTTCTTCACATTTTTAAATGAACGTGGAGGCTAACTTTGAGAAGGAAAGCATTAACGAACATCAGTGTATTTTAAATTATTGTTCATTACTATATGTTTACAATTTGAAGTTGCTAATCTCAAACGCTTTTAATTGCAACTGTCAATAACAAACCTTAACAACTGTCAATAACAACGGTTGTTATTGGCCGTTGTTATTTGTTGTTATTGATCGTTGCTAATGGTAGTTATTGACCCTAGCTAATTGTTCTTATTGGCCGTTTGTACGTAGCGAATTTTAATACAGTCATTCCCCGTTAGTGTGCTGCCCTCGGGCCTGGCCGGCACAGTAACGGGGGCTATTAAACTCTAGTTTCAACCGGATTTAGGCGACGAGTGAGTAAACACTTAGGACCGTATATATATAGTCTCTGAACCCGGCACCTTAGTATTTTGACAATCTTTCAAAAATTATCAAAACATCAATGCAAATGTATCGATACAGCACATAATACATAATCACTAATTAATCATGCTATTAAATATAATAAGTAATTCATAAAATTAAAATGGATTACCATAACAATAAAATCAACAGCTACATTTCTTGAGGTTATGTATCATTGTTATGTCGAATTTGAAAATCATGCATTAATCAGTATATTGGTTGAAATTATCGTTATATTATTGCTAAATTCAGTAATTATCTTCGAATGCATACGTTTTTAACAGCTTATTTTAGAGGTTGCTGGCCCCTTTAGCATTTAAATGAAAATTCGAGCTTTTTCCTGAAGCATTGTTGCCGAAATCGGTTGACACGAGTCTCGTTTTTGGATAAACCATTTCAATAAAGTAATTACACATTTGCACGCACAAAAGTATATTCGCAGAGAGTCTCGAAGTAAACAGCATTACGTCACTGTCTGTCCTTGCGATGAGCTTTAGTATAGGCCGCCAAGGGACGCACAGGGGAGGGGGGGCACAAGCAGTTAAGCGTGAACAACCGAGAAGCCGGCACACAAACGGGTGGCACACTAACTGGGTATGAGTGTAATAATCCCCAGCAACTGTCAATATAAACCAGGAGTTTCTATTGACAACAAACCGTCAAAAACAACTGTCAACTGTCAATAGCGACCCACTATCAACAGTCAGTAACAACGCCCAGCAAGGGCCAATAACGACCCTAAGTAACGGTCAATAATCCTTATCAACTGTTAGCAACAACCAGCAGCCGTCCATAATCCCTATCTATGATTAACAAAACAATAATTAGCCTTTAGCCTTATTAACAAAACAATACCCTTAGCATCGGTCAATAATAATTCCTAGCAGCCTCCAATAACAACGCTTATTAACGGTTAACAACAACCCCTAGCAACCGTCCATAACAAAAAATAGAAATTTAGTTTATAGGTAGGCGAGGGCCCCGATAGGGGCGCCCCCTGGCGCTCAGGCTATATAGCCCATTGTGCCACAGCCTTAACAGTCCGCGCCTATTGGTCGATTCCAATCCTCTTGATAAAGCACAGGATGTCGACCACTATTTGCATTATAATTTCCTCGGGTTTCATCAGATAAGCCCCAAGGGTTTTTTGCCCGAGCCTGGCTAGTGCAAGGCACTGACATAGGATATGCAGGGATGTTTCGTTGTCCCTGCTGTATTTCCTGCACTCTGTCGTGGGATTTAGTCCCATTTTGTGCTTGTGATTGTTCATGTGGTTGTGCCTTGTGAGCGTCTGAACCACTATCTTTAGATCTTTCTTGGGTAATTTTAGGATTTCAGTTTGTTCCCAGTACTCTCGGTGCTTCGTTTGGATCCAGTTTTTGATGGCCATCCCGATGTAGCAAGACGCTAGTCCCAGTACCGGTTCCGGGCCCACGTATACACTTGCTGCATAGCTTTTTGCCAGCTGGTCCTCTTTTTCGTTGCCCCTGATACCTATGTGACCAGGCGCCCATATGAGGGTGACGCTATTCTTTTCTACCAGTTGTTTTAATGCCGTTTTGCATTGCCATACCAGCTCTGATGTTATGTCTGGTTTTCCAACTGGCATGTCATCCAAGTCGGATCCCTATCCTAATCCTTCCTGTGCTATCGTAGATTCCTGCTCTTAGCCCCCCTTCTTCTTTGGAGCCATCTGTGTACCAGATTTCTCCTTGGAGGAGCGGGTCACCATTCGCATTCCGTACATCCCTGTTTGGGATGACAACGCGGAAAGTTCTGGTGAAGTTAAAGCATTTTGTTATTTTTTCCTGCCTCATTTATAGAATTGGTAGTGTACTGATGTCACTTGGGAGCCTAGCGTGGTTAGTCCCCCAAGACCATCCATATGCTCTTGCCAAGCGGCCCATCGCCCGAGCCAACCCGTCGATTAACCCATCGTGTAAGAGCTCTTCACAAAGCATGTTGCCTAATTCCGCCGTGGGCGTAGTTGTCATTGTTCCCGTCACGCCTCTGAACGCTAGCGTTTGTAACCGTCGCAGTCTACCCTGCATCGATTTAAGTTTCGCCCGTGGCCACCGCACCACGGCCGCGTAGTGGAGCCTTGGTTCAAAGACAACGGAGTAGAAGCATGCAATCATATTACGCCCTTAACCTCATGTCAGAGCAAAGGCTCTTCTGCACATACAAAGAGTCGTGACAAACTTTCTGCCTCGGGTCTCCAAATGCTTCGCCGAATTCAGTTTACTATCCAGGATTATTTCCAGATATTTAACCGAATCTGAGATCATCAGCCTCTTGCCATGGAATGCAGGAGCACCTTCGGCACTTTGTATTTTCTAGTAAAATTGACCAGGTTGGTATTTTCCGGATTTACCAAGAGCGCTGAGCTGTCGCACCAGAGCTCTACGATGCAGAGCGCTGACTTCGTAAGACCCATCAATGTTTCCAGATGAGCCCCCCTAATCCCCTGGGCGCTACTCCCCTAACTAGGCCTTCACCTCATCTGGTTTTTAGACGCCTCCGGCATAACATGCTTCTTATCCAGCTTCCTAGCTGACCTGGCACGCTATAATAATAAGGGTGAGGTCCCTAGAGTGGAGCTTAGGTACCAGAATCGCATTTACACTCTTGACGGCTATGTATGCACTTGGTACTTTTTCGCGCGGCGTCTTACAATATGGAGACACACTCTCCTGAGCCACTCATCCTTTCCCTTTGCAACCAGGTTTTTTGGATTAGGGCTATCCCTATCTGCACCACTGTCATACTTCTGGTTAGAACCGCCGAGGCGCCTTTGCTATGGTGCAAATTTATCTGCATTATTGAGGTTCCCTTTTTAGCCATAGATCGACTAACAGGGGGCATCTTTGGATGTTAAACAACAAATGGAAACTGTCGTTAACTTTTAACGCCTAGAAAGTACCAACAACGATCCCTATCGACAATTACTACCCTTAGTGAGATTCAATATAAATCTCTAGAAATCGTTAATAACAACTACCAATGGTCAATAATAACCCCTAGCAACGGTCAGTCATAACTTGGACCAATCATTAATGACAACGAGTAACAACATTTAGTATCAACTCCTGGCAATAGTTAATAACAACTTACCATCGTCAATCATAACCTCTATCTACGGTAAAAAGCAGAAACCTCCAGATATAGTCCACGATAATTCCAGAATAATTATCAATATCAACCCTCAGCAACGGTCAATAAAAACCCTTAGGAACGGTTACTAGTGGGTTGTTATTCCCAGCACATAAAAATCTCTTCGGGTTCAAGATTTTTTTCTTGAATACTCTGCACGGCTAATAAATCCTTGCAAAATTTCAGTCAAATACCTGAAAGACTTTGGATGTGATGAGCGGGTAAATGACGGACGGACAATCGACCAAGCACATACGGGTTTCTACCTGGGGCTACGAAACCTTAAAAACCTGATAAATAATGTATCAAAAAACCTCTGTCTGTAGTATATGCAAAGTGTCCACTAGACCTGGAAACGGGGAAATCATAATGAATTTATCAGGGTTGCAAGAGGTCAGGGAATTCTAGAAAGTCAGGGAAAAGTCAGGGGATGTCAGGGAAAACCTGAAAGAGCAGGGAATTTTCGGTAAACTGAAGTTGATGTTAATAAAATTCTGTATGCCTTTCACCAAAAATGTTTAAGATGAATTTAGAAACAAACCTACGTTTGCATTAGCATTATTGATCTCCTAGGTGTAAGGTTGTTTTTATACATGAAAAAAAAATTTATGACGGTCAGGTAAAATGAAAAATTGGTCAGGGAAAAATCAGGGAATTTCAAAATTGGGATTTTATAGCAACTGTCATTATGTAGTCTTAGTCAATTCATGTTTATAGTTATTCAATTTTTAGACGCTTCGAGTTTGAACTTTTTCAAATTTAAAATTATCCAGTTTCGAAAGCCTAATCTTAATATTGTTTAATTATAACTTTATAAATTTGACAGTGTATAATTAGGAGCGTCTGAATTTAAAAAAATTTTAATTGAATATTTCATTATTCCACAATTTAACTTCGAAATGGAAACCTTGAATATTTGAAAAATGTTTTATTGAAAATTGTTTTAAAATCTATACGATTTAGAATTCAAATATTTAAAACTTCAATTTGTCGATTGTCGATTGCTCTCAGTTTAAACTTGAATTTAAAAAATTTCTAGTTTATCCATATCATTGGCCGAAAAACGTGATATGTTCAAAATCGACGTCGACACACTTCCTGCCTTCAAGAACCAGGAGAGGGATGTGGTGATAATATCATGCACCAAAAAAATTGAAGGCGTGGAAGAGTATGTAGCAGATGAATGGCTGTATACAGCGATGACCAGAGTCAAGCACAGCTTGATATTATATGGCACATTTAGGAAGTATATGGTAAGTTCACTTTTCATTATATTTTAAATTAAACACATTTTGAAATATGTTCATGTGAAACCTTATTAAGAATACTTATATTTTTCCCTGCAGAAGCCAAGTCTCTTATCGTCAGTAGTTAGAAGTATAAGACACTCTCATTTTAACATCAACGACCCTGCAAGTTCTTCGGAATTGAAAAGTTATATAATAAGAAAACGTTTTGCCTGAAATACGTTACTCTACGTGGTAATATTATCAAATATTAAACTTATTTTTTATTTAGAAAATAGTACAAATTAACTTTTAATGTTTGTCATTAAGATAAAAGATTATTAGTCAAAAAGCTAAGTCTCTTATCATCAATAGTCAGAAATGCAGTGGTCTAGGAACTCTTATTCTAGCATCAGCGACCCTGCATAATTTCCGGAATTAAAAACTTCTGTAATAAGAAAACGTGTTACGTGAATACGTTACTCTGTATGTTAATATTATTATGATATGAAAAAGATACTTGTTTATATACAAATAAGTATAATTTAATTTTTAATGTCCGTCGTTTAAATAAAAGATTATTTAAGGGCAATATTATTGGCATTTTCTTTATTCTCCGTTTAGGAAACGAAAAGTTACCTTTCAATTTTAATGTTCAATAGATCCAGTTCTTTATTTGTATATTTATTTTCTGTTTTGTTCAAAATTTTGATTTCACAGAACTTAAAAATGTTCTGTAAGTATTCTAACAATTTTTGTCGCCTTTTTGTCATTATTTGCGTTGTTAATTTTTTGCTCCATAAACTTACCATATTGATTCTTATTAAGAGATTTGGTAATTATTTTTGCAAAAAGGTTGGGAAATTAGGAAGTGGAACATTTTGAGATTTTAAAAAATAGCTTGAAGGATGTACCTATTTTTCTCAAGATTCAATATTGTTCTAGGGTGTATTAATTATGAGTAGGATACGTGCAAGTACGTAATCGCAGTATTATTTCATAAAAATATTTCAAATATAGAATTCGTGACGGGTAGATACTAATAAATATTGTTTTTTCGCTTAAACAATTTTAAAAAATATCATTTTGAGATATTTGCAAAAATTAAAAACTATGTTTTTACAGGAGTTCCGAGTTAATTACTATATAATTCCATTAAGCCAATATTAAACTTGGATTCCGTGAGAAATTTCACATGAGAACGAGGGGCTAAGCACTACTGAATTCAACTATGTATGAATTCATTTGAATTCTCTCAAATTCATTTGAATTCTCTAAAATTCATTTGAATTTCCTGAAATTCATTTGAATTTCCTGAAATTCATTTGAATTTTTTGGAATTGACCTTAAATCCTTATGAATTTTTTTGACTTCTTTTTAATTTACCTTGATTTCAATGGATCAAATTATCTGAACTTGAATGAATTCGAGTGATCACATCAATCCTAAGAAAAAGTAACCCTTAATACATTTTTAATGATTTCTCGATTAAATGTGAATTAGTTCAAAATTACTAATTAAAAAGCAAAAAGTCAGTATTATTATTACTGTTAGGGTTGAGACCGAAAGAGCCCCTGACGCTTGGGTAATCCTGTTGCGTCCCCTTGTAAGCCTATGTGTGACCCCAAAGCCCTCTCCATACGAACAGGACCGCACTCTTTGGCCAATATGTCTGACTCACTGATGCAGCTACTGCCCGTAAGTGCTAGACGCTTCCCAGTGATTACGGGGTAGTGACAAAGGATATCAATAGAGGTCTCATCACCCTTTCCGCACGGGCGGCAAAGAGGGCTATCTGCAAGCCCTATCTTGTGTCTGTAATAGCCGAGGTTTTCATGCCCTATAAACACTTCTGTTAGGACCTTGACTTTGTTCCTACTGAGCTTGGTATTTCCGCAGCTCGTTAAAGATCAAATTTATACCCATGAGTGCATTAGCCTGTCTGCAGCCAATGGCCTTATTCCACTCCTTCAGATATTCCTCAGTCAGCCAACTGTTGATTTCTTCAGTGAGCAACCTACTGGAAATACCTACGACTGGTTCGAATCAGTGAAGTCTTCTCTTACTGCTAGTTTTGCTAACCTATCCGAGATCTCATTGCCTTTAATTAATGCTACTGTGTCCAGGGTTCCAAAGTAGATTCATTCGGTTTTTCGTCCCTAGAATGTTCAGTGCCTCGAAGCCTTCCCATGCTAGTGGCGACGTAGTCGTTGTCCCATTCAGGGCCATTTTAGCAGCCCTGCTGTCTGAGTAAATGCGAATATTTCTTTTATTATCATACTCCTGTGCCCTATAGGCACAATTGAGCATGGTCATGATCTAACTTAGCAGGATTGTGGCGTAGGACCCCATCGGGATTGTGAAGCCCATTCCACTCGTGCGATAGACACCGGCTCCTGCTTTCTTCTTATTCTTGGAGCTATCTGTGAAACACTTGTCCCTATTACTAGGCAGGTATGCCTCGCCGTTAGCCCATTCCTCTCTCGTGGGTAAGTAGAGGGGCTCTAGCCCTGTTAGTGCTCCCAATGTCACAGTGGATGTCGACTTCGGAGCACCAGTGGCGCCTCTTAGAATCAGTTCTCTAATTCCTTCCAGTCAAGGTTTCACAGTTGACAGTTCGACCCTGCTCTACCCAACTACCGTCGCATAGGTAAGCCTGAGTCGCCGGATCGCTGTATAGATCCACATCAGTGTCTCCGGTTTCAAGCCCCAGTTTTTCCCTATGGCTCTTTTATAAAGCCAAAGGGTCGCTGTGAGCTTTTTGCACTTGTTTTCCAGGTGCTCATTCCATAACAGCTTCTTATTCAGGATGACTCCAAGGTATTTAGGTCGTTCAGTGATTCTCAGTTGTTGCCCTCCCAGTGTCAGTGTACTCGTGGTCCCCCACTTGTACCGTCTGGTAAATACAACCACCTCCGTCTTACTCGGATTGACCGACAATCTGGTCTTCTTGCACCAGGTATCCACTATCCTCAGTGCTTGCTGCATTACCCCGAAGAACACATCTAGATGCTGGCCGCGCATGATGACAAGTATGCCGTCCGCGTAAACTGTAGTGTGGTAGCCCTGCCTCGTTAGTTGATGAAGCAGTTCATCGACTACCAAGAACCACAGTAGGGGCGATAAAACGCCTTCCTGCGAGCATCCCGAGTCAATAGTTCCACATAAAGTGGTATCACCCTTAGTCGTTGTTAAGTTCCTGGTGCCCAACATGTGGCAGGTCCATTCTATGACTGCGATTGGCACACCATGTGCAATCATGGCTGCTCTGATCACCTCTCTAGAGGTGTAGTTGAAGCCTACTTCGATGTCCATAAAGGTTTCAATCGCAAAGCCTTTCTGCTTCAGTTGTCTTTCGATTAAGTTTACTGCTCCACTTAAGGTCGCTTCGGTCGAGTGACCAGCCCCATAGGCGTGTTATTCCTTATTTAGTGGCCTTTTTGATAAGACCTTGTCGTGGCTGTATCTATCCGAAAGTCTTTTCGCCGTTTTTAGTAGGAAAGATGTGAGGCTGATGGGACGGAAATCCTTGGGTGAAGTATAACCGATCCTGCCCCCTTTTGGAATGAAGACCACTATCGTGCCTCTCCATGCCATCGGGACATATCCCAGTGTCAGACTAGCCCTAGCAAGTCTCACCAGCGGCCCTATGGTGGACTCCCCAGCCTTCTGTAAGAAGGTCGGGTATGTACTATCCGGATCAGGAGACTTGTATGGGCTGGAAGACGTCAGGGCGCACCTGACCCTGGAAGGGATAAAAATCTCGTGGGCTAGTCGCCGCTGCGTGCCCAATTGAGCCACATGCGAAATTGAATGCCTCTGAGGTGTCGCGTCTTTTTCCCCAGACCTTATAAAGCCCGGAAAATGTCCCTTGATCAGGTGGGCCAGTGTCTATTCGCCTGGCTCTTAGTATCCTCCGTCAGGCAATATTAGAGTGCCGAGAATAGTATCCGGATTTCGAGAGAGCAACTTGTCCAGTCTAGCCGCCTCTGCCCCTTTCTCGATGTCTGTGCAAAAGTTGGCCCAGCTTTCTTGCTTGGCCTTACGGATTGCATCCTTGCATTCCTCCTTTATTCCTCCTGTGAGTGATCTGAGGGAGTGGATTTGTCCGAGACTCTTCACTTCTTTACTTTGTCTCTAAAACTCCCGGTACAGAGGGTGATGTCAATGACCTCTTCCCTGACCGACTTGTGAAACGTCGGGGTATTTTCCGTGTTGAGAATATCTAAATCAATAGTTATTAAATATTCCAATAGATCATTCCCTCTCGAGTTAGTGTCCGTGCTACCCCACAATATATGGTGGGAGTTATCATCGCACCCCAACAGAAGTGGGAGACCCCTTACCTTACAGTACTCTACAGTATACGTACTTCCTCTGATGGGTTGGTTCTGCTGTCATACGAAAAAGTACGTCGACCCGATGACTAGCTTCCCGATTCCTTTAAGATCTGTTGATCTTAACTCGAACCCCCATATAAGTCCATCCGGTATACGCCTTCCTAGAACTGCTGGCCGACTGCTGGCCCCCGCAGTTTCTCAGCTCGCGGGGCGAGAGACGGTGTTCAACCAAGCGTGTGGGACCAGCATCGTATAGATAAAGGCGCAGTGCGCGTGTACTCAAGTTCTAATTCACGTTCGGAGATTGCGTAATATGAGGAAATGGTTCACACGTCCCTGACTGCTTGCGTTTCGAGGGATCCGGCTTAGGCCCAAGGCCATTGCGAAGCAACTCCCGAAAGTGAGATTATATAGGGGTTTGAGTGTATGTAGGCCCTTGGTTTGGCCTTTGACCGTCGATCCCTCAGCTCCTAAGAGATCCGAAGGCTTAGCCGCCGCCTGAGTTTGGCTAGCCGGAGAGACAAATTGAATGGAAAGGGTTGTGTTACACTCATTCGGGCCCAACGCCTTTCCCCTCTCCGCCACCTCCCTTCTTCGTTCTCCCTCTAGATTTTCGTTTTTTAATGACTCCATTTTATGTCCCACGAGCAGCTAGGAAAACAAACAGTCCGCCCTTGCAGAGCCCCTCATGCAAGGGTAGGACTGAATAGTCGGGAAGGTCGTCCGGTGTCCCCGAGAGGCCGTTAAGAGACCTTTATACCCCTAGATGCCAAAAAAGTCAGTTACTGATTCAAGCAGTTATTTTAGTAAAATTTTCAGTTGAATTCACTCGAATTCTAACAAAATCACTTTGATTCTTTTGAACTCATTCCAATTATACTGAAATTCACTTCTGTTTTTGTTAATGCTTCGGATTACTTTGAATTCATTTGAATTTTGGTGAATTTACTTAAATTTTTGCGTATTTTTCACATTCTTATGAATGTAACTGAATTGTTCTGAAATGAATTGAATTCATCTGAATCCATTTTAATTCTACAGAATTCACTTGAATTTTTCTTATTTCTTGGATTCACTTGATTTGTCTACAATTTTTCTGATTCATGTAGATTTTTCAACTCTTAGGTCCTTAGGATTCTTTTGAATCCACTTTGTTTTATTTTTATTTTGCGTGAATTATTTTCAATTCACATGAATTCACTTCAATTCTACTGAAATCACTTGAATTTTTTAGAAAATTTTTTGAATTTTTCTGCATTAAATGTAATTATTTTGCATTTTTTGGTAACTTAAATTCTTCTAATGCACTAAAAAGTGTTGAATTTTGAAACGTACACTGAAAGTCCCATACAAGTCCGACTTTGGTTCTTGCCTAAAATGGCCTTGGACATATGGCGGAGCGACTGCAGTGTCAATACTCAGGCCCGAATGAACTATTTCCAGTAGGAATACATAATATTAATTAACTTCATTTTGTACAAATGTAGATTTTTTTTATCATAAGGTATGGACCTTTTTTAGCAATGAAGACTAATTAATGAAAAGAGAATTTTCCGCGTGTATTTAAAAATAAATGCGAAATATGCACGCGCGTGCTCGAACTGCCCACTTTGTGAGTACGGTACTGGACGAGTTTGCTGGCTCTAGAGTGCCGCTCTTTGTCCCCCTTCGACCCCTGATCCTCGAACGAAATTCTCGGAATGACATATTGCAGACTGACTTATTAGGAACTTTCAGTGTACATCGTTCCTTTGAAATTTGAAAACTTAAAATTGTTTTTCAAATTGTAATTGTTAAATTTTGAATATTTAATTTTGAAATTGTTTTATAGAAAACTTATTCCATATATATTTTTTAAATTCTTTGATTTAAAAATGTGTCATTTTTCACACTTATAATTTGACATTCCTGAAAAATTCTATTTTTGTTATTTCGTTACTTGTGGCTTGTCATTCTTGAAGTTAATCATTCTTGAAGATAATAATAAATCGTCAGATATAGATAATACTGATATTAGTAATGCTATGGTTTTTGATAGTAGCTTCCTGACTAAAGATTCTTGTTCTTTGCTAAATAAAGATAAAGGGAACACTAAGGAAAGTAAAGAAATAAAGAGAAAGAAGGGAGTATTTGATAATGGAAGAAATTCCTGAAATAATGACGAAGACCTTCCCAATCATATCAGTAAGGCAACAAATCTTTCTTATGGTCAAGATCGATTGAACGATTTTAATAATGAAGAAAATGTAACTGATGTAACTGAAATACACTCATCTCCCGTTACTGTGCCGCTCGTTTGTGTGCCGGCTTCTCGGTCGTTCACGCTTGACTGCTTCTGTCTCCCCCGCCGTGCGTTCCTTGGCGGCCTATACTGAAGCTCATCGCAAGAACAGACAGTGACATATCAGATGTTGTTTACTTCGCGACTCACTGCGCATATACTTTTCTGCGTGTAAATGTGTAATTAGTTTTTCTGTTTTATGGCTGAACCAGAAAAAAAACTTTTCTGTCAGTGAGCGAAAAATCTCTAATTTTGCAACAAATTAAAAACGGCGCATCAAGAAATGCGATCTTAAATAAATACAAAATTAGTGAACGTTTACTAAGCAAAATTGTTAAGTGCGCCGATAAAGTTATTAATAAATCCAACCACTTTGAGTTCAAAAACAAAACAAAAATGAGCTCTGCTGAGAATGCTGAATTAGAGGCCGCTTTATTGAAATGGTTTATCCTAAAACGAGACTCATGTCAACCGATTTCGGCACCCTGGCGAAAGTTTCGAAGAGAAATTCATTCCGAAATCTGTATCCGAACCAATCCGAAAAAGTTCTGGATTTCGTTTGATCCAAATCGGTCAAAGACTAATTCGATTCAGTCCGAATCAATCCGAACCAAATTTTCAATCCGAATGAATACGAGTTCGGATTGACCTAAACCAATTTTAAATCCGACTTCGGATTCATTCGGATTGAAAATTTGGTTCGGATTGATTCGGATTGGAAGTTTGGATTGAACCGGTTTGAGTCGGATTAATTTTTAACCGATTTGGATTAAACGAAATATAGAAATTTTTCGAATTGGTTCGGATTGGTTCGGATACAGATTTCGGAATGATTCGGAATGAATTCCTATCCGAAACTTCTGCCAGGGTAACGATGCTTTAGGAAAAAGCTCGAATTTTCAATGAAATGCTAGAGGGGCCAGCAACCTTTAAAGTAAGTTGTTAAGAACGTATGAATTCGAAGATAAATATTGAACTTAGTAATAATATAACAATAATTTCAACCAGTTTACTGCTTAATGTATGATTTTCAAATTTGGCATAACAATGATACATAACCTCAAAAAATGACAGCTGTTGATATTATTGTTGATATTATTATTGTAATAAATTTTAATTTTCTGAATTGCTCATTATATTCAATTACATGATTAATTAATAATTATGTATTATGTGTTCGATACATTTGCATCGATGTTTTGATAATTTTTGAAAGATTGTGAAAATACTAAAGTGCCGGGTTAACGGACTGTATATATGGTCCTGAGTGTTTACTTACTCGTCGCTCTAAATCCGGTTGCAACTAGATTTAAATAGCTCTCGTTACTGTACCGACCAGACCCAAGGCCGGCACACTAACGAGAGATGAGTGTATTTGATTCACGCTGAATTCTTTAGATTACTCTTGAAATCCACTGGAAAATACAATTTTTTTCGATTTTCATTTTTTTTTAATTCACCTTGAATACTTTTGAATTCATCTGAAATTTTTGTGAATTTCATCAGATTCTTATTCACTGATTTTATTTACGCCCTTTAATCTGAATTCAATGGAATTTTCTTGGATTCCAAAAAGTTTGTTCCATTCACTTGAATTATCTCATATTCATCTTGAATTCGTATAAACTTATCGAATTCTCTTGGATTTCCCTGAATTCTTCTAAATTCACTCCAATTTCACTAAAATCAATGGAATATTTTGGATTTGTTGAATTTTTTCAGTTCATTTAAATTCATTTGGAATTCACACTAAATTCTTATTAATTTATTCTGAATTATTTTCAATTCTCTCGAATTCTTTTTGATTCTCCCTGAATTTTTCTTAATTCACGTAAACTTTTCTAAGTTCTCTCAATTCTACTCAATGAGATGGATTTTTTTGATTTTTCCTTTAGTCCTTTTGAAAAATCCGTGAAGTCTTTTGAACTCACCTTGAATTCTTAGGCATTTTATCAAATTCTTTTGAATTCTCTAGAATTTTTTTAACATTCCATGAATTCTTTTGAATTTACTTAAACTCTTATAAATTCACACCAAATTGAATGAATTAAATTAATTTTTAACTATTTTTTAAAATTGTTTCCAGTTCACTTGATATTTTCAGATTACTCTAATTTTACTGAATTGAATGGAATATTTTGGATTTCTTGCATTTTTTAAAAATTTATTTGAATTCATTTGGAATTTGCTCTCAATTCTTATTAATATATCCTGAATTCTATCAATTCTTTTGAATTCTTTTGAATGTTTTTGAATTCTCCCTGAATTTGCTTCAATTTACTTGATTTGTTCTCAATTAGTTCAATTCCATTTAATTCAATGGATTTATTTTTCATTCAGTTTTGTTTAGTTCACCGTAAAGCCTTTTAAACACATTTTTAATTAATTCATTGGTTTATTCTTTATTTTTAGAGTTTTTTTTTCATTTCACTTAAATTCTGTTGAATTTTCCCTGAATTCTAATTACTTTCATTTTACTCAATTCAATGAAAATTATTTGATACTTAAAATCTTGTTTAATTCAATCAAATTCTCATGAATTTCATTAAAGTCTCTTGAGTCCCTTGAATTCTTCTAAATTCATTCCAACTTTAGTGAAATGAATCAAATATTACAGATCATTTTTTTTTAACCACTTGAATCCTTCTGAAATCACCTTGATTAAAAAAAAATCAACTTGAATTGTTTTGAATTCGCTGTGAATTCTCTTGATTCTTTAATTCATCCTGAATTATTTTTAATTCATCTTAAATTTTTATGAATTTCATAGAATTTCCTTGAATTCTTTTAAATTCACTCTAATTTTACTAAAATCAATGAAACATTTTAGGTTTTTTTCGATTCATTTAAATTCATTTGGGATTCACTTCAACTTCTTATTAATTTATCCTGAATTATTATTAATCCGTTTGAATTCTTTGGAATTTTCTGTTTTTTTATTCACCCTGAATTCTTAGGAATTTTCTAGAATTATTTCGAATTCACCATGAATTCTTTTGAATTCTTTGGAATTTTGGATGTTTTACTTTTGTACAATTCATTTGAATAAAGTTGGAATTTGCCCTGAATCCTTATATATTTATCCTGATTTCTTTGAAATTCGCTCTGAATTCTTTTGAATTCTCTTTAATTTGTCTAACTTCACTCCAATTTTAATGAAATCAATGGAATATTTTGGATTTTTTCAATGAATTTGAATTCATTTGGAATTAGCCCTGAATCATTATTAATTTATCCTTGATTCTTCTTACTCCTTTCCGATTCTTTGAAATTATCTTAATTTTCTTAAAAATTTACTCTGAATTCTTTTACATTCAGTTCAGTTCTTCTGAATTCATTTCATTTATTTTAAATCAATGGAATATATTGGATTTCAAAAACTGTTTTGAATGCATATGAAAAGATTCGGAATTCACCTCGATTTTTTATCAATTTTTCCTGAATTCTATTGAATTCTTTGGAATTCTCTTAGAACTGTGTCGAATTCAATTCTTGGAAGTCTCTTCAATTGTGTCGAAATTACCCTTAATTCGTTGGAATTCTCTTGATTTTTTTAGTTTCATTGAATTCATTCTAAAGTCTGTCAAACTCACATTGAATTCTTTTGTATTTCATCAAAGTCTCTTGAATTTCCTTCAGTTTTTCTAACTTCACTCCAATTTTACTAAAATTAAATTAATATTTTGGATTGGAAATTTTTTTTTCAATTAATTTAACTCTACTTAGAATTCGCCTTGAATTCTTATTAATCCCGAATTTTCTTCAATTCTCTATAATTCTTTGAGATTCTCTTGAAATCGCCGAACTCACCCTGAATTCTTTGGATTTTTCTCAAAACTTTTTGAATTTACCCTGAATTTTCTTGGATAGTTTTCAACTATTCTAAAATCATTTCAGTTTTACTGAAATCAATAGAATTTTCTGGATTTTCGAAAGTTAATTTTATTTCATTACAAAACATTTGGGATTCAGCCTGAATTCTTATCAATTTGTCTTGAATTTTTTTTAATTCTTTCAAAATCCTTGTAATTCTCTTGAATTTTTTCGAATTCACCCTGAATTATTTTAAATTTACTTCGATTCTTCTGAATTTACTTTAATTTTACTGAAATCAGTGCGATATTTTTAATTTTTTAGTTTGTTTTCAATTCATTTGGAATTCACCCTAAATTTTTATTAATTTAACCTGAATTATTTCAAGTTTTTTTGAATTTTTTGCAATTAACTTCAGTCTTTTTCGAATTCATCCTGAATTCTTTAGATTTATCATGAATTTTTTCCAATTCATCGTGAATGCTTCTAAATTCACTCAATTCAATGGATTTCTCAATTCTTTTTCTCGTGTTATTGAACTCACGCAGAAGTCTTCAAACTTACCTTTGGATTCTTTAGGCTCTTTATTAAATTATTTTAAATCCCCTTAAATTCTCCTAAATTACTTAAATTTAACTGAAATGAAAGGCTCATTTTGGATTTTCGCATAATTTCTCAATTCATTTGAATTATTTTGAAATCAACTTGAATTGCTATGAATTCACTCTGAATTCTCATGAATTTACCCTGAATTTGTTAAGATTCACCTGGAATTTCTATAAATTTTATCAAATTCTTTTGCATTTTTTTGAACCCAAAGAACATTAGTCCTATTACGAATGCACAGTGAATTTTCTTGACTTTTTGAGTTAGAAATTAGTCACCTTTTATCACTTCTTCGGTTAAAATAGGTCACTTTCTTCACTTTTTCAATTAAATTAGGCTGTGGCAGCCCTGTACATCTAAACTTTTGATACAAAATGTGCTTGATAGAATTTCAAGACTATCGAAACTGTCCAAAGTTTTTCGTAGACGTAGAAAGAGCAAAATAAATAAATAAGAGAATAGAAAAATAGTATGAGAAACTTTCGAGAAACAGAGATTTCTACGCTTTTCTGTGAAACTGAGTGAACGTAAGCGGTGATAGGAATGTGTGAGAATCTGGAAAGTAGAGAAAAAGAACTAGATATAGCCAAAGGCTGTAAAACAGTTGAATAGGAAACAATATGCAATACTGCCTTGCCAGGAACCCATTCCCGGTTTTCTGCAACCCGCGAGAACCCCACGACTCCCGGACCTCGAAGCCTCATTCAAAGTACAATGGCGGGCAATAAATTAACTTGAAAACGGAGCATTAGATTCTACCGGATACACCCTTTATATAACCGACTTCGGCTTTAATTGAGCTTTTCGATAGTGGGACGTTCCTAGCTTGAATCATTGTTCAATCTCTATTACACATCTTAATCAGAAGTTAATTCAGAAAATGATCATAGATCATTAATTCGTAAAAGATACATCAGTAGAATTATTTATTATTATACCATTACACTGCGAAAACTGGATATCTGTTTTTCACGGTATAACTTTTGCGTGTCCTGTTTTAAATATAGGATAACTTCATTCTGCTATTTTTAATGTAAAAAAACGCTGGAATACCACCAGTGATCTCATTTTAGAACCATTCGACACTGTTTTGTTCTGAGTCTTATTTTAATACCTGAAATTATTCGTGAAATAATTCCTCCTTTTCACAGTGTAAGACAAATGTCGTTCGGGGTAAGTTTAACTCGTTTGGTTCTAGCCACGTTATACTCGCGTATCAAAGAATTTACCCCTTTGATCAAAAAGTTTTAGGACTTTATTTTTAAAATCAAAAATACAAGTTTATTCATCATAATCGATATTGTCCCC
>JAUMHM010000088.1:1540863-1556170 GCA_032362435.1 Melikaiella ostensackeni
TTTTTTTAAGCAGGACATTTTCAGGATTGAAGTACCGTAAACGTTCAACTTCATATTTCTGTTTTGAGGCGGATTTGTTTAGGATAAGAGTACCGAAAAAGTCCCACACAATTTCTTTGCCAAGTCCGACTTTTTTAGAACTAAAGTACCAGAAAAGTCCAACTAAATTTTTCTTCAGCAGGACTTTTTTATAACGAAAGTACCGGAAATGTCCCATTCGATTTTTTTAAGCAGGACATTTTCAGGATTGAAGTACCGTAAACGTTCAACTTCATATTTCTGTTTTGAGGCGGATTTGCTTAGGATCAGAGTACCGGAAAAGTCCCACACAATTTCTTTGCTGAGCAGGAATTTTTTAGAACTTAAGTGCCAGAAAAGTAACACCTAATTTTTTTCTGAGCAGGACTTTTTTTAGAACAAAAGTACCAGGAAAGTCCCACGTAATTTTTTTTATGAGCAGGAATTTTTTAGGACGGAAGTACCGAAAAAGTCCCACACAATTTTTTTGCTAAGCCGGACTTTTTTAGAACAAAAGTATCAGAAAAGTCCAACTAAATTTTTCTTCAGCAGGACTTTTTTAGAACGAAAGTACCGGAAATGTCCCATTCGATTTTTTTAAGCAGTATATTTTCAGGATTAAAGTACCGTGAACGTTCAACTTCATATTTCTGTTTTCAGGCGGATTTGTTTAGGATAAGAGTACCGGAAAAGTCCCACACAATTATTTTGCTAAGCAGGACTCTATGAGAACTTAAGTAACAGGAAAGTAACACTTTTTTTTTCTGAGCAGAACTTTTTTTTAGGACAAAAGTACGAGAAAAGTCCCACGTAATTTTTCTTGTGAGCAGGAATTTTTTAGGACGGAAGTACCGGAAAAGTTCAACGTAAATTTTTTTTCGAGGAGGAATTTTCTAAGACAAAAGCTCCAGAAAAGTCCCAAATATATATTTTTTCAAGCAGGACTTTTTTTAAACTAAAGTATCGGAAACGTCCCACTTAATTGTTTTTCAAGCAGGACATTTTCAGGATTGAAGTACCGTAAACTTTCAACTTCATATTTCTGTTTTGAGGCGGATTTGTTTAGGATAAGAGTACCGGAAAAGTCCCTCACAATTTCTTTGCTGAGCAGGAATTTTTTAGAACTTAAGTGCCAGGAAAGTAACACCTAATTTTTTTCTGAGCAGGACTTTTTTTAGGATAAAAGTACCAGAAAAATCCGACATAATATTTTTTTGAGCATGAATTTTTTTAGGACGGAAGTACCGGAAAAGCTTAACTTAAATTATTTTCCGAGAGGAAAAGTCCCACACGATTTTTTCGCTAAGCAGGACGTTTCTAGAACAAAAGTACCAGGAAAGTAACACCTAATTTTTTTCTAAGCAGGACTTTTTTGGAACTAAAGTACCGGAAATGTCCCACTTAATTTTTTTCAAGCATGACATTTTTGGGACTGAAGTACTGGAAAGGTTCAACTTAAATTTTTTTTCTGACGTGGATTTGTTTAGGACAAAAGTACCTGAAAAGTCCCTAATAATTTAGTCCTATATTACCATTACTTTTTTGGGTTGAGTCTCATCAGCACGTGTACAAATTTTGAAAAAAATACATAAAATGGTACTTTTCTAGTTCTTTTATCCCACAAATTATTTAGAACTTAAAAATTCGAGAAAGATTGAGTGGGACATTACCGGGACTTTAGTCCTGAAAAATGCCTGCTCAAAGGAAAAATTAGGTGAGACTTTTCCGTTACTTCAGTTCTGAGAAAGTCCTGTCTAAAAAAAATTATGCAGGATTTTTTTAGCGCCTTTGTCCTAAACAAATCCTCATGAAAAAAATGTAAGTTGAACTTTTCCGGAAGTTTTGTGCTAAAGAAGTCTTGCTCAAAAAAACATTTAGTGGGACATTTTTGACACTTTATTTCTGAAAAAGTCCTGCTTAAAACAATAATGTGTGACTTTTCCGGTACTTTTGTCCTAAACAAATCCTCTCAAAAAAATTTATTGACTTTTACGGGTACTTTAGTCTCAAAAATGTTCTGGTAAGACGGGATATATTTACGGCTTTTTTGGTACTTGAGTTCTATTTCAGCATTACTTTTTTGGGACATAAATCACATCAGCACTCGCGCAAATTTAAAAAAAATAAAATCGATCTTTTTTAGTACTTTTGTCCCATGAATTATTTAGGAGTTGTGAAATTTCGGAGCAAAAATTGAGGAGAATTTTTCCGGGACTTTCGTCCTAAAAAAAGTTTTCTCAGAAAAAAATTGCTGTGGAACTTTTCTGGTACTTTCGTCCCTATTTGGGCTTTTAAAAAGGTTTAAGAAAAATTGGTACTTAAGTACTGATTTGACTCATACCTAGTACTTCAGCGGAACTTAATGTGGGATCCCGATGGGACTTTTTTTACTTGGAGTTGTAAAAATGAAAAATCCTGAGAACATGATTACAAAATGTATGTAAACAGAACATAGGAAATGAAGTAAGAAGGATTTAGTGCCAAGATAAAAATTTGTGGGTTGTTTTAGAACTAATCTATTCAGATCATTCCATTTTTCAAAAAGAAGAAGGTAATAATCCAAACCAAAACCTAATTTCTAGAAATTGCTACCTTACTCAGATTTGTATACTATATTTAAATGAAAATAGGTACCTACACGTAAATTGAGTTTATCATCAATACCTCAATTAAAAGAAATCCTAATAGTATTCATAGGCAGCCCCACAGATTGGAAAAAATCTTCGCTCAATGTCTCCCTTTCAAAATTTCTTAAAGATCGAATCGAAATCTACTTTCTTATGAAAAATTTGTTTCAAAAATAATTTAACCGAATAGAAATTTTTCATAATTTTTGGTTATCATAAATGACAAATTTAGCTAATGTTGATTTTTCCGAATTAGTTTTTCTGCTAATTTTTATTTTTCTGAATCACTATTCGTCATAATTTTTATATTTACGAATTACCATTTGAAATAATTTTTATTTTTCCAAACTACCATTTGTCATCATTTTTATTTTTCCGCATTATTACATGACATAATTTTTATAATACCAAATTACTACTTAACATAATTTTTATCTCTCGAATAAGTGTATAACCTAAAATTCATTTGAAGGAAACGCCATCTGTCATAATCCTCATGTCATCGAAACTGCACGTAACATAAATTTCATTCTTTCTAAAATAGAGCCCGGTTTTCTGATTGGCTAGATAATGCCGCGAAATGCGAATCAACCAATAAGAATACCGGAAATCATTCTAGAAAAAATGAAATTTATGTTACGTGCAGTTTCGATGATATGAGGATTATGACAGGGGGCTTTTTGTTTAAATGAATTTTAGGTTATGTGCTTGATCGGAAGAATAGAAGTTATGTCACATAGTGTTTCGGAAAAGTGAAAATTATTCTAAATTATAATTCGGTAAAATAAAAATTATGTCAAATGATAACTCGGATATATAAAAATTATGACGAATGGTAATTCGGAATAGTAAAAATTGGCAAAAAAAGTAATTCGGAAGAATAAAAATTATATGAATTGGCTATTATGATAAATAAAAATCATAAAAAATCGCTATTCAGTCAAATGATTTTCGGAAAAATTAATATTAGAAAAACTAGAATTCGGGAAATATTTATGCGCCTCCAAGGCTTCGTGTTTGGGTTGAATTAAAAAACGTCTAGAACGACGTGGACAGCCATTGGCTACTGAATATTTTTCGAGATTCGTGGTCATTTTGAAGGAAGAATTTTGCCATGTTGATTAGGGAGCGTCCATTAATTACTAGGGTCAATCCAAGAAATGAATATGCTCGTTTTTTTTTGCTTTGAAAAAAATATTATATTTAGGGGTGGCGCAAACCCCATGAAGTTTAATACGTATTGCCTATAAGAAAAAAATACGTTTTTGTAAATTTTTCACAGAATCGTCAATATTAGGCATATCGAGTTTACCCTTAACATTCCTCCTCACAATGAGCCATGGAATACAAATCAAAAATTACTTATCGAATTCAACCCCATAAGCCTGTTTTATAGGGACCCAAAAATCCCCCATGAGTGAAAAATTGGGTTTTGCTAGTTTTTACCGCTAATTTCCATTTTTTGTGGTAACAATTGATCAAAGTTTACAAGTATGATTGCTTCAGCAATTAATTTTTGTTCATAACTATCATCTCTTGGAGTAATGATAGAAGGTTTCAATTTCATCTGAAATTTCCAACTTTTTGTTAACTTTTCACTAAGAGCGAGGTAATAATTGCTTAAAGTTAACTAAAATAATTGTCTAAGCAATCAATTATTGTTCATAACTATCTTCTCTCGGACTCAGAGTAATGCTAGAAAATTGCGGTTTTATCCGAAAATTCAAATTTTTTGTAAATTTTCCACTTAGAGCGAGGTCATGATTAATCAAAGTTAATAACCATAATTGTTTGAACAACAATATGTGTAATATTGAAAACTCGATATGCCTGATATTGACGATTGTGTAACAAATTTTAAAAAAATGTATTTTTCCGTATGGAAAATATGTGTTAAACTTCATGAGATTTTCACCTCCTCTAAATATGAATTTTTTTCAAAACAGAAAAATACGTTTTTTTTTAGACTCGCATCTAAAACCACTTGGGCTGCTATTAATTTTGAAAAAAGTGTTTTTTTCGACCACTTATATTAATTACGTAACGATTGGGGAGAGGGGTGTCTGAAAAATCTTACGAAATCTTATTTGGAAAGGGGGGGGGGGGTCTCAAAAAATGTCTTACGTTACTTTCTTCTTTTCAATTATTTCTTAAAAATATGTTAATTGAAACCAGTTTTGGCTGTAAAGAATTAATTTTTACAGTATTATACACATTATATCATTATTTTTATTATTTATTTCTATTTGTGTAATATTTCATATTTCATACGTCCAATAAATTTAGAGTCGAGAAGTTAACCACTTTTGAAATCTGGCTTACACCTTCTATGAAATCTCGTGGAATCCCTGGAAATCTTTGAAATCCTTTGAAATCTCGTGAATTCTTTTGGAAATTTGTGAATCGCTGAAAATTGATAATCATGTGAAAATTCCGCGATATTCTATGAATTTCATGGATGTTGCGCATAATCTCTTGAAATTCCTTCAAAACGATTGACTTCCCTGGAAAACACTTAAAATCCTATACAAATTATGGAAATCCCTCAAAATTCTTTAAGATTTCGTAAAATCTTTTGAAATTCTTGCAATCGCTTCAAATTTTCAAAAGCCCATAAAAATCCCTTGCAGTCCTTTGAAATCCATGAGAATCTCTTAAAATCTCTAAAAAATCGGTTGAAATCTTTAAAATTCCGTGAGATATTTCCAAGTATTACGAAATCTCTCGAAATCCCTGAAATTTCCTAATACTTTTCGGAAATTCTTTGAAATTGCGTTGAATTTTTCGAAATTTTACGAAATCCTCTTAAATCTGTCGATATACTCAAGAATCTTTGAAATCTCTTCAAATGCCTTAAAATGTCTCAAACTCCTTTGCAATCTGCGGAAGTCCTTCTTAAATCCCTAGAATCCCTAAAAATCCTTCGGCATCTCTTGAAATCCTTTTAAATCCCTTGAAATCTCGCAATTCCTTGAGAAATATTTTGAATTCTCTTAAAACCCCTTGAAATCCCTTAAAATATTTTTTAATTCGTGGAAATCGTTCTTAAATCCTTAGAATCCCTAAAAATCGTTTGGAATCCTTTGAAATGTCGTGATTTTTTTGTTGAAATATTTCGAAATCTCCTGCAATCCCTTGGAATGCCTTAAAATCTTTTGCAATCCGCGGAAATCGCTCTTAAATCCTTAGAATCCACAAAAATGTGCTGATATCCTTCGAAATCCCGTGATTTCTTTTGAACTATTTCGAAATTTCTTAAAATCCTTCGGAATCGCTTAAAATCCTTTCTAAACCGCGTAATCCTTAGAGTTCATAAAAATCCTTCGAAATTGCGTGATTTCTTTTGAAATATTTCGAAATTTCTTAAAATCCCTTGAAATTCCTTAAAATCTTTTGTAATCCGCGTTATGCATAGAATCCCCAAAAACTCCTCGAAATTCCATGGAAGTCGTACCTAAATCCTCAGAATTCCTAAGAAATGTTTGAAATCTTTTGAAATCTCGTGATACCTTTTGAGATCCCGTGGAAATCGCATTTGAATCCTTAGAATCCCTAAAAATCCGCTGAAATCCTTTGATATCCCGTGATTTCCTTTGGAATATCTCAAAATCTCTCAGAATGCCTTGACATCTCTTAAAATCTTTTGTACTCTGCGAAAGTCCTCCTTGAATCCTTAAAATCCCTAAAAATCCTTCGGTATCTCTTGAAATCCCTCGTAAACCGTGGAAATAGTACTCAAATCCTTAGAATCCCTAAAAGCGTTTGAAATCCTTCGAAATATAGTGATTTCTTTCAAAATACTTCGAAATCTCTTGCAATCCCTTGAAATGACTTGAAATCCTTTGCAATCTGCGGAAGTCGTTCTTAGATCCTTAGAATCCCTTAAAATCCCCTGAAATCCCGTGATTTCCTTTGAAATATTTCAAAATCTCTAAAAATGCCTTGAAATATCTTAAAATCCTTTGTACTCTGCCTAAGTCCTCCTTGAATCCTCAAAATCCGTAAAAATCTTTCGGTATATCTTGAAATCCTTTATAATAGGTGGAAATAGCACTCAAATCCTTAGAATCCTTAAAAAACGTTTTAAATTCTTTGAAATATTGTGATTTATTTCGAAATATTTCGAAATATATTACGATTCCTTGGAATGACTTGAAATCCTTTGCAATCCGCGGAACTTGTTCTTAAATCCTTAGAATCCCTTAAAATCCCCTGAAATCCTTTGGAATCCCGTGATTTCCTTTGAAATATTCCAAAATCTCTTAAAATGCCTTGACATCTTTTAAAATAGTTTGTACTCAGCGGAAGTCCTCCTTGAATCCTCAAAATCCCTAAAAATCATTCGATATCTCTTGAAATCCTTTGTGATCGGTGGAAATAGTACTTAAATCCTTAGAATCCTTAAGAAACGTTTGAAATCCTTTGAAATATTGTGATTTCTTTCGAAATATTCCGAGATCTCTTACGATCTCCTGGAATGACTTGAAATCCTTTCCAATCTACGGAAGTCGTTCCTAAATCCTCAGAATCCTAAAAAATCCCCTGGAATCCTTTGAAATCCTGTGATTGCTTACAAAATATTTCAAAATCTCTGAAAATGCCTTGGCATCTCCTAAAATCCTTTGTACTCTGCCTAAGTCCTACTTGAATCCTCAAAATCCCTTAATATCATTCGGTATCTCTTGAAATCCTTTGTAATCGGTGAAAATAGTACTTAAATCCTTAAAATCCTCAAAAACGTTTGAAATCCTTTGAAATATTGTGATTTCTTTCAATCTCTCACAATTCCTTGGAATGACTTGAAATCCTTTGCAATCCGCGGAAGTCGTTCTTAAATCCTCAGAATCCCTAAAAAGCATTTGAAATCTTTTGAAATATTGTGATTCCTTTCGAACTGTTTCAAAATCTCTTGCAATCCCTTGGAATGACTTAAAATCCTTTGCAAACCGCGGAAGTCGTTCTTAAATCCTTAGAATCCCTAGAAATCCCCTGAAATTCCGTGATTTTTTTCCAAATATTTCTAAATTTCTTAAAATCCTTTGGAATCTCTCAAAATCCTTTATCATCCGCGTAATCCTTAGAATATCTTAAAATCCTTTAAAATCCTGTGGAAATCGTATTCGAATCCTTGGAATTCCTAAAAATCGTTTGAAATCCTTCCAAATCTCGTGATTTTTTTCAAACATCTCGAAACCTCTTGTAATTCATTGGAATGCTTCAAAATCCCTTGCAATCCGCGGAAATCCTTCTTAAATCCTCAGCAATCCAAGCACCTTGAAAATCCGTTAAATTCCTTCGAAATTCCGTGATTTCTTTTGAAATATTTCAAAACTTCTTAAAATCCCTTAAAATCCATCAAAATCCTTCGTAATCCGCGTAATCTTCAGAATCCCTGAAAATCCTTTGAAATCTCGTGATTTCTTTTGACATATATCAAAATTTCTTAAAATCGTTTGGAATCCCTTAAAATACATTGTCATCCGCGAAAATCGTTATTTTAAGTTTTTTTTATTTAAGTCCTTAAAATCCCTGAAAATCTGACAAAATCCTTCGGTATCTCTTGAAATCCCTTTAAGTCCTCTGAAGACCCGTGATTTTCTTTAAAATATTTCAAAATTTCTTAAAATCCCTTAGAATCTCTTAAAATCCTTTGTAATCCTTCGGAGTCGTTTGAAATACCCTGATACTTTTGAAATCTCGGTTTCAGTGGAAATAATTGATGTATTGTTGATATATTGATTGAAAATATGAAATCTTACGTAAGAAGGGGGATTACAAAAATCTTACGAATTCTTATAGTAGGATAAGAGGGAGTCAAAATTTTTTAAAATCATCTTCACGTAATTAATGGACGTTCCATTACTATATTATTCAGCTCCTATGGCACATTTTTTACATTTTACGACGGAATCGAAGATACGCAATTTTTGCTTAGAAATGTTGAGAATTGAGAACTAGAAATTCGAAAGCGTTGAAATTGGTCAAAATCAATAAACTCAAATTTTGATTTCTTTGTCCTTTTAAGATGTACTTACAATTCAGAGCAACGAACGTAGAAAAGAAATAACATTAAATGAAAGAAACAGAAGTGTTCATACTCTCCCTTCAACCTTCTACGTCGTTGTCTACATTAGGAGGAACTGAAAGTACTTTGTCTCGGAGTGTAAATTTGCTCACTGGCGAATTGAATACTTGATTTCCAATTTCCCGTGTAATCGTTCCGCACGATTCCAGAGGAAAACCCTATCCTGTGTCTTGATTCGACACCCTCTTTCGGTTTGGGTTATCTTCTCTGTATAAATTCCTCTGGATTTGTAAAAACTGTAAAATTTTTTTGGGAAAATTCGTTGGTAACGCAAATTGCCCCAAGGTTTGTAAATTCTTGCCCACAAAATTTTGGAAGAATTCTACCAAGATATTTTGGGGATAATTTCTCCGAGTAATCTTGGGGAATGTTCCCTACAATTTGAGGACCTTTTCCTAAATATTGTGGGGGAAATTCCCCAATAAATGGTGTGGAATGTTTCGAACAAGTTGGGGATTTTTTCCCAAATATTGTGGGGGATATTTTCCAATAAATGATGTGAAATATTTCCTACAAGTTGGGGAACTTTTCCCAAATATTGTGGAGAAAATTCCCCAATAATGGTGTGGAATATTTCTTACAAGCTAGTGAACTTTTCCCGACATGTTTTGGAGAATACTTCCTAAAAGTTTGGGAAGTTTCGCGCAATATTTCCATGAAAAGTCCCCACTTTTGTGTAATTTTTGTCGATTATTATATTATCATAATTGATGATGATATTTTTATTTTCATTTTTATGGAGTGAGCAAAAAATTTCGAGCACGGCCATCGGCCAGTGCTTAGGAAGACCGATCACCACCAATCACCAGATCTTTTCAGATTATAACTAATGGTGAAAATTTGCAGCTAACTTATATAGACTTGAAAACCAATTTCAATTCCGAGAGACTAAGCTCTGCGCACATATCGGGATTCGTTCTGAACAACTCGATACAAATTATGAATTTTACAAAAATATTTCTTTGAGCGAATATTTTATGAAGTTATATTAAAAATATATTTCTTTATTTGGAGGAAATGTTTGTTTGACATGAATTGCTCTATTTTATTTATCAAAAGAAACACTTCTCTCAAGTGAATAAATTAATACTTAAGTGAACAAATTACTTCATTTAATTAATGACATGTTCTATTGGAATAGCAACACCAACTCCCTTACATGAAAGAAATATCTCATTCACTTAATTAATATCGCTTTTAGTTACCTCAATATTTCTTTGATCAAATGAAACCAGAATATTCGATCCACTCATCGATGAATTAGTTATTCCACATATAATTTTTTTTTCAATTCAAAGGCTAGAAATCATTGAACTAATGAAATATTTCTTCGGATGCGAAAACAAGATTCGAGGAAAATAGGTTATTAGATTTAGAGATATCAATTCCTTAAGTTAATTATCTCACACACTCATAGGCCAAAAATTATTTTTCAAATAAATAGCGCCCAAAGAAATTATTTCTTCGAATCAATACACGAGTTTCTTGGCTTCAAGCAGTATTCATTACAACTAGGTAAACAATTTCCTTGGCTTAAAGAAATGGTCATCAAAGAAATGCATTCCTTTGGATCCAAGAATTTTTTTTCAGAGCAGAAATATTTTTGTAATTTTCTATTGTTTTTTAAGAAATCTATGAAATAATAGGAAATTACAAACATGGTTCCACTAGAAACTACAAGTTTCTTCTATGATTCGGACATTTCAGCAAATTTTACAAGTAATTAGAAATCCTTACAAAAAACTTCAATGTTCACATTGTTGTACCTTATTGAATTTTATTGTGAAAATACAATTTCACCAGAGAATTTATGAAAATTCCATCACAATTTCATGATTTTATGGAAAATTTTGGTAAATTCAGTTCCAAATTTTGAGAATTCAAGTCAATAGCCTTCTTCAACGATTAAGTATTAAAAAGGAGGGTTAGATTGATACCCGGCGCCGTTTTCTTTGTCATTTTGCAAGAGAAAAAAGGGTCCCAAACTATGAACAAAAAAAATTTCGTGTAATTGGTCACATTCAGGGGTTGAAATCTCCCCTTCTATACTTTTGTGTCTTTTGCTGTTTCAAGAACTAAAAAACATATTTTCTTTATTGTTTTTACACGAAATTCTTGTAATTGATTCTGTATTACAACATAAGCTCGAATAGTACAAAAACTTACTATCTAGAGTATCATCATTCTAAAAATATACCCCTAGAATACTTCGCAATATGACATATAATGTAAGATTTTGGACTTTCTTGCTGCAAATATCTTGTTTTTATATCTGATTCTATTAAGATTCATCAGAGATATTCGACTTTAATAAGACAACCTTTAAATTATGTGTAATCCACCCCTTTTATATTACCAATGAATAAGGAATATTAATATTACATTCCTGTGAGTGATGATTTGAAATATTTCGTTCGGACAATCAGGAATAATGAAGCTGATTTTTAGTTATCGATGACACTCGTTTTTATATAAATAACTTGTTATGCAAAAACAACCCCTCAAAAATTTTACATGTTTTGCTTAGCCAAGCAATGTTGATGCTACGTATAACAGAACTGTTTGAAGAATCTTCATTCATGGTCAGACACGGACATATATCCATTGAAAATTACATACACACACACCATCCCTTCACCCTTATTGCTTAAGGCTTTCGACTCATAATCTATCTTCTACAACATTTTTCAAGTAAACCAAAAATAAATGCGAATGAACAGAATATTTCCAGTTTACGAGTTGGATGCATGATATGATAAAGGCATTATCATTTCTGCATTTGCAATAATAATTGCGCATGTATCAGATTGGCAGACTATTAAATTGTTCATGTTTTGCGTAGACCTGGGCATGTATATCAACCAAATAAATAAGTACTTACTTTTTTCAGTCATGAATTTGGTTGTTTCTCTATTGTATAAGGTATAACTACATAAAATGATTATCAATCCGTTCGATATAATTTTGTTATTGATAATAACGTTCAATACGGAAAAACTTGGAATTCAAACATTAGAAATAACTCCTGAAGAGGTACGCCTACACGATGTATTAGAGGAAATTCTAAGGAGTATGTTTGATTCCTCATTTATAAAATTCAGTTCATTTACAATTTGCTGATCGGGATAGTCAAATTGACATACGAACGATTGAAGACGAAGAAGAAGAAGGAAACGATTGAAGTGAAGTACCTGGTTGTTTATATCAAGAGCAGAGAGTCAATTCTGACTATAAAAATGAAGCTGTTTACTTTTGGAACTCTGGAGAGAAGAAACGTTTATCTTTTACAACAGTTCTTTAAGGCTCTAAGAAGCTTCGTTCAGAACGACAATTACGAAGATGGCAAGAAAAAATTAACAGCGGTGGTGATCGAGAAGGTAAACTATACAAAGTTACAAAATGCACTCTCGACAATTCAAAGGAGGCTATTGATTCGAAAATTACAGTCCACGATATAGATGTTCGAAGATAGGCTTTATGAAAGAAGCGTGAGTTGGACATGCCATGATTTGAAGCATCACGCTGGTGGGTATGGCAATTCAAGAAATAGCATAACGTTGTTTCGCGAAAAGTCACAAAATTTATTTCTGTGTTATCTCTATATGATACTAGAGATATGAAACAACAATGTGATGCTTTCGAAAACAATGCCAAACCAGAAATTATGAGGTGTAAGGGAAGTAACATCTTCAATTCCGATCAAAGTGGCTTTAAGTTGGAATTGCACAGTGGAAGAACTTTGAGCTTTTAAGGAACAAAAACTGTGTAAAATGTTGTTCAATCTATTTCTTCCGCCACGAATAGCTATAAAATTTAACCAAGCAGATCTGCCAATGGAAGATCACTTTCACGCCTTTTTGTAGGTTTGAAAGAACCATCTGGACACTTTGGATTAAGAATAAACACAAATAATAGAATAACAAAAATCGTTGTCGAGGTCGGTTTGAATCGGAATATAAAAAAGAAATTAACAGAAGAATAAGGGCAACTTCTTTTGTGCTTGTTTTAAAATATTCATTGTGCTTTTCCTATATTTTTCAGTTGTAGCTCGTGTTTTTGTCCGCGGAATTCCTCGGTTTAAAAGTGTGATTGATTCGTGAAGACTTGTTTCGAAGCGAAGGAATAAGTGTTGCGCAATTAAAAAATTCCAAGAACTACTAAAATGACAATAAAATTCACGATGAGTATTTTTTTCGCACTATTTCTTTCTTTGGTAAACATATATTTCCCAAATGCTTCAGTTTTTGAAGAGAAAAGGCTTTTAAATTAACGCGACAATTTTTTAAAATTTCCGATAGGAAGGCGAAAGTGAACATCTTGAAAGTGTCGTTTTACACCTCAAGTATTTTGGACTGAACAGTCTAACACGAATCGTTGTCGAGGTCGGTTTAAATCGGAATGTAAGGAAGAAATTAACAGAAACATGAGGGCAACTTCTTTTGTGCGCTTATTTAAAAATATTTATAGTGCTTTTCCTACATTTTTCAGATATAGCTCGTGTTTTTGTTCGCGGAATTTTCCGGTTTGAAAGAACCCAGGGAATTTCGAGAAGTTTTTAAATGTGCTAAATCTTGCGCAAATATATGGAAAGTTATAGAAAGTTTTGGGAATTTATACAGAGTATTGAGAAAATTTATGAAAACTTTTTAAGATTGTAGAAGGTTTTGGAGATCTATAAGAGTTTTACAAATTGACCTCTTAAAAGGAGAATTTAGGGAAGTTTAGTAACTTGTTAATTTTTGATTCATCGTTGAGCACTCTTGTCACATATGCATTCGATGGTCTTTTCTCATCTTCGAGACCAAACTGCAGCAGACTGGTGCTTTCCTCAGTACACAACAGAAACCGATCATAACTATTTTGGTGCTGGCTTGGTTTCCATACTTTCATTTGCATGACCGAAGTTTGGTGAGACTGACGTTATGAATGAACACTCCACGTCATAACGATTTAGCTGCTTAATTTAGACACCATTTTATACTTATGAAATGATTCTCTCGCATGAAGTTGTAGTTGGGTGTATACTTTTAAGAATGAATAATACAAAATAATAATGTAGCCTCGGATAGGATTGACGCTTCTACTGATGTAAGGCATGTTCTCGGAAAAGTTTCAGGCGATGAATGGAGATTAGGTGTTTGGAATGCTAGAGGTGTAAATGATCTCAAGGAAAAGGAATTGCGGGAGACAACGCACGAGAGGGAGCTAGATATTTTGTGTGTATCGGAAACAAAGAAGAAAGGATTTCAAGTTAGAAACATAAAAAACGGACTCGAACTTAGGTCAGAAATAGATAATGAATCATATGGTACCCAAGGAGTCGGTCTGATTATGAATGAAAAAGAGAAAGAGCATGTCAATAAGTATGAATGTGTATCACCTAGATTACTATGAATTAGAATAAAAGTGGGAGCCAGAAGACTATTCATTATAGCGTGCTACACTCCACTTGATGTTGACAAATGGGATGTGAAAGATGTCTTCTTGAACCCGTAAAAATGATGTACTAGGGACTTGCGATCCTAGCGAAAGAATAATTCTGCTTGGAGATATGAATGGCTGGGTTGATGTGCAACGCGAAGATACCGACAGGGTACTGGGACATTTCGGGTTCAAGTCAAGGGTGGAGGAGAAGAAGAACTAATAATAAGCCGAAACAGTCGCTAATTGGAATAGAGAATTTGCAGAAACCAGAAGTACAATCGGTATATCGTGAAAAGCTAAACAAATATATAGAACACAATAAAAATCTAAAGGGTGCATGGATAGTACTACGGGATGACATCTTCGAAAGTGCAGCTGAAGTGTGCGGTACTGCGGCTGTAAGAAGAAAGGCTGGAGATGCTTAATAGAATGATGAGATCCGCGTGGTTGTCAACAAGAAAAAGCAAGCATACTCGAGAACATTAAATAGTAAAGGTCTTAGCGATGAGGAGAGGACTAGCTCAGAAAATGATTACAGGGATAAAAACAGAAGAGCCAAGGTGCTAGTCAAAGAAAGCAAGTATAATTCAAATCGGAAGAAGATAAAAAAATACAAAATGACTTTGCAGGAAATAAGAAATTATTTTGGAAATGGGTTGAGAAGCTTAGTAAAGGACGTTCTAGCACTGAGGTAGTCGGAATCAAGAATACTGATGGTAGAATTGTATGGGATTCGGAACAAGTGAAAGAATGTATGAGAGATTTTTTTAAAAGATTGTATAGAGGTCAAGCTATGGATCCTAACAATCTTCCCATTGAAAAGAATACGCTATACAATTCCGTTGTAGGTAGCGGAAGAAGAATCAGTATCCACGATATTATGTCCGCGACTAAGAAACTATAGAATGGTAAGGCTGCTGGTATGGATGGCATCACCGCTGAAATGCTTAAGAGCAGTGGCGGATATTTGTTTGTGTGACTGAGCGAATTTATAAATATGTGTGCTGTGCATGGTGAAGTTCCAAAAAATAGGAAAAAACGATTATCGTCCCAATCTACAAGGGAAAGGGTGATAGGGGCGACTGTGCTAATTATAGAGCGATTAGCCTACTAAGTACCGTGGGCAAAATATTCACCAAAATACTGATTGAGA
>JAUMHM010000088.1:1556270-1567237 GCA_032362435.1 Melikaiella ostensackeni
AAATGCCACCGTTGAGTTCTCATCTCTTCATATTTGAAGTGTAGATATAAATAGTGATGATTTCTGTGAATCTAAAACATTGTTCATTTCATAACCTCTCAAGCGCAAGACCAAAAGCCATAAGATAAACCGCCTACAGTACTATTTAGATTTATAATCTCCAAAATTTTGTTATCCCCTTTCTTTCTTTAATTTCTTTGAAATAAGTTGAAGTTTTTTTCATTAGATTTTTATATAAGTGGTAATTCCAATTAAATATACTGATTATGAGTAGATGAAAAATATTTTTTCAACAGATGAAGGAAAACACACAAGAGTTAGAGAAAAAACAAATAAAAGTGTAAAATATCTACATTTAGATTTCATTAAGTAGGACAAAGAGGGTGGAAAAATAAGTATGTGTGTCGTAGCCAAGAAGCTCTGAAATTTGAAAAAAAAAATTTGCAAGAAAAAAAACTCTTACAACTGCCCAGAATGTTCTACTAGTCATACGGTGCACTATTTGCACCGTTTGACCGTATAGAGTGCATAAATCTATTCTATCTCGACTTACGTTTTTTCTTTAGACTCAATCTCTGCTGCAGTCGCAAGTTTGATAATTTTTCAAATTGCTTTGGTGGAATTCCGTATATTTCTCCCATGAAATTTAGTACACAATGAAACTATACACCTCTAAAAAATGTATTCGTACTAAAAAATGTTTTCTTGATCCTTCCAAATTTCCTTCCAAAATATGTTTACAGTATTTGATACACTAGCTTTCTAGAATATATATCAAATTTGTAAACATCTTTCTAGGAATTGTAAATCTACACCGTAGTTGCTTGCTTGATAATTTTTCAAATTTCTGCGATAGATTCCTGTGCACTCTTCGCATAAAATTTAATACACAATAAAACAATATAACTCTAAAAAATGTATGCTTCCCAAAAAATGTTTCCTAATCTCTTCCAGTGGAATTAGAAAGTTTCGTTAAACTTTTTATTATCTTCACAATATTCAAAACATGAGGTTTCTTATGCAAAACAAATGTGTGAACTTTTCAAAAGAAATTACCAAGTTCTACATGAGTTGCGTGATTGATAATTTTGAAAATTTCTGCGTTGTCATTCTGTGAATCTTTTCAAAGAAATTTAGTATACAATGAAAATACGTCTCCCTGAAAAATGTATGCATAATGAAAAATGTTTCTTAATCTCCTCAAGCGTAATTCAAAAGTTCTACATATTCTTTCATTATGTTCATATTGTCCGATACACAAGGTTTCAAAATAAATAAAAAATAATGAACTTGTTTCTAAAATTTCTCCGCTTCTACCCAAGTCGAGAATTTGATAATTTTTTCCATTGTTGCGATAGAGTTGTGGGCATCATTTCCATTACGTATACAGTAAAATAATGTACGTCTTAAGAATGTATATTTAATCACAAAACGTTTCTTAACCTCCCCCAGCTAAATGGAAGTCTGAATAGTTTTTTTATTATGTTTACAATATTTGATTTACAGGCAGAATTTGGCAGGATGGTGACAAAAAAATGTAAAAGATTTCTTTCTCGGACTCATTGAATAATATACTAGGGACTTGCGATCCTGGCGAAAGAATAATCCGACTTGGAGATATGAATATCTGGGTTGGTGTGCAATGCGAAGATACTGACAGGGTACCGGGCCATTCCGGAGACCCGAAAACGAAAGGTAACGCGGATAAATTGATAAGCTTATGCTTAGAAAAAGGCTTGTTTATTACGAACACCTGGTTCAGACATATAAAGATCCACATGCAGACTTTGTGCAGAGGAAAAAGTCACAGTATGATTGACTTTGTTGTAGCGAATGGAAGACTGAGAGGGCTTGTAAGGGATACAGGGGTTATGAGAGGCTCTGAGTGCGGAACAGATCACTACCTGTTAGTTTCAAAAGTGAGTCTAGGCCAAGGGTGGAGGAGACGGAGAACTAATAATAAGTCGAAGCAGACGCGAGTTAGAATAGAGAATTTGCAGAAACCAGAAGTATGCGATGCTGCGGCTGTAGGGATAAAGGCTGAAGATGCTTGATGGAATGATGAAATCCGCGTAGCTGCCAACGAGAAAAAGCAAGCATACTTGAGAACATTACATAGTGAAGGCATTGCGATGAGGAGAGAACTAGATTAGAAAATGATCACAGGGATTAAAACAGGAAAGCCAAGATTTTAGTCAAAGAAAGCAAGGATAAAATCGAAGCAGAAGAAGATAAAAAAAATTCAAAATGATTTTGAAGAAAATAAGGAATGATTTCGGAAATGTTTTAAGAAGATTGTGAAAGGAAGTTCTAGCATTGAGGCAGTCGGAATCAAAAATGCTGATATTAAAATGGTATGGGATTCGGACAAAGTGAAAGACTGTATGAGAGAACTTTTCAAAAGATTGTTTGGAGGACAAGCTATGGAGCTTAATAACCTTCCCATTGGAGAGAATACGTTAGACAATCCCGTTGCAGGTAGCGGAAGGAGAATCAATATCGACGACACTATATCCATGATTGAGAAGCTAAAGAATGGTAAGGCTGCTGGTATGGATGGCATCACCGCTGAAATGCTTAAGAGCGGTGATGGATATTTGTTTGTGTGGCTCAGCGAATTTATACATGTGTGTGCTATGCATGGTGAAGTTCTTAATGATAGGAAAAAGGCGATTATCGTCCCAATCTACGAGGAAAAGGGTAATCAGGGCGACTGTGCTAATTATAGACCGATTAGCCTACTAAGTACCGTAGGCGAAATATTTACCAAAATGCTGATTGAGAAGGTCATGGAAATAACTAAAGAAAGGATTAGGGAAGTTTAATGTAGATTTATGCCTGGACAATCATGTGCGAATCAGACACTTAGCTTGAGACGTATCAAAGAAAAGAGATTGCGAGTAAACAAAAGAGTTTTCTGTGCATTTGTTGATCTTAAAAAAGCTTTCGATAAGGGGAATAGATCTAAACTTCGGGAAGTCCTAAAAGAATATGGAATGAATGGTTGGCTTCTGAAAGCAATAAAAACAATATACAATGGTAGTGAAGCGAGTGTAAGAGTGAATGGACAATCGAGGGATTGGTTTGATATAAAGGAGGGCATTAGGCAAGGCTGCATTACGTCCTCCTGAATGTTCAATATATACATGGACAAATTTCTAAGGATAGCCCTCGTAGAAGAAGAAGAAGGTGTTGCTCTCGGGACAGTGAAAGTACGTGGACTGGCGTTTGCAAATGATAAAATTGTTACAGCGGAATCAGTCGATGATTTGCAGAGAATAATAAGCAGACTGGATACGAGCATGAAGAGTATGGATCTTAAGATTAACGCAAATAAAATAAAAATTATCGTTTTTGAAAGAAGGGGTGAGAAAACAGTATGCAACATTGCCTTAAACGAAGAGAGGATAGAACAAGTTGATGAGTTCGTGTATCTTGGAAGCTTATTTACTGCTGACGGAAGGATTGATGCAGAGATATCCAGACGTATGAACGAGGGTAGAAAGATTATCGGCAGTGTATAAGCTATTACTAGAAGTAAAAATGTAACGAATAAAGCTAAAATTGCAATATAGAACTCTGTGCTTGTACTCACAGTGTTGTATGGTAGCGAAACCTGGACGTATCAAGAAATTGATAGTGGCAATGTGAACGCGGTTGAAATGGAGTGTGTGAGGGTGTGTGTGTGTTTGGGTGTGTATGTGTGTGCAATTTTCAATGGATATATGTACGTGTCCGGCCATAAATAAAGATTCTGTAAACAGTTCTATTATATCTATCATCATCAACATTGCTCGTTAGACAAAACATGGGAAATTTTTGAGGGATAGTGTTCGCATAACAAGGGTTCATTAATATAAGAGAAAGTGTTATTTTTAATGAAAAACTAGTTTTATTATTATCGATTGTCCAAACGAAATAATTTGATCCATTACGCACGCAAATGCAATATCAATATTTTGTATTCATTGGTAATATTAAATGGGGGGATTACACATAATTCAAGGATTGTCTTATTAAAGTCGAATATCATTGATGATTCTTAATAGAATCAAATATCAAAACAAGATGCTTGCAGCAAGAAAGTCCAAAACTCACATTATATGTCATATGGCGAAGTTTTTTAGGGGTTCTAGGTTTTTGCCTAGTGAATTTTTGTCACTGGAAAGCTTTCAAGTTTCCGGAAAGGTTTTTCTTCTATTTAGAAGGGTGTTAAGAATCTTTTTCCGAAAACAGGGATGAGTTGAATGGGAGTTATCTCTTAGAAAATGATTGAAGTCCGCAGAAAGTTTGGAAGACTTCTTTTACCTACAATTATATAAAATAGGAATTGAAACTCAAGAAAGTTCAAAGGCTCTACAAATAAGAAATTTTTCAAACATTTTTTTAAGTGCGAGTAGCCAAGCTGCATGTCTGCCGATTCCAAGTTAATTGTGCCTCTTTCAGATCCCAATAAGCTACTTTTCTGCGCTGTAGCGATTTCGAATTCAGAAATTTTTGATTTTCGACCCACTCTTATATTCAAAATGAATTTGTATAATGCCATAGACTGTAAATACGTTTATTAGCATATTGAACTCATGCATCCAATTTGAGAATCAATTTTTTCAATCAATTAACACAATGAATTTTTATAATTTCCTATAGCCTATGCAATGTCATGCAATCCCATGCAATCTTTTTTAATCCCTTACAATCTTTTACAATCCCTTGTAATCCCACCCCACGAAAAAATATTATAGGAAATTCAGTATAGATCTATAACGACTTTTCCATGATGAATTTCTTATAATTTTTTCGCGATTCTAGAAAAATCGTTATAGAAAATCATTATAGAAAAATCAATATCGAAATAAATAATGGTAATACAATTGAAAGTTTACGATTGAAAGTTGAGAGAAAAAGAAAAAATTGAAAATTGATGTAAAAAAGAGAAAAACTACAAGCGAATGATTTATTCATTTACTTAACGTAGGAGATAAAAAATATTTCAAGGGATTTCACAGGCTTTAACAGATTTAAAAGAATTTCACAGAATTTCAAAGGAGTTGAAAGATTTGAAATACTTTAATGGATTTCAAGCAATTTCAAGGAATTTTAGAGAATTTCCTCAGATTTTAAACGATTTCTTTAGATTTCATGAAAATTTCACGAGATTTGAAATACGTTGAATGATTTCTGAACATATCAGTGGATTTTAAGGGATTCCAATGGACTTTGAGGGACTTCCTCAGATTTTAAGGCTTTCAAAAGGATTTTTTTGAATTTTTCTACATTTCATCGGTTTTCAAGAGATTGAAAAATATTTTCAGGGATTTCAACGTATATTGTAGGATTTCGAAATATTTCAAGAGGTTTTAGAGGATTTCAAGAGATTAGAAAAAGTTTAAAGATTTTTGTAGGATTCCTAAAAATTTTAAGAGTCTCTAGAAAACTTTGGGAAATAAATTGAATGAAATCAAATATTAAGCGACTTCCTAGCAATTCCAATGATTTAATGAGATTTCAAGAAATTTCAAGGAATTTCACAAGATTTAAAGGATATTATTAAATCTCCAAGGATTTCAAGGAATTTCAAAAATTTCTACGAATTTCAAAAATTGCTACGGATTTAACCTTTTTTTTATGAAACTTTAATGAATAAGTTTAATTTAATTCATATTCAAGGAATTTCAAATGATTGATACTTATTTCAATGAATGTTCACGATTTCAAAAGATTTCAAGGGATTTCTTGAGAAGCTTGGAAAATTACTGAAATATAATTGGATATTATGGGATTCTTGTCAATACCAAATGTTTCAAGGGATTTTAAGGCATTTCGAGAAATTTGACGAAATTGAAAGGATTTTATTGAATCTTCAAGGATTTGAAAGAAATCAAGGGATTTTAAAGATTTATAGTTTTGAACGGTTTTTTTTTGAGAGCTTGAATGAATAAGTTAAATTTAATTTATATTCAAAAAAATTTCAAATGATTTCTATTTATTTTAATGGTTTTTTACGATTTCAAAAGATTTTAAGGGGTTTTAAGGAATATCAGCGAATTCCTCTAGAGCTTTAGCGTATAAATTGAATTCTATTTCGAGGGATTTAAAAAATTTTAGGAGATATGAAGGATTAAAAAAAATTTCAAAGGATTCTAAAGATGTTGAGTTATTTCAAAAGATTCCAAAGAATTTCAAGACACTAATTGTTCAAATTTGATCGTTGGATTTTGAGGTATTTTTTTTCAAACTGAGAAAGACTTGATTGTCGATAATGACGATAATACAAGAAGTGATGATGTTTGCAATTTTTTTTATCTTTTGAAATCTTGAAATCCGGCGTAGACTCAAACTCTTCAGTTAATATTCATCTTAAATTGTGAATATATATTCTTTTGAATCAAAGAGAGGAAGATTTGCGTTATAACATTAATATATAATAAAAAATCTGTAATTATGATTCGAAACAAGGTACTTTGAAAGAGATATCTGTAATTCTAATGAGAAACGGGAAATTTCTAAAATAATTATTATCGTTCTGACTTTGAACAGAGAATTTTTGAAATGAATGATTATTTTCCGTTGGTCCAGGGTATTTTTCAAAGAAATTAAAATTCTAAATTAGAAAGAAGAAAAAGAAGGCAATGAAAATTCATGATTTTCGATAAATTACCGAAAATTCAGTGGAAGTTTCGAAAATCAATGGAAACTTACGGGAACTTTCAAAAATTTATGGGAACTTTTGAGAGAGTTATGAAAACTTTCAAAAATTCGTGAAGGGTTCTCAAAATTTAAGGAGGCTTTTCGGAAGTTCACGGAAACTTTTCAAATGCATGAAGGGTCTTGGAAATTTGTGAGAGTTTTTTAAAAATGAAACATTTTAAATGAAAATTTAGGTAAATTTCTAAGCTTGTAAAGTTTTCAGTCACGGTTGAAAACTCTTATAACATTTTCGGAGCAATGAATGATCTTTTTCCATCGTAGAGACCAAAATGCAGGAGACTGGTGCCCTCCTCAGTGTACAACACAAACTGATCATAACTCCTTTGGTTCTGGCTTGGTTTTTATACTTTCCTTTGCATGACCGAAGTTTGGTGGGACTGCCGCTATGAATGGACTATTACACTTTATGACGATTTAGCTGCTGAGTTTGGACATGATTTTCTACTTATGGTATAAATTTCCCGCATCAAGTTGTAGTTGGGTGTCTACTTTTAAAAATGAATAATACAAATAATAATGTAGCTTCGGATAAGATTGACACTTCTGTTGACGGAAGGCATGCTCTCGGAACAGTTTTAGGCGATGAATGGAAGGGATGTGAGGTAAAAAAGATAGAGAACGGACTCGAAGTTTGGTCAGGAGTAGATAATGAATCATATGGCAGCCGAGGAGTCGGTTTTATTATGAATGAGAGAGCAGAATAACATGTCAAATGTATGAATGTTTATTTTCTATGGGTTATAATAAAAGTGGGCAGCAGAAGGCTACTTATTATAGCGTGCCACGCTATGGAGATCTATATTACTATGGGTTAGAATGAAAGTGGAAATCACAAGGCTTTTTATTAAAGCGTGCTACGCTCCAGTTGATAATGACAGTACGGATCTGAAACATACCTTCTAGGACTCGTTGAATAATATTATAGGTACTTGCGATCCTGGCCAAAGAATAATTTTACTCGATGATATGGATGGCTGGGTTTCTGTGCAAGGCGAAGGTACCGACAGGGTACTGGCTTATTTCGGAGACCCAAAGATGAACGGTAATGGGGATAAATTAATTAACTTCTGCTTAGCGCGAGTTAGAATAGAGAATTGACAGGAACCATAAGTACAATTGATATATTGTGAAAAGCTAAATAAATATTGAGGATATCATCAAGAAGACTGAAAAATTGAATTGGACAATGAAAATGTAGAGGGTGCATGGGTAATATTATAGGATAGCATATTCAAGAGTGCATCTGAAGTGTGCGGTACTGCGGCTGTAGAAAGAAAGGCTGGATATGCTTGGCGGAATGATGAAATCGACGTGGCTATTAACGAGAAAAAGCAAGCGAACTTGAGAATGTTAAATATTAAAAGTTGCAGCGATGAGGAAGGGACTCGATTAGAAAATGATTATCGGAATAAAAACAGAAAAGCCAAGATACTTTTCGAAGAAAGCAAGGATAAAATCAAAGCGGAAGAAGAAAAAAAATCCAAAATGATTTTGAAGGAAATAATAAATTATTTCTGGAGCCATAGTGATTTATAGGTCAAAAAAAGGAAAATTGAAACTTTAAATCCACCTTGAAATTCAAAAGTTTCTAAAAAATTCTCTGTTGGTCTTAGGAAGTTGTAAATCTTCCAGAAATGAAAGTAAAACTATTTTATATGAAAAGATACTCATAAATGGTGGTCTGGGTTTTTGAAGGAACGAAATTTAATTTTGAGAGCCGTACTGATGTTAGGACAAAATAGAAAAATTCAAATTTTGAATTCACTTTGAATTTCAAAAGTGTCTAGGAAATTTTCTGTTGGTCCTAGAAAGTTGTAAATCTTCTGGAAATGAAACTAACAACTACGTTCATCTGAAGAAATACTTTCTGAGGAACGAAAATTTAATTTTCAGAGCCATAGTTATTTATAAGCCAAAATAGGAAAATTCGAATTTCAACTCTAGGTTGAAATTAATTTTTTTTTTTCAAAGATTTCCAGTTGATCCTAGGAAGTTTTAGGTTTTCCGGAAATGGGAGTAAAACCCACGTTAATCTTGAGAAATGCTAATAATTGGTGGTCTGGGGTTCTGAAGGAATAAAATTCAATTTTGAGAGCCATAGTGATTTTAGGCTAGAATAGGAGAATTCAACATTTAAATCCACCTTGAATTTAAAGAGTTTCCAAAAGGTTTCCTGTTGGTTCTAGGAAGTTTTGAATCTCCCAGAAATGAGAATAATAACTACGTTAATCTAGAGAAATACTTTTCACAGCAAAAAAATAATTTTTAGAACCATAGGGATTTGTAGGTTAAAATAAAAAAACTCGAATTTTAATTCGACCTTGAAATTGAAAAGTTTCTTGAAGATTTCCTGTTGGTCCTAGGAAGCTGTAAATCTTCCAGAAATAGGAGTTAAGACTACGTTAATGCAGAGAAATACTTTTTGTAGGAACAAGATTTAATTTCTAGCTTCATAGTTATTTATAGGCCAAAGTAAGAAAATTTAAATTTCAAATCCACCTTGAAATTCGAAAGCTTCTCAAGAAAACCGTCTTGGTGTTATGAAGTTGTAAATCTCTTTTTTGAGATATGGAAGTAGTACCTACGTGAATCTAAAGAAACAATTTTGTATGAAAAAATTCAATTTCCAGAGATTTATAGGCCAAAATAGAAAAATTCGAATTTCAACCCTCCTTGAAATTCAAGTTTCTGAAAGATTTCCGGTTGGATCTAGGAAGTTGTGATATCAAAAGTTTAATTAGCAAATTTTTCTTGCTGCCAAAAGTGGGACTTTTGACATCTTCTCTCATAAGTACATAACTTTAATCGTAGGGCGTGCATTTGGTGCACTCGCCTGAAACAAAACTAAATAAAACCATACATCTAAACAGTCAAAAGTTGATAAATCCAGGGTACTGAATCAAAAAAAAATGAATTCATTTTAGTTTTATAAGGACCAAAAATAATAAATGAAATGAATTTTTTTTATAAGACCTCCAGGTAGATTGTCTCCTCTATATGGAATCATATATTTTTTTATTTCAACTCTGTGTCTGCGACAAATTTGTCCATTTATTGAAAAATTAACCCGAATGGATTTATCAGGCTTGATTTGCTCACTTCTCACTTGAATTCACACTTTGTATCGTAATTCGATTTAAATTCTGACAGTCAGGTTGATGATAAATCTAGTATCAAACACGAAGTGGTAACATAAATAGGATAATCCAATTTGAAGGTTTCCATTACAGTGAAATCCTTAAATGCAAATCTTCCTCTAGAAATAGATAAAGAAATAGTGGGATTGGAAATAGAACTAATCTGGCGCTAAATCTTTAGTGACTCTTCGACTGAAAGAAGCACAAATCCCTGTCGGACCCTCTGAAGGTTCGAATTAGACCACGAGGGTACATTACTTTCTCGTCGAGTGCCACTTTGACCTCTTGCCCCCTTCTCTCTTTTTCCATTCCCGTTTCCTTGGCTTTACTCGCAGAACAAGGCTAATCTCAAGAAGCTTAAACCGGTCCGATCCTCCCACCCTTGACAGCGAGACGCTCTCGATTAAATTCCTTCGACGAGGGTCCTTTCCCTCTCAGCAAAGACCCTTTGAACCTCCTCGAAATACGTTTATATCCTGCTCTCGCGTGGCCACATACAAAAAAAGGGAGCAAAAGATCGCGAAGAAAAAGGATGAACACAGGAGACGAAGAGAAAGGAAAGGTGGCTGAAAAACCGTTTCTTAATCCGACAATAAAAGTAGATACCCACTTGTGGCCCGGAAAGGTAAAGTCAGTTTATTGAGGCGATATTGGGGAAGCTCAATACTTCTTTTAACTTTACCGAGGGCTTTATTGCCTTGACTTCATCGACTTGCAGTAGAAGCATTTCTTCGCCAAAGTATCGACTCTGCAAAATAGGAAATTATGAGGGTTATGATTCTCAAGGAATTTGCACTCAATTGCAAATGTAGAGATATACCACTTTGATCAAAAAGTTTCAGGACTTTACTTTTAAAATCAAAAATACAAGTTTATTCATCCTAATCGATATTGTCCCCTTCAAAGTCCGCCCCATCGACTGAAACGCACTTATGCCAGCGCTTGATCCAATCCTCGAAACATTTTTTATAATCGGTTGGCGGTATAGCCATCAGAGCCATCTTCGATTTTTCCATAACCACATCTCAGGTGCTGTAACGCGTTCCGCGGAGCGGTTTCTTGAGTCGACCGAATAGGAAAAAGTCGCAGGGAGACAAATTAGGTGAATTTGGTGGTTGTTGG
>JAUMHM010000088.1:1567337-1591916 GCA_032362435.1 Melikaiella ostensackeni
CGTCACTTCAACAAATGTCAAGCTATCAAGCTGAAAATCTGACAGAACGTCAATGACACTTCTACCAACACAACAAAGAAAGAAGAATTGAAATCGGCCGAACGAGAGCGCCACACGGTGACGAGTCCTAAAACTTTTTGATCGAGGTGGTATTTACTATTAATTTTGAAATGTATGTAATTTATTCTCTTCCTCTTACGTTTCCAACCCCTTCCTGAAGTCCGCCTGATTGGGTGGAATAATTTTTTTTCTACCTTCCTTTCTAATCTCTTCCTAAGTATTTCCGTATATATTTTGTAGTCCACCGACATGAGTATGGTTTCCTTAAACTCTTCCACTCTTTTTCCTTCCCCTTTTTTAATTAATGGAAGCACCAAACCTATCCTCTACACCTTAGGCTGCCTTTCTCCTCTTTAATTCTTGTTACAGACCTTTCACATATCCCTCTCTCACCCCATCTCTCCAAATCTCAAAGCCTCATTTTCCATACTGTCCTCTCCTGCTGCCTTCTTTCTTTTCAGCCTCGCTATCACCTGATTCACCCCCTTTCTGTTTATCCCGTTATCTCTGTCCTCTTCCCCCTCTACTGCTCTCCTCTCCCCCTCCACTTCTCTAATTTTTTGTCCTTATACCCTATTTTCCACTTCTTTCAACATTCTTTTAAAGTACCGAGTTTACTCAACATCTCGATTTCTTCGTTGATGCCCTTCATTTCTTCTCTTTTTCTATTTATCACCTTCCATTTCTTCCCTTGCTTTATCGATTATTCTGCCTCTGAAAATACCTAATCTTCTCTCACTGCCTTGTCTCAATTAACAATTTCTCGTGTCCTCTCCTTCTCCTATTGTATATCTGTTTCCCTACCTCTCCTTTTTCTCCACTTTTTCTCACGTTCCTTCATTTTCTCTTCACTCTTCTTACATTCTGCGCCCCACCATCCCGTTTTCACTTCAACCCCATCTCCTCTTGGCCTTACCTCTTCTATTATCCTCTCTCTTAGTTTCTTTAATTTTTCTAGGTGCGTGTCTTTATCTTTCCCTTTCGAGCCCCCTGACTTCCTCCTTTCCTATTCTTTTTCTAAATTATCTCAAGTTGTCCTCCCACCCATCTACCCATCTTTACTTTCCTTTCTTCATTCCCTTCCTCCTCTTCTCTATGCCACTTCCATCCTAAACATTGCAGTGTCACTATCACCGGAAAGTGCTCAGAGCCTATTTCACTCCCTACTTCCATTTTATCCATTCTCTTCCTTATTCTTTCTTCTGACAATATGTAATCTGTCACCGTCTCTCCTTTGTCTATAAACGTCACTTTTCCTTGTTTATTTCCCTTCATATTATATATTTCCTTGTCAGGGATGGGTAAGTTACTTTTTAGAAGGAACTAAGGTAAAGGCCCCGGTTCGTAACCTCCAACCAGTTCGTAACCAGGCAAGCGTATAAATTGATTTCTTATATAATACAATAGAAACTGTTGGCTGACATGAATTTCTTTTCAATGTAAAAATAAAAATGTACGAAAGCGATATGAGATGATAGGCATTATTTCGCGTTTATCAATTAAAAAAAAATTAAAACGTCGCGCTCTGCCTTCTACCGTGGCACAGCATACTTTCAGACTAGCTGACTATAAGACCAGCACTCAAATGACCCCACGAAACTTGACAGCTCGGCGTGTTGTGGGTAAAAAATGGTATTTGAGCGGACAGTGATAAAGTTAGTAAGTGTCAACTTTGACGAGTCTCAAAAAATCAACTCCTTCAAACAAAAGCTCAAAAATTGTGAAATTAATTGAAAATAGCCTATGATCCCGAATCCACTTACATTGATAAACCGGTTATGAACCGGCTCATCATTAGGTTACGAACTGGCTCAAAAAGGACTTTCGGGGTTACGAACCGGCACATCTGGTACGTTCGTTCAAATTCTTAATTATTTGATTAATGCATTTTTAAACTTGCTTTCAATGACATTTTCGATTGAAAATGGATCATTCTTCAAGTAAGAAGAAAGTATATCGCATTCAAATATTGTTTGAGGCATTCAAATAGGATTTTCTTCCTTTCAGCTTCTTAGTTGGTTACGAACCGAGGCCTTTACCTTAGTTATCGTTACCGTTACTTCTCGAAAGAAGTAACTAGTTATCATTATCGTTACCGATTCAAAACGTAACATTTTCTTAGTTGCATTTCCCATAAGAAGCAACTTTTTTTACTTTTTTAGTTACTTTTGTATTTTAGAATTATATATCCAAATTAAATTTTTTACAAAACTTTATTCATAACTTTCGAGTGATAGTTGTTACATTTCTCAATGAAAGTCGTAAGTTAAACACAACTCATGTAATATTTCTAAAACAAAGAGTGTTTTAGAAAATTTCGAATTTCAGTCTGGAAGAAAAGTTTCAGCTTTCCTATTTTGGGCCATAAATCTCTTTGGCGTTGAAAATTGATTATTTCTTTCTAAGAGTGTTTCTTTAGATTAACCTAGTTACGACTTCCACTTATAGAAGATTTAAAGTATTCTAAGACCAACAAAAACTGTTTTAGAAGAAGTTGAATTTCCAACAAAAAAGATTAATTTTCAACCAAAACAGACATATCCTCAAAAAATACATAAATTTTCAAATGAAAAAGAGAAATATCCAACGAAATAGTTGAATCTTCAACTAACAATATTTTCCAATCACAACTGGAATGTTTAAATTTTCATTTAAAAAAATGAATTTTGAACAAAAAAAAATGTTAAAAAAAGAGATAATTTTTCAAAGAAAGAGATGAATTTCCAACCAAAATGATAAATCTCCAACCAAAAAAAAAATAAAAATTTTGAACAAAGTAGTTCCACTTTCAACAAAAAAGGATTTTCGTTTCAAATCAAATACAGTTGAATTCAACCAAAAAAGAAGAATTTTCAACAAAATAGGTAAATGTAACACCAAAGAGAAGAATTTTTAACGAAGAACGTGATTTTTTACCAAAAAAGATGAATTTCTAACAAAATAAATAAAAATTTTCAATTAAAAAAAATAATTTTGAACGAAGAAAGATGAAGTCTTAACAAAAAATGTAATGGTTGATATTTCTACCAAAATATGTAATTTTTTAAATCAAAAACAGTTACATTCAACCAAATAACAATTTTTTAACAAGATAGTTGAATTTGCAGTCAAGACAGGAAAAAGATTAACCAGATTGTTGAAGTTTTGAACCAAAAAGACGAATGTTCAACAAAAAAGTTGATTTTCAACCAAATAGTAGAATTGTTATCCAAAAAAGTTCAATTGTCAACGAAAAATGTAATATTTCATATTTCAATCAAAAAAGACGAATTTTCAACAAATTAGTTAAATTTGAAACCAAAGGGATAAATTTTAAGTCAAGAACATAATTTTTCACCAAAAAAAGACGAACTTCAAACAAAATACATGAATTTTCAAATAAAAAAGATTAATTTTCAACATGAAATTAGAGTTGAATTTCTAATTGAAAAAATTAATTTTTAATGTCAAAGGATGAAACTTTGACGAAAAACGTAATAGTTGATATTTCAAACAAAAAAACAGTTTAATTTCAAGTCAAAAGCAGTTATATTCAACCAAAAAAGGAATTATCATCAGAATATAAAGTTGAATTTTCAGTGAAGAGAGAAATAGAATCAACCAGATTGTTAAAATTTCAATCCAAAAAGGCGAGTTTTCAACAAAAAAGTTGACTTTCAACCAAATAATGAAATTTGTATACAGGAAGATAAATTCTCAATAAAAAATGTAATAGATGAAATTTGAACAAAGAAATGATGAATTTTCAACAGGATTGCTTAATTTGAAGCCTAAGAGATGAATTTCTAACAGAATACCTCAATTTTCAGCTACAAAAGAACAATTTTCAACAAAATAGTGAAATTTGGAATCAAACAGATAAATTTCCAACCAAAAAGATTAATTTTTAACCAAAAAGACGAAATTTAAACATAATATATGAATTTTCAACTAAAAAAGATCAATTTTCAACAAAAAATGTCATAGTTAAATTTTCAAATGAAAAAAATAATTTTCAACGAAAGAAAATAAATCCTCAGCTAAAAGTATAATAGTTCATATACTTCAACAAAAAAAATAATTTCAAATCAAAAACAGTTTAATCCTACCAAAAAAAGTAATTTTAAACGAAATAGTTGAATTTTCAACCGAATGGAAAAAATTGAGAAAAAATTCTCTTCTTTGAAAAAAATACATTATCGACCGAAGAGAAATGAATATTCAACTCTGACATAATTTTTTTATTTCTTTCTAAGTGTTTCTATAGATTTTAGAAAAGTTTGAATCCCAAGGCGGGGGAAAAATTCCAATTTCCCTATGTTGGGCTATAAATCTCTTTGGCTATCTGCCGCCACAATTTGAATAGTGAAAATGAAAAAATAGTTGTAAAAGCAATAAAATTTATTGATTTTCGTAAAAAGACTTATGAACTACATTTCGAAAGTGCCTCAAAAAGTAATGATTTTTTTAGTTACTGCTACTAAAAAAAATGTAACTAGTTACAAATTCGTTACTTATTTACAAGAGTGATTTTGTTCCCACTATCGTTACCAAAAAAAGTAACTAGTTACAGTAACTAGTTGAAAGGAACTAGCTGCTTCCCATCACTGTTCCTTGTGAACTTAATTTATCAAATTAGTTATATTATGCCAAATTTTAAAAGTTCAATATTAAAAATTATCAGAGTTGTTTTTATTTCTTCGAATACACATTAGTCAATCTAAAACAGACACTAATCAGTTTTGGGTAATATGATTGTTATGAATATAAAATATATTTCTAACCTGCATCCATTTCAGGTAATTTAATATTCCTACTAACCAATGCATAAAGCGTTTTGGAGTAGTAGCAGAACCGATAATCTTTCACAAGTCATTAAATCCCCATCAAACTGTCGAACTTACAATCAGCTTAAACTTTTCTGTACTCGTCCACTCCAGTTCTCAATTATTGACGTGACATACCGACCGTATTAAATAATAGAATATCAAGTTACGGATATAATCTTACTTATACATAATTTGTCACTCTGGGAAAACTCATCATTCTCATTGTATCAAATAGTTTAATGCACTTATTTGTAATTTTATTATGCTTTTTGTTTGAAAGAAAAGCCTTATGGTCTGTTCATTTAGATGATTAAATGGAAGGAGTGTAGCAGTGTACGCCCCGAAAAGATTCAAAAATTAATTTTTGATATTTTAGAATAATAATAATATAACTGATTATCAGTTAAATCCTACTAATTGCCTCAGCGAGAACTGAGCTACTGATAATTAGTAGAAATGTACTGATTCAATTAGTAAAATAAAAATTACTAATTCATTAAGTTATCCGGAAGATTGGAGACCGGTCGTGGAACTACTGATTGAACAGTAAGATTTCAATTGATGAAATCAGTTAATCTTAAGGGGTTATGTTTCGCAAACATTCTGGTCTGCTTTCATAAGCATTTAAATAAAAAACAGGATTCGGAAAACAGAAGGATATTGTTCAATGTAAATAATACAATTACATAGTTTTTAAAATGAATTTATTTAAGATCGTTTCGAAGATCGAACTCGCTACAAACTCTAAGAAATTTAGAACATAATTTACAATAACAACAAAATAAACAATAAATTAAACGCAACTATTGGACTTTCGCTGTCGGTCATTTGAATGTAGTGATTATCCATTCAGATGAAAAATATTTTCTTTCTTCCCCTTTTACGCAGAGATTATATGGCTAAACAGTTGTCACAGCCTGACGCCGAACTGTATCTTGATAATCGTCAAAGCTCGTTCTTATTTGAAACATTAATACAAGTTTTGAAGCTTTGAATTTTTTGAGAATTATTTAAACTTGCCACGAACTCTTCTGTTCAGTTTTCTCAGGATCCTCTTCTGGTTCTTTGAAATTCTTCAAAGTATTGTGCAGCGGTTGAACCGAATTTTTTACTGTTTCAGCAGTTTTGTAAACGCAGAATTCTAAGAAATTGTAGAAAAAAGTTAAGGATTGTGCGTAATGAATATTTAGAACAAAATTTTCAAAGCTTTTCTAAGAATTATTCGTGTATATTAGGGTGGGTCGGAAATAAAAAATTCTGGAATTTGAAATCGTTACAATTTTTTGCAGATTTTAATTAATCATTTTCTGAGTGATGATTTCGATTTAATTCATCCCTGTATTCTGAGAAAATTCATAATACCTGTATAAATAGGCGAATTTCTTTAATTATATATAAACTTTCCCATGACAAAAATGCACAAGGAAAAAAATCACCAAGGCTAAGAAGTAGAAATTGGAAATACAGCAAATTTTTAATTTCCAATTTAGATTCCTGGGTTTTGGCGATTTTTTTCCTAGTGCATTTTTGTCACAGGAAAGTTGACATGTACTCAAATGGAGAGAGAAGACATTTTTGACCACCAGGAAAGTAAAAGAAATTGAGGCTAAAGAAAATTTAGAGATTCTGCAAACAAGAAATGTTTTAAACATTTGCTTCGAGCGCGAGTAATTTCTATCGATTCCAAATTAATTATACTTTTTAAGGATCCCAGTACTCGAATTTTTCGCGTAGTACGATTTCAAATTTTAGATTTTCTTATTTGGTACTTTCAACTGAGTCTGATCTTCGCTTCCTTATGTGCTAGTACTCGTTTGGATTTCCTTAACATTATTGCTTTTAGCCTAGAAATATAATAGACATTTTTTATCATTAATACAGAAACTAAATATTAAATGTATGCCATTTGTTTAAGTATAATATACCTTCTTTGTTTTTCCCTTTCTGCATTTCCTTCTTTTTGAAGTAACATTCAAATATTAAATTGAATAAATTGGTAATTATAACGTATAACAAAATGAATAGAAAGTTTTTTCAAAAATTTAATATTTCAGTTTCCAAAAGCAGTAAAACAAAAATGTATAAATTCTAAAAATTATCTCTTAAAAAAAAATTGAGGGATTAATCAGAATTAGTGAACTTTTAATAGTGAATGAAATGGTCTGACAGTATTAATACATACCAGTAGACAAAGATAATCAATATCGGGAACAACTTATATATTGAAACTCTAAATCCTCTCAAGAATTTTAATTTTGGAATTTGCAAGAAGAATAGTTTTCACTCAGGGAATTTTCATCTTCTCAAACTGCCAATATTAGAAAAATCCACAGAATGACCTGGGCATCAATTCAAAATTGTTTAAATTTAAGTTTCAATATCTCCAACAGAAACATTAGACACCGCTGGATTGTGAAACTTTATTAGCTAAAAATTTGTCAAGATTCTCGGGAAATCTTAGACATCCAATCCTGGTAGGTTGAAAACATTCCAATTTCAACATAAAATTGAATAGCGAACATGAAAGTCCAAAATTGTAATAATATTATATTGGGTTCAATCAGAAATCGCCTGAAATTTTTATGACTGTTGGAGGAAAATTATCAAAATTAGGCGGTTTTCTGCTTTGTAGACACACTTCTATTTGAAAAAAAAGTTGGGCTAAGTATCTGAAGAACATTTTAATTTTTGTATTTATTGAGTAAAATGAGGCGATTGCATTTCGAGGTTAGAGTGTGAGTCGAAGAGTATTAAAGTATATTTTCACTGAAATATTTTTCAGCGATTGCTTTCACTCATAAATTCGACAGCTTTGAAGAAATTATAATTTTAAATCTAAACAATCATCGTATTTATAGCTACAATTTTTTATGTTGAACCTTCGCAATGCCAAATGATTAATTCTCATCCTGAAATTTGTCAATAATTGAAAAATATTCAGTTCTTTGAGAATACAGGAAATGTAAAACACAAAATTGATTAAGGCCTTAGTATTTTCACGTAAAGGACAAAATTTTCATAGAATAAATGTTGCAAATAAATTACCTCTTAGTTTCTGAATGATGTGCTCATCGAAAATACCTGTCAATTGTGCACACAATTCTTCAGTGTTTAATTTTTGAAAATCTGATACCATTGTGTCAAATTAAAATCCATAAACAAATTTTAAACATATTTAAATGTACATAAACTAGGTAATTTCATGTATTTATCATCAAAAATTAATGACTTTAATGGTCGTTTTACAAGCTTACCTATAAATCGCTTCCATTCACGATTAAGCCAATACGAACAAATCTATCTTAACTGAGAAGTTTGAAACGTTTTAAGTGTTTATCAAAAAGTGAGGTTAGAGAAACCTTATATGGATCAAATTTGATCAATCAATTAAATCGACTTTCATAAATTAATGCATCGTATTCAATCCGTCATATTACATATTTAAGTGAATTTTTTTCGAACACGATCGTAAAAAATGCCAAAAACTCGACATTTGCAGACGTTTTACTTTTCCGAGCGTTCCACAATCCACATAGTTTGACATTTTGACGGTGCTTGACAGGAGTCGTCCTCGGTGGACTTAGTATGAGAATGGGTCACCACATTTGAGTGACGCCCTACTCAAACGATATTCATAGCGGGATTTTTTCAAAAATATTCTTTTATTAAGTAAACTTACCTTTAATGTTTTTTTTCTGTGCACTTGATTAGGTTTCAGAAGCAACAGACATTATATCTCGATGAAAATATTTTTTCATACTGTCACTTTAACTGACATTGAATAATAAATTTGTCTTATTATCAATGATGGCGTATTCGGATTAGCATTAAACGCATTTTCACTAATTACATCAGTAAATATTATGGAATAACTAATTCATCAATGAAAAGTCAATAAATTGATTCAATTAGTAACATTTTTACTAATTCAAAGTAAGAGAGTACAAAATTCCGGAATATTCTAAAACATTCTAAAACATTCGAGATCATTCCAGACAATTTTAAAAAAATCGTCCAGAAGATGCTATAATATTCCAGAACATCAAGAACAGTTAAAAAAATCTGAGAATATTCTGGAATGTTTTAGGATAATCATAAAAAAATTCCAAAACATTCGACAATGATCTGGAAAAGACAGAACATTTTATAATATTCTAAAAATTTCCAGTATATTTTATAAGAAGCCTTAAATTTCTACATTACTGAAGATTCATAAAAAAATGTATAACATTTCGTAAAATTTCAGAAAGTTTGAAAAAATTCCAGAGCATCCAAAAAGATTCCAAAATATAGTGATACGGGAACCTTTGAAAACATTCTAGCACACTCGAGATTATTTCACAAAATTCCCAAAAAATATTCGGGAACATCGTATAACATTCCAGAATATTACAAAAAGTCCACGAAAATCTAGAAATTCTGGAATGTTCTAGAATAATATTAAAAATTCCTATACACCTGTAATTGCAAAAATATATATACTAATACACCTTCTTCGATTGAATGAAGGGAGTATACACAGAAATAAGATTTAAAAAATAAAATTTTGAAATTGTACCGATTATAATTTTTGGACATGCTTGAAGGCGTGTGTGCATTCTGAAAATATTTTTGCTTTTCATCAATTTCAAGAAAATATTTTGCAATTATATCTAAATATTCATTAAACAATGTCCAATAATTGAATTACACAATTGAACCAAATTTCGTTCAATTTAATCTGAAGTTCACTCAAATGCGAAGATTGAACTATGTCCATTTTTTCTGAATGAGTAGCTATTAGTTAAATTTTAATCAGTGGAATTTGATTGAGAACAAGTGATACGTCAGTCTCTTCATTTTCGTAAATTTATTTTTGATGAACATTGATTTCATGAATAATTGATTTCAATTAAACATTTCTAGCTTGATGAATTACTGAAAATACAATGATTCACTGAATCAATTTACTGAAAAATTGATGTATAGTAATGAAAATTCTCGAAATGGAAAAGCTTAATCTGAAAATTATAAAAAGAATGGTGAGTGATGATATCTTAAGTTGCGAAATATAAACAAGTTTTAAGTTTTAAAGCATAAGAAGACAATAAGATTCATAATTTTCTCTCAAGAAACTATTACAGTGCCGATCTTCCAAGCAAAGGGTTAAGTTTAAAAAAGAAAAAGTGGAGTATCTTTTAAAAAAAGGCATTCATCAATAACCAAAATTATACGAAATTGAGAAATATCGTTTTTTTGTGAACCTTGAATTCTTCTTTCAATTTGGTATTTTTTCCATGCGAAAATTATCTTAAGCCGACGTAAGTACTAAATTTACCTAATTCCATGAAAAACACCAACATCAATCTTTTCGTTCTTGTAAATTCATTTTTAATTAACATTGACTTCATGAGCAAGTGATTTTAATTACACACTTTCAGCTCGAGGAATTACTGAAAATTCAACGATTAACTAGATCAATTCATGAAAATTCTATGTTTAGTAATGAAAATTTTCAAAGGGAACGTCCATTAATTACGTTATATGGTGTTCAAAAATAAAGGAAGTCCAAATCTTGACTTCTATTTTCAAATTTTCTATTTCTTTTGGGTTAAAAATGAACCACATGGAAGGAGAAATAAAATGGATAATATTTAGAGATAGCTCATCGCGAATTGGACTGTTCTTACAGAAAAATAAAATTTTCGAAAGTGTTAGATCATAACGCAAAATTATAGATATATCAAAGATGCGGCTCACTAAGAGAAGTATTTTTTTGAAACAAGTCTTTTTGTTGATTATGCATACTTGAGCAGATATGTGAAGAAAAGTGTTATGAAAAAGCGTTAATCATCTATTACACTTACTGAGAGGTCTTTCATATACATTTACATGATTTTTATGTTCTTATAAAAATAATTCCTATAAACCAATTTTTCAAAAATAGTTATTTTATATGTTTGTATGAATTTTTTCTCGAAAAACATAAATATTATTTGAATGTATAATAATGACATCCCGGTGCGTGAAATAGATGATTAATGCTTCCTTATAACAATTTTCCTCGCATATCTCCTTAAATATGCATAATTAAATTTGAAAATCTGAACGAAAAGTACTCATTTTAATGAGCTCTATATTTTATAATTTGTATATATATTTACATATATATAATCTGTATATATAAATTCGCGATAAGTGACTTCTAAATATTATCCGATTTATTTTTCCGTCCACGTGCTTCATTTTTAACCCAAAAGGAACAGAAAAAACCCAAAACGCAATTTGAGATTTGAACTTTCTCTTTATTTTTGAACACCCTTATCACGTAAGGATGATTTTTGAAATTATAGACCTCCCCCCTCTACTATAAGGATTCGTAAGATTTTTGTGACCCCCCCCCCCCCCTTAGTAAGATTTTATATTTTTACTCAATGTATGAACAATATATCTAGCATTTTCACCGTAAACGAGATTTTAAAAAACTTTAAGAGATTTCAAGAGATTTGAAAGATTGCCAGTGATTTTTAAGGATTTCATGAGATTTCAAGGGCTTTTAAGGCATTTCAATGGACCACAAAGCATTTCAAAGAATTAATTTTTTTTAAGGACTTAAACAAGATATCCAAAGCTTTTTAGGGATCTCAAAAGATTTCAAGGGATTAAAAAAGTTTTTGGGCATTTCTTACGATTTCAAGGAGTTTAATTAAATTTCAAGAGATTTTACGTGGGATTTTAAGAGATACCGAAGGATTTTGACGGATTTTGAGAGATTTTGAGGAATCTAATGAATTAAGATGGACCTCTGTTGACTACAAAAGATTTTAAGGGGTTTCAAGGAATTTTAGGAGATTTAAAGATATTTCAAAAGAAGTCACGGGATTTCAAAGGATTTTGAAGGACTTTAAGAGATACCAAAGCATTTTCATGAATTTTGAAGGATAACAGGGGGTTTAAATTGGATTTCGGAGATTTTAAGGGATTTAAAGAGATTTCGAAAGATTCCCACGGATTTGAGAGATGTCAATGAATTTTAAAGGGATTTCAGATATTTCAAGGGACCTCATAATATTTCAAAATATTTCAAGGAGCTGTAGGGATTCTGAACGATTTTTAGAGATTTTGAGGGTTTTCCACAATCTTAAAGGCTTTTAAGAGATTTTTATGGGATTTTGAGAATTTTAAGCAAGTCCAAGGATTTAAAGAGATTCCACGGAATCTCAAATAATTTAAAGAGATTTTCGCACTCTTTGAAGGTTTTCAAAGGCCTCACAGAAAGTTCAATTGTTTTAAAGAGATTTCGAGAGATTATGTGCGATATTCATGGAATTCAAAGGATTTTAAGAGGTTTCAAACGATTCCAAAGTATATCCACGAACTTCAGAGTATTTCTTAAGATTTGACGAAGTTAAACGGAATTTTGAAGGATTTCCGAATTTATAAAACATTTAAAGATTCGGGGAAATTCCGAAAAATTATAAAAGATTTCAATGAATTTAAAATGGATTTCAAAGAATCTTGAAAGATTTCAAGAGATGCCAGAGTATTATCAACTTCGAAGGATGTCAGAGGATTTTAATTGGATTTCGAAGATTTGGATGAATTTGACGGAATTTCATAAGATTCTTAAAGATTTAAAATTATTATAAGGGTTTTCGAAGAACTTTTATGTCTTTCAAAATATTTCAATGGATTTTAATATACCTCAAGGGATTTCAAGAGCCCACGTTATAAAAGATGTTAATGAATTTCAAAAGGATTTCGAGGAATTTTCGAGGCGCTTATAAGATTCTAATGGATTTAAAAATATTTTAAGGGATTTCAGAAGATTCGGAAAGATTCCTACGGATCTTAATGATTTCAATGAATTTCATGGGGTCTCAAAGATTTTAAGGGATCTCGTAATATTTCAAAATTATTTACCGAATTTCAAGGATTTTCACAGAGTTTAAAGGTTGTTAAAGGATTTCAATGGAACATTGAAGATTTCAAATGATTTCGAGGATGTCAAAACATTTCACAGAATCTCAATTTGTTTGGAGGGATTTCTACAGTTTTTAAAGGAATTCAAGAGATTTCATGGAGTGCAATCGTTTTGAAGAGATTTTAATAGATTTTGAAATATTTTTCTAAAAGTCACGGGATTTCAAAAAATCTTAAAGGATTCCAAGAGATTCCGAACTATTTTCACGAATTTTGAAGGATGTCAGGGGTTCTTGATTGGATTTCGAAAATTTGGAGGGATTTGAAAGAATTTTATGAGATTTACAAGGATTTCGAAGGGTTTTACGGGATTAAAAAGGATTCCAAAGTATATGCACGGCTTTTAGAGGGTTTCGTAATATTTTAAAAATTAAGTGGAATTTCAAAGGATTTCTGAATATTATTCAGAGTTTTAAAGGATTTTGAGGAAGGCTTTCGGAGAAAGGCTTTCGAAAGATTTTAATGAATTTCAAAACGTTATAAGGAATTTCAACGTATTCGGAAAGATTCCGACGGATGTTTAAAGATTTCAATGAATTTTGAAGGGATTTTAAAGAATTTTTGAAGGCTTCCAAAAGATTTCAATGGATTTTCAAATATTTCAAGAAATTTCAAGAATTTTCACGGATTTTGAAGCTTATTGAGGAATTTCAATAGAATTTTGAAGATTTTAAGTGATTTCAAGGATTTCATAAGATTTCACAGAATCTCATAGCATTTTAAGGCGGTTCCACTGTTTTTAAAGGATTTCAAGGGATTTTCAGGGAGCTCAATCGCTTTAAAGGGATTTTAATAGATATCGAAATATTTCAAAAGAAGTGACGGGATTTTTAAGAATTTTGAAGGATTTGAAGGAATTTTGAAGTATTTTGACGGATTTTGAGAAATGCTGAATATTATACAGGGTTTTAAGGGATTTCGAGGAATTTGTATGGCTTTTGAAAGATTTTGATGGATTTTAAAATGTTTTGAGGGGTTTCAAGAGATTCAGAAAGATTTTCATAGATTAGAAAAATCTTAAGAGATCTTGTAATATTTCGAAATGTTTCACGGAATTTGAAGGTTTTTAACCGATTTATAGTGATTTTAAGTGATTTGTAGGAAGGATTACAAAGATTTCCAGGGATTCCACGAGATTTTATGAAAGGTGTACACTAGATTTTCAGAATGATAAACTCATCAACTCTAAATTTATTGGTCATAGGTAATATGAAATATTACATAATGGAAAAAAAATGAAACATCTAACGATATAATATGCATAATAATATAAAAAGTAATATTAGCAGCCAAAACTCGTTTCAATCAGCATATTGAGAAAACAAATAATAAGAAAGAGGAATTTTACGTAAGAAATACTTTGACCCCCCCCCCCCCGCCGCGAGTAAGGATTCATAAGATTTTTCAGATTACCTCCCCCACTTCAAAAAGCCTTACATAATCAATGGATTTTCCCGAAAGGAAAAAGCTTATTCTAAAAAATATAGAAAGAATGATCAGCGATGATATCCAAAGTTGGGAAATATAAACCTGACAGTCTTTGCAAGTTTGAAAGTATGAAAAGATAACAAAATTCGTAATTTTCCTTGAAGGAAATATATCAGTAAGAACCTGGTGTATCAAACAAAGGCTTGAGTTTAAAAAAGCAAGAAAAAGTAGAGTATTTTCTGAAAAAAGGCATTCATCAATAACTAAAATTGGGCAATATTGAGAAATATCTTTTTTTTTTATCTTGAATTTTACCTTCAATTTCGTATCTTTCCACGCGAGAATGATTTTAAGTCGGCGTAAGGACCCCGAACTAGTATTTGTCCTTTAGGATTGCAAATTCAATTTCTGATCATTCAGAAACTGCGCAGAAAATCCTGGGGTTTTCCTTTAATCTTGAAGGTGGATCAAAGTGATTTGCAGCAGACTGATACTCAATCGATTGAAATAATTCAGATTTCTTATCAGAATTATAATTGACAAGTGAACATCAACATTTGATAAATACATCAAATGTCAAATTCATACATTCAAATTTCACCTAATTCGATCGAGCCCCATTTACATTTTCAAAACATACAATTTTCACAGTGGTTTTTTTATCGTGATGATCATGAATTATAGATCATTATGTTTCATCACATTGTTATCATCAACGCGTAATATATTCATCAGAGAATAGCATAGTCAATCATATTTGTCATCATCATCAACACATGACATCTTCAGATCATATCTCCATCAATCATAGATCATCAACTTATAACACTATCTACACATCTTCAGATAGAATAATCACCAATAATAAAACAGCAGGATCATCATCAACACATATCACCATCTTTACATAATATCATCGTCAGTTACATCTCGTCATCATATTATCATTAAGTTATAACACCATCTACATAGTGTAATATTCTGCCAATATTATTATCAACCATAGCACAAAAAGAACTCAGGGTTTTCCAAAAGTTGCGGCTTGAATAAAAGTTGGTATCCTTTAGAACCCGAACTCCAGGAGAAACCTATGGAGATCCAAGAGTGTTCTTCTGGAGGACTCTTCAAAAAGATAAATATCTTTGTCCTTTGGAGGTCAACCTGAATTCTTATTTAGAAGAAATAAGAATGTTTTGGATACCTTTTCCGCAAGAGAGGTTTCTTTTTGTTGCAGCTCCCTCGGAAGCAAAAATTGGTCTAATAGAAACCCCGGTTTTCTCTGCGAGATCACCATCATTATATCCTTCCATCATCAACGAATGACATCATTCTAGATAATATCACCATCGGTCATAGATTATCCACTTATAACACTATCTACACATCTTTAGATAGAATAATCATCCATAGTGAGACAGCAGGATCATTATCAACACAAATCACCATCTTCACATAATATCATCATCAATTACATCTCGTCATTATATTATCATTAAGTTGTTACACCATCTAAATAGCATCATCTTCCACCAATATTATTATCAATCATAGCACAAAAAAACTGAGGGTTTCCCAAAGTTACGGCTTGAATAATGTTGGTATCTTTTACAATTTGAACTCCAATTGAAACCTGTGGAGACTCAAAAATGTCCAAAGGAATTTGGAGAACACTCGAACAAAGATAAATATTATTGTCGTTTGGAGGTCATCTTGAAGTCTCTTTTGGAACAAATTCATCGTTTTGTGTTCCATTTTCGCAAGAGGGGTTCTTTTTTGTTGCATCTCTCTCGGAATCAAAAATTGGTTCTAATAGAAACCCTAGTTTTTTTTCTGTGAGATCATCATCATCATATCCTTCCATCAGCAACACATATCACCATCTTCACATAATATCATCATCAATTACATCTCGTCATCATATTATCATTAAGTTATAACACCATCTACATAGTATCATCTTCCCCCACTATTATTATCAATCATAGCATGAAAAACTGGGGGTTCCTCAAAGTTGCGGCTTGAATAAAAATTGGTATGTTTTAGAACTAGAACTCCAATTGAAACCTGTGAAGACAAAAAAGGGTTCTTTTGTAGAACACTTGAACGAAGATAAATATCCTTGTCCTCTGGAGGCAACTTGAAGTCGACTTCAGAAAAAATTCATCGTTTTCGATTACTTTTCCACAAGAGGGATTCCTTTTTGTTGCAGCTTCTTCGGAATTAAAAATTGGTTCCAGTAGAAACCCCAGTTTTCTCCGTGAGATCACCATCATTCTATCCTTCTATCATCAACACATAACACCATCTTCATGTGATATCATCAATTACAGATCATCAACTTATAACACCATCTGTACATCTTCAGAGTGTATTATCATTAATAATAGGTTATCACTACCATCATCAATTATAAACCATCATCATCGTCATCATCATCTTGGATCAGATTTTTTGTTTGTTGCATGAGTTTAACTGATGATTCAAGGTGAGGCTGAGCCTACTTTGATTGAAAGGTCCTTGCATATGGGGATTTCCGACTAATTATGGTAGTCTATAATCCCCAGGACATTTCAAGATCAAAAACAAAAAGTCCATCCGAACCTTTTCAAAAAAGTTCCACCGTAGAGCACCTTATAGCACCTTCTTATATTTCCCCAAAAATTTCTTCTTTTCGTCTGTTAAAAAAAAACAACGCGACTGTCGGTTGCTAGGATCGTGAAGCTGGGCTAGCAGATTTTTTGATTCACGAAATTGAATTATTTTGATATTAAATGGGTGATTGAATTGAGCTGCAACAGTTTTGATATCTCAGGATTTACCGTATGAAATCTAATAAATAAACTTTCCTCGCATATTTTAAGTTAGTTTATTCTCATTTGTGTACAATGAACATGACGCTAGAAAAGTATTCACTGCAAACTCCCATAAATACGTATCTACAAGTTCGCGCGAAAAATGCAAAAACTACTCACATTTCGCCTGGCTCGCTAAATTTTTTGACAGGAATCCGTTATTAATCCATACATTGCCGGCATTCGGTTCCGATTGTACTCTTTATACACCACCGCTGTCATTATCTGTTTCGCGCGAGGACCGAATTTAATAAAGATTTATACCGGCATCCCGCTGGAGCTGGCCTTCGTCCAATCACCATTCACCGGGTATCCACTAAAGCGGGAGAACCGAGAAAACCGGGATATAGCCTAGAAATAAAATGAAACCGGGAAAAAAACGGGAACTAACCGGGAATACAAACTCAAATCGGGAATCATATCTAAAGTTTTCGAAAATGTGATATTCTTAATAATCTTTATAACAGGATAAATAAATTAAAGAATTGTTATAAATATGATAAAATAGAGTATTCAGAAATTACAACATTTCAAAAAATTTTATAACAATTGAGAGCATTGTTTTAGCTCTGAACGAATGGTATTCTCTAAAAGATATATTTGTTAATTATTATGAAATTCTACTATGCTACGCAGACCTCTTTAATTTGATCCCTTCAATAATTTTTAATGTTTTTAAAAATATCGAAATTCAAATATTCTGGAATTTTTGAAATTTTTAGAAATTCCTGTGAAATGATTTACAATTCTTTTAAATCTTTTGGATTTTTTGAAATCTCTTGAAATCTTTGTGAAATGATTTACAATCTTTGGAAATCTTTTTAATTGTTTGAAATCTTTAGGAATCTTTGTGAAATAATGTACAATCTTTATGAGTGCTTGTGAGTTTCTTATATATATTTGAAATGTTTAAAGTCTCTGTGCAATAATTTACAATCTTTTGAAATCTTTTGAAGATTTTTTGGATTTCTTTGAAAGGTTTGAAATCTTGACGAAATCTTTGAAATATTTTGAAATCCTTTTGTAACCTTTCAAATCTTTCTAAAATTTTGGAATCTTTGAAACTCTTCTGAAATTTTTGCAAAATTTTGGAAATCAAAAATTTTCTGAATTATACCAAAGAATTATTTACCAATCTTTGCGAAATCTTGGAAATCTTCTGAAATCTTACGAAATATTTTGAATTCTTTGTGAAATCATTGAAATCTATGTAAATATTTGTGAAATGATTTACAATATTTTGAAAACTCTTAAGATTTTTGTGAGTTTCATTGAAACGATTGAAATCTTTGAAAAGTTCTGAAATCTCTGAAATCATTGTGAAGTTTTGAAATCCTTGAAATATTTCTGAAATGTCTCTGCAATATTGGAAATCTGTGCAAAATCCTGCAAATCTTGGAAATCTTCTGAAATCTTCTGAATTATGTCTAAGAATAATTCACTAATCTTTGACAGCTTTGCGAAATCTTTCGAATTATAGTGAAGAATTATTTACTAATTAGAATACCGATCATGGAAATCTTCTGAAATCTTTTGAGATCTTTTGAAATCTTTATTAAATTATTTGAAATATTCCGAAATGTTTTTTATATGATTCACAATCTCTTGAATCCTTTTGAAATCTTTTGAAATCTTTTGGAATATTTTAAAATCTTTGGAAACTTTTAAAATATTTGCGAAATCTTGGAAATCTCATGAAATCTTCTGGATTATATCTAAGAATTATTTACTTATCTTTGAAATCTATTTGAAATCTTGGAAGTCTTCTAAAATCTTTTGATATTTTTTGAAATCTTTTGAAATGTTTGTGAATTTTTTTGAAATGTTTGAAATGTTTGAATCTGCAAAATCTTGGAAATGTCATAAAATCTTCTGGATTATATGTAAGAATTATTTACTAATCTTCGAAATCTTTTCAAAATCCTGAAGATCTTCTTAAATCTTTTGATATCTTTTCAAATCTCTTGAAATCTTCTGAAATTCTTATGAATTTCTTTGAAATGTTGGAATTTACGAAATCTTAGAAATCTCATAAAATCTTCTGGATTATATCTAATAATTATTTACTAATCTTTAAAATCTTTACGAAATCTTGGAAATCTTCTGAAATATTTTGAAATCTTTTGAAATCATTGTTAATTTTTCTGAAATTTTTTAATCTGCGAAATCTTTGATACTTTTTAAAATCTTTCGAAATCTTTATTGAATTATTTTAAATATTTTTAAATCTTTTTTATATGGTTCACAATCTTTTGAAATGTTTTGAAATCTTTGCGAAATATTGGAATTCTCCTGAAATATTTTGAAATCTTCCAAAGTCTGTTGAAATCTTTTGAAATTCTAGTGAATTTCTTTGAAATGTTGGATTTTGCGAAATCTTAGAAATCTCATAAAATCTTCTGGATTATATCTCATAATTATTTACTAATCTTTAAAATCTTTACGAAATCTTTGAAATCTTCTGAAATCTTTTGATATCTTTTTAAATCTTTTGAAATCTTCATGGAATTGTTTAAAATGTATTGAAATCATTTGAAATCTTTTGGAATGTTTTCAAGTCCTTGTGAAATGATTTACAATATTTTGAAATCTTTATAAATTTCTCTGAAATGTTTGAAATCTTTCTGAAATCTTTGAGAAATTTTGACATTTTTGCGTAATCTTGAAAATCTTCTGAAATATTTTGAAATCTTTTGAAATCTTCGTTAATTTTTCTGAAATTTTTTAATCTGCGAAATCTTTGATACTTTTTGAAATCTTTCAAAATTTTTATTGAATTATTTAAAATATTTTTAAATCTTTGTTATATGGTTCACAATCTTTTGAAATGTTTTGAAATCTTTGCGAAATATTGGAATTCTCCTGAAATCTTCTGAAATCTTTTGAAATCTTTATGAAATTGTTTAAAATGTATTGAAATCATTTGAAATCTTTTGGAATGTTTTCAAATCATTGTGAAATGATTTACAATATTTTGAAATCTTTGTCAATTTTTCTGAAATTTTTTAATCTGCGAAATCTTTGATATTTTTGAAATCATTCGAATTCTTTATTGAATTATTTAAAATACTTTTGAATCTTTGTTATATGGTTCACAATCTTTTGAAATGTTTTGAAATCTTCTGAAATCTTTTGAAATCTTTGTGAATTTCTGTCGGAATTTTCGAAATCTTTGCGAAATATTGGAATTCTTGGGAAATATTTTGAAATCTTCCAAAGTCTGTTGAAATCTTTTGAAATTCTTGTGAATTTCTTTGAAATGTTTGAATCTGCGAAATCTTAGAAATCTCATAAAATCTTCTGGATTATATCTCATAATTATTTACTAATCTTTAAAATCTTTACGAAATCTTTGAAATCTTCTGAAATATTTTGATATCTTTTTGAATCTTTTGAAATCTTCATGGAATTGTTTAAAATGTATTGAAATCATTTGAAATCTTTTGGAATGTTTTCAAATCCTTGTGAAATTATTTACAATATTTTGAAATCTTTATAAATTTCTCTCAAATGTTTAAAATCTTTGAAAACTTTTGAAATTTCTGTGAAATCTTGGAAATCTTCTGAAATATTTTGGAATCTTTTGAATTCTTTGTGAATTTTTCTGAAATTTATTAATCTGCGAAATCTTTGATATTTTTTGAAATCTTTTGAAATCTTTATTGAGTTTTTTAAAATGTTTTTAAATCTTTGTTATATGGCTCACAATCTTTTGAAATGTTTTGAAATCTTTTGAAATCTTTGTGAAATGAATTACAATATTTTGAAATCTTCCAAAGTCTGTTGAAATCTTTTGAAATTCTTGTGAATTTCTTTGAGATGTTTACATCTGCGAAATCTTGGAAATTTCATAAAATCTTCTGGATTATATCGCATAATTATTTACTAATCTTTAAAATCTTCACGAAATCTTTGAAATCTTCTGAAATGTTTTGATATCTTTTGAAATTTTTTGAATCTTTATGAAATTGTTTAAAATGTATTGAAATCATTTGAAATCTTTTGAAATGTTTTCAAATCCTTGTGAAATGATTTACAATATTTCGAAATCTTTTGAAATCTTTGTGAATTTCTTTGAAATGTTTGAATCTGCAATATCATTGAAATATTCTGAAGTCTTTTGAAATTTTTGTGAAATATTTAAATCTTTGTGAAATTTTGAAATCTTTTGTGAAATCCTGGGAATCTAATCAAAATCTTCTGAATTATATCTAAGAATCATTCATGAATTTTCGAAATCTTCATTTTAATATTTTAATTTAAGAAATACTCACCAAGAAGAATACAAAAATAATTAACCAAAGATATGTTTATCAAAAATAAAAACTACCATGTTAACCAAATCTGCGCTGCTAATTAAGGCATAGCAATTGTGATATATTTGTTTGTAAGTTTCAGATACCATAAAGTAAAAAAATATTATTTTGCATAAAAATAATAATATATCGCATTGTATAAAATTACACATGGGAAAACCTTATGTTAGGTGCGCTTTATTCTCGCTTCTAGTAAGAGGAGATTTTATATTTACAGCCAGGAAAAAATCGGGAAATAACCGGGAATGTTGTTGGCGAAAATTAGTAGACTCCCTGAATTCACTTTTGCTTGCTTTTGCCCATGGACTCTAGATGAAACCCCTATATGTCGCACCAGGGCCGTAGGGTCATATACGGTTTCACAAATGGCGCTTGCGCCCACGTTGACGTACTTTGTGGCGCATGCGCTGCATTTTTGTTTTATCTATAAGGGCAGCTACCATCGTCGAGGGTGTTAGTTCTCACCCGTCTCGGGTCCGGGAGGTTGTCGGAAAGTTCGCGCCGAAAATTGAGATCACCTAAAGTGTGCATTCATCAAATTTTCGGGAATTTTTCTATTAGAAATTGTCCTTGGAAATCATCAGCACATGTTTTCCTTCTAAAAATTCCTGTTTTGATACAGTGTTTGGCAAAACGAGTTGAAAATCCGTGAACCGCAGTGCAGATGTTCAGGAACCGGAAGCCGGATATTTGAAGGAAAAGGTTAGAAAGGTTTTTTGGGAGAAAATCAAAAGCATTTTCATTGCCTGTGAAATTTATTTCATTTGAGAATCTTGAACTGATTGAATTGGAAGGGTTTAGAAAAGGGATGAAATGAACGAATAATGACTGATAAAACGTAAATAATGTGACTAAATGGAGACATGAAAGACATTTTTAAATCTGGTTGTCAATTCTTTGAAACGAATCATTCTGTGGGGTTGAAGAGTATTTGAAACGTTAGTGACAAGAGAAAAAGAAGATAGTGTAGAATAGAAATGAATGGACATGAAAGGCAAATTAAAATTTGACATGTACATAAATAATAAAGATGACTGACATACGGAGATAATAATAATTATATAATCTAAATAATTACACTCGAAAATTCGCATCGCGTTCTGGTAATGTTTTCTTAGCACAACATCCTCGAAGTTGTTTTCCAAGCGAAACGATAATTTAGGATACTGTAATCACGATGCACTTTAAATCTTATCTGGAATAATAATATTATGTATACAGAAACAACAACTTGATAGGTAAATAATATCTTAAAAAAGCAAACTAATCTCAATTGATCGAAACACTAAATTCTAAACTGTTTTTGATTCCAAGAATAGAAAAGTTACAGAAATTGACAAGCACTATTCACTTGTCAATTCTCTAAAATAAGTGATTCTATGGGTTTAAAGAGTATTTGAAATCCTAATGGAGAGAAAAAAGAAAATAGTACAAAATAGGAATAAGGAGACATGAAAGGCAAATGAAAGCTGGACATGCAACATATAATAAGAGATGCCCGACATCCAAAGATAATAATTATATAATCTAAATAATTAAATCACAAATTTTCCTTCGCGTTTTGGTAATTTTTTCCTAGCACAAGATCCTCGAAGCTTTTTTCCCAGCGAAACGATAATCTAGGATGCTGTAACCATAATGCACTATACATCTCATCTGGAATAATAATCTTATACGGAAATAACAAATTGATCAAAACACTAAATGCTAAGGTATTTTCGATTCCAAAAATAGTAGCGCTGCAAAAATTGACAAACACTATGCATTTGCGTTTGAAAATGCATTTCTCAATTCTCTGAAACAAATAATTCTATGGGATTAAAGAGTATTTGAAACCTTAATGATAAGAGAAAAGAGGACAATATAAAATACAGATAGTTAGACATGAAAGGCAACTGAAGACTTGATATACAACATGAATATAAAAGACGTCTAACATCCAAAGATAATAATTATATAATGTAACTAATTAAATCTGAAATAACTCATCGCGGTTTGGTAATGTTTGTCTAGCACAACATCCTCGGAACTGCTTTCCCAGCGAAACAATAATCTGGGATACTGTAACCATAATTTACTATAAATCTTATCTGGAATAATAATCTTATACAGAAATGACAACTTGGTAGGTAAATAACATGTTAAACAAGCAAACGAATCTAAATTGATTGAAACATTAAAGGCTAAACTATTTTTCATTCTAAGAATAGAAACGTTGTAAAAATTGACAAGCACTACGCATTTGCGTTTTAGAATGCATTTCTCAAATCTCTGAAACAAATAATTCTATGGGATTAAAGGGTATTTGAAATTTTAATGATAAGAGAAAAGAGGACAGTATAAAATAGAAATAGCTGGACATGAAAGGCACATAAAAACTTGACATACAACAAATAATAAAAGATGTCTGACATCCGAAGATAATAATTATATAATCTGAATAATTAAATCAGAAATTTCCCATCGCGTTTTGGTAATGTTTGCGTAGCACAACATCCTCGGAACTGTTTTCCCAGCGAAATAATAATCTAGGATACTGTAACCATAATGCTCTATAAATCTTATCTGGAATAATAATCTTATACGGAAATAACAACTTGATATGTAAATAACATGTTAAACAAGCAAACTAATCTAAATTGATTGAAACACTGAATGCTATTTTTGATTCCAAGAATAGAAACGTTGCAAAAATTGACAAGCACTATGCATTTGCGTTTTAAAATGCATTTCTCAATTCTTTGAAACAAATAATTCTATGGGAATAAAGAGTATTTGAACCCTTAATGATGAGAGAAAAGAGGACAGTATAAAATAGAAATAGTTAGACATGAAAGGCAAATAAAAACTTGACATACAACAAATAATAAAAGATGTCTGACATCCGAAGATAATAATTATATAATCTGAGTAATTAAATCAGAACTTTCCCATCGCGTTTTGGTAATGTTTGCGTAGCACAACATCCTCGGAACTGTTTCCCCAGCGAAATAATAATCTAGGATACTGTCACCATAATGCTCTATAAATCTTATCTGGAATAATAATCTTATACGGAAATAACAACTTGATATGTAAATAACAACTTGATATGTAAATAACATGTTAAACAAGCAAACTAATCTAAATTGATTGAAACACTGAATGCTATTT
>JAUMHM010000088.1:1592016-1609618 GCA_032362435.1 Melikaiella ostensackeni
ATTATATGATCTAAATAATTAAATCAGAATTTTCCCATCGCGTTTCGATAATTTTTTCCTAGCACAACATCCTCAGAGCTTTGGTCCCAGCGAAACGATAATCTAGGATACTGTAACCATAATGCATTATAAATCTTATCTGGAATAAACATCTTATACGGAAATAACAACTTGATAGGTAAATAACACGTTAAAGAAGCAAACTAATCTGAATTGATCGAAACACTAAATGCTAAACTATCTTTGTTTCCAAGGATAGAAAGGTTGCAAAAATTGACAAGCACTATACATCTAAATTTTTCAAATGCATTTGTCAATTATTTGCAACAAACGAAACTTTCGGATTTAATCTGCATTTCTGAAACCTCAACCATGAAACATAAAACACGATAGTGGAAAATACAAATAACAAGATATGAAACGAAGATGAAAATTTGACATGCAACATAAATAATAATGGATGACTGATATACGAAGATAATAATAATTATACAATCCAAATAATTACATCTGAGGATTCCCATCGCGTTTTGGTAATGTTTTATTAGCACAACATCCTCGGAGCTGCTTTCCCAGCGAAACGATAATCTGGGATACTCTAACCATATTGCACTATGAATCTTATTTGGAATAATAATCCTATGCAGAAATAACAACTTGATAGGAAAATAACATATTAAAGAAGCAAACTAATCGAAATTGATCGAAACACTAAATGCTAAACTATTTTTGATACCAAGGATAGAAAAAATGCAGAAATTGTCAAGAACTATACATTTGCACTTTTTAAATGCATTTGTCAATTATTTGCAACAAACGATACTATCGGATTTAATCTGCATATCTGAAACCTAAATTACAAAACATAAAACACGATAGTGGATAATACAAATAACATGACATGAAACGCAAATAAAAACTTGACATGCGACATGAATAACAAAAAGACATGCTACACTGTCATGATGAAAAGATAATGTTTAATCTGAATGATCGGTTTCGTTGCATAAAAATTCAGTTTTTCTCAACTCTAAATTTAATAATATAAACATAAGGGCTGTGTAAAATGCTCGAATCGTTGAGTCAAGTTATCATTGTTTTGGTCTAATATAAGACAGAAAAGGGTAGAACTTCCTATATATCAATCCTCTTTATTAAATCCAAAATCCTCTCGAATAGATTGCAGAAATTAAGGAGAATTGGAACGGGAAGCAGACAGAGCGTGAAATTTCAAACTTGAAAAAATTTGAGTGCAGAACGTTCCATATCGTGCAGATAACTTCCATCGAAGCGTGCCTAAAGATTCCAGTTAATTAGCTTCTAGCCTGTATTTATCGATGGATTTCGAGGAATGGAAGTTGGAAAATGGGACATCAGGTTCAATTAATTCCGATAAATTCTCTTGTTTAATAAGCAGTAATGAACTGCGAATTCTGGAATTGGATTAGTTGTCAATTGCCGTGACAACTAATATCTTTCGAACAATTTTTTCAGCTTATTGTTCGCTTTTTCTTTTCTTCAAGAATGTGTCATCATCATAAACCTGTTCTAGCTTCTGTTAGGGATGAAAATATGAAGAATGCAGATGATAACATATCATGGGGTTGTCGTGTCAAATCTCAAATATTTGAAGGATGAAATATTACAGAATCTCTTAAATTTTAAACCCTAAAGTGGATTGGTACAGTAGTTGTCAAGTTGCCAGTTCAGATTCTAACACGTTAAATAATCTCTCACCTACTTTGATCCGACCTACCGGGATTTTCCCACTAGCCTAACTTGACCCTCTTATCCAATATCCATTCATGCGGAAGTGTTTATAGTGAATATCCATAACACCTGTTTATTCCCAAGCTTTTCTAACTTTCGAGAACCAAAACATTGGTTATAACAATATTTTTATAAAATAATGACACGACTGTATTCTGGTAAGTTTCGTATGTTTTTTAATCACTATAATCTATTGGACTTAAATAACTCATATTTGTAGAATTTTTGATTACTAATAATAATCTACAAGTGTACGCCGCCAATGCATTCCGTTCGCAGCATGAAATTGGTTCGCAGAGATGCTTTTGTTTTTTTATTTCTGTTTTTTGGAATTGGTTCGTTTTATTATTTAAATTTTAGAAACACATAAGTGTTAAAAATTACTCGATTTCAATTGAAACTAAAACCATAATGATTTATCAATTATGAGACTGAATTTTTCCTAATTGAAAATGTTAAATTCAACAATTTTTCATTCGAAGTTCTGGAATAATACTTACAATTTTATGAAGTGTAAGCTTTTGTTTTTTAAAATTGAATTAAAAACTTCAGAAATTTAATAATTTTGAATTAGAAGTGTTTAGAATTGAAGAGTTCGGTACGATTTTAAATTGAAATAATTCAAAATTGGATATCAGCTTGTAAATTTGAAGATAGGAGAATATTACAATTTTTAATTAAAAGGATATGAAGTTCAATAATTTGAATTTGAAAGAGTTTCGAATTGAACAGTTTGGAATACTTTTAAATTAGAAATGTCCAGAATTGAATAATTTATGATTACATATTCGAAAATTCCAAATTGAATAATTTCCACAGGGAAGGATTTGGAATTGTATCAGTTCTAAATAAAAGAGTTCAAAAAAGAAAAATTTCGAAATTTTTTTCTAATTTCGAAATTAAGAGGGCAAGAAATTGAAAAATTTTGAAAAGAGGTCTTTTTCAGAAGTTATAAATTGCTTGAAATTAAACAATTTTCAATTTAAACCGTTGAAAGTTTGATAATATGAGAATAAGCACTAAAATTCTATCATCTTTGAATTAAATAAGTTCGAATTAAAAATTATCAAAATTGAAATATTTCGAAATAACTTTGCAGTTACAAAATTCTGAATAATTTTTACTTAAAAACATTGAAAATGGAACAGTTTCAGACTAGAATTAGAGAAAACGGACAGCGTCTAAATGGAAGGACTCCAAGTGGAATAATTCTCAATTCAAAGACGTTCACAACTGAATAATTTTTTATTCAAATTTTTGAAAGAGGACAATTTCAAATGTAAAGGAATGTAAATATCATTATTTCTAAACAAAAAAGTTAAAAATTGAATAATGGTAAATTGAAAGTGTTAGAAATTGAACAATTCCAAATGAAAAGCTCTCAAATTTAGAATAATTTAAAATTGATAAAAGGTTGGGAATTGAAAAAATTTCAATTCAAGGTTTGAAAATAGGATAATAAGCACTCAAACTCTTCTAACTCTAAATTGAATAAGTTTGAATTAAAATCTGTCAAAATTGAAAATTTTCAAATTCACATTGGAATTACAAAATTTAGAAACTTCTTCAATTGAAACCTTTTAAAACTGAATAATTTTAGACTCAAAGTTTGAAAATTGCATACATTCAAATTTAAATTCAATAATTTCCAATTGAATGCTTTCTTAGTTTATCAGAATGATTTCAAATATTATAAAAGTTGTGTACCACTATCACATTTTTTAATTAATCGAAAACGGAAATTTAAAAATTGCAAATCTTACTTCTTGGATTAGTCCCAAAAAGTTAATAAACTTCAATATATCGCAAAACTGGAATCAAAAAATTTTAAATTAAAAACTTTAAGTAATTGAATAAATCCCAATTCAAAGCGTTTGATACTTAACAATCTAAAAATATTTTAAATTGTAGTCTTTCAAAGACTTGTGAGCTATAAAAATGTAAAAATTTGTATTCCTAGGCTTACGAATTTTAATAATTTCACTACTATATATTTGAATTAATCAATCTTACAACCTAAAAGTGGACTATCTACAAGTTTAGAGCGTTTAAAACTGATTTTTTAAAATTTGAAGTGTTTAAAAATTGATCAATATCAAATTAATGGTCGTCAAGGCTCAAATTGCACTGCTTTCAAAACATAAAAAATGAAAATTTTCATCTCCTTTCTCGAAATTAAGCGTTTTATATCTAGAGCTATGGAAATTTGGCAGATGTAAAATAGAACTTTGAAACTTGTATACACAAAATGGGAACGTTTGAGGGTGAATATTTTTTAATTAGATATCTTTAAATTTGAAAACTTCAGTTTCAAACCTACAAAATTGAAATGACGTTTTAAATTTGCGACACAATTTCAAAATTAAAAATCTTGGAATGTTATATTAAGAATTACTAATTTCATACTGACGCATATTTGAAATTTAACTATTTCACTATATAATAATTTCAAATTATAATTCTGCACACTTGAAAAATTCCAATAAACGATTTAAAACTGAATATTTTCAAAGTAGCTTTCTAATTTGCCAAGCCCCTCAAAAAATAATTTTGAGAAACATGAAAAATAAATTTGCCTTACAAATAAAACGATGCAAGAACGAGGCATTCAAAATTGAATTATTTTTAATTTAATAATCTTATAAAGTGAACATTTAAAACTTAATGCCTCTCAAATTATTTTTTTTTAATGACTAAACTGTACAATTTAAAATTGGAATCATGGTAATTTTCTTCACATTTGTATATCATTTATTGACAACGGAATGTTTCCTGCGCGCTGTAACGCATTTATAATATTGCTAGTAAAATATAGCTTTTGTAAAGTTGTTCAATGTGTCGGCAAACTTAGAAAAGTTAATTTCAGAAATAATTCAACAGATATGTTTTATTTACAATTTTCGAAAAACCTCGATATTTTGATACAGATAGGAAAATCTAAACTTGAAAAAACTGCTTTCCAATTCATATTTGTCTTGAAATATAAGTCCTGCTAGATATTGGAATTTAAATGGAATTTGAAGAATGAATATTCATTTGAAAGCTCTTTTTCTGTACCAAATTGAAAAATTCTGTAAAAAATCATCACTTGTGAAATATATTGGAAAACTGGATGTTTAAATACTTATAAATTTATCGTAATTCGAACAAACAATTGTATTAAGTACTTAGTATTCAAAATAAAAATGTATATTTTGAAAATTATAACTTTTTATATTTTAAAAATTAGTTTGGGAAATAAATCAGTTCCTTATCAGACCAGTTCAGTGAGCAGAAACCTCCGACTGAAGCAGATGTTGCACTCCCACTTCCATTCCTTCTGAAGAGCTGGGATTAGCTGGAGTAGTGGTAAAGTCGTGTGGTCATCTCTCGTTCTGATGACGTAGCCTAGTCCCGAAGATACGAAATATCTGTAGGAGGGGGTGACCTTACCACTACTCGAGCTCTTCAGAAGAAATGGAAGTGGAAGTGTAACATCTGCTTCGGTCGGGAATTTCTCCTCGCTGGGCAGGTCTATTCTATAATCTATTCCATTCCTTGCTATTTTTTCCACACTTATAAGTATTATCATCTTCTACTATTTAATCTGTCCAACTTTTAAATTAAAGATTGTAAAATACATGAAATTTTACTTTCACTTTAAAATCCTTGAAGGAATTTTCTCCCCAGGCATGTTAGAAAAGTAATTTTTACAGCTTGGAACTTGAAAGTTAAAGTCTTGGCCCGTTTACTTCCATGAAGGAATTTGCTTGAAATTTCCATTATGACTGATATAATTCTAGGGTTTGATAATTGAAAGTCGGAACATCTTAGAAGCGAGAAAGGTTTCAGAAACGTTTTATGCACCATAAATGTATTTTCATAGCTCGGTTATGAAATCCTTTTAGAAGGGAATGAAGACAGATGCGCTTTGACGATCGAATCTCGTTGAGCGCCCTGTTGCGTGGAATTTTGTAGCAGGGAATAATAACGGAGCTGAAGTAGATTCCGTAACGGGTTGTGTTGGTGCATGGAAAGCGTTCTGTTCGAGTTACTGCACTGTAGTAAAAGTTAGCGGCCGACTAAAGCGGGAGGTTGAATTGCGGGTAAAACGTATGACACTGTCAGTGACATTTACCGCAATTGCGGTATCAGCTACAGCTACTGATGACCTAGAATTAATTTTGCGATCAGTGAAATTTGATCAATTTTAATTACATGCAGTCACGTTGAAATCACGCTGTAATCACTTGCAGTTATTATTATTACACTGGAACCTCTATTCAAGTGTTCTTCATTTAAGCCTTCCGAGAATTTCAGGCGGCTCGCATTCGTCGATGAGGGGTCTAAGGGACCGAAAGAGATTGCCGCCGGCCTCACATTCGTTGATGAGCAGAGAGCGGACGAGCCCAGTCTGAAGTTGCGCACCGAGCCTAGGCTCGGCTCCTTCGTTGCGGAGAACCGCCGCATGGGAAGAAGTGGTGGGAAAGCGCACGCCTCGCACATGCAACGCTTAATTTTTAAGATTTTACTGAAGGCAATGGAATATTCTGGATTCAAAATTTGTTTTTCAATTAATTTGAATTCATTTGGAATAAGAACTAAATCATTATTAATTTATCCTGAATTATTTACACTTCTTTCTTATACTTTGGAAAAATCTTGAATTTTTCTGAATTCGAACGGAATTACGTTAAATTTACTTTGATTCTTCTAAATTCATACCAATCTAACTGAAATAAATGGAATATATTGGATTTTTTGAATTGTTTTCAGTTCATCAAAAAACATTTGGAATTCCACCCTGAATTTTTTATCAATTTATTCTGAATTCTTCGGAAGTCTCTTGAATTGTGTTAAATTCATCCTAGGTTCTTTTAAATTCTCTTGAATTTTTTCGAATTTACTCAATTCTACTCAAGTCAATGGATTTCTTGATTTTCTTTTAGTTTTATTAAATTCACCCTAAAGTCTGTTAAACTCACATTGACTTCTTATGTATTTTCTCAAAGTTTACTGAATTCTCGTTTTTTCTTCTAAATTCACTCCAATTTTACTGATCATAAAAGAATATTTTGTATTTAACAAAAAATTTTTCAAATAATATGAACTAATTTGGCACCCACCCTAAATTATTATGAATTTATTCTAAATTTTTTAAATTCTTTATGATTCTTTAAAATTATCTGGAATTTTTCGAATTCACCCTGAATTCTTTGAAATTTCATTGAATTTTCTTGGATTCAGCCTGAATTTTTATTTGATTTACTTTAATGCTTCTAAAAACATTTCAGGTTTACGAAGGTCAATACAACTTTTCGGATTTTTAAAATTATTTCTAATTTATTAGAAAACATTTTGAGTTCACTTTGAATTTTCATCAATTCATTTCGAATTCTCTACAATTCTTCCTAATTCTTTGGGATTGTCTTAAATCTTCCCGAATTCACCCTGAATCATTTTGAATTTACTTCAATTCTTCTGAACTCACTCCAATTCAACTGAAACCAGTGAAATATTTTTGATATTCTAGATTTTCTATCATTCATTTCAATTCATTTGGAATTAACCCTGAATTCTTATTAACTTGATCTAAATTATTGAATATTTTTTGAATTCTTTGCGATTCCTTTAATTTATTTCGAATTCACCCTGGATTCTTTGGAATTATCTTGAATTATTTTGAATTCGTCGTGAATGCTACTAAATTCATTCAATTATTATACTCAATTCAGTGGATTTTTGGAACATTTTTTTTAGTTTTATTCAATTCATCCTGAAGCCATTTTAACTCACCTTGAATTCTTATGAATTTCATCGAATTCTTCTGAATTACCTTCAATTCTTTCAAATTTACTCCTATTTCACTGAAACCTATGGAACATTTTGGATTATTTGAAATTTAAAAAAAAATTAATTTGAATTAATTTGGAATTTGCCCTGAATTCTTACTAACTTATCCTGAATTCTGTTTAATTCTTTCTGATTCCTTGGAACTTCCTTGAACTTTTTTCAATTCACCCTGAATTCATTTGAATTTACTTTGATTCTTCTAAATTCACCCCAGTTTTACTGAAGTCCATGGAATATTTTGGATTCAAAATTTTTTTTTCCAGTTAATTTGAATTCATTTGGAATTAACCCTGAATCACTATTAATTTATCCTGAATCCTTTTGAATTTCTTGTAATTTCCTTAAATTGTTTCGAATTCACCGTGAATTCTTCTGAATTTACTCAATCCTTCTCAATTCAAAGGATTTCTTGATTTTTTTTCTCGTTTCATTGAATTCACCCAGAAGTCTTCCAAATTCACCCTTGATTTCTTGGGTATTTTACCAATTTATTTTAAATTCCCTTAAAGTATTTCAAATTCACACTAATTTTACTGAAATAAATAGTACATTTGGAATTTTTACATTTTTAAAAATTCATTTTAATTATTTTGAGTTTACCCTGAGTTCTGTTTAATTTAACTTGAATTGTTATGAATTCACTCTGAATCCTTATGAACGTATCCTGAGTTCATTAAAATTCACCTGGAATTGCTAAAAATTTCATCAAATCCTTTTGATTTCTTTTGGCTCTGAGAAAAAAAACATTAGTCACATTATTCATGCATCTTAGTCACTATTTGGGTTAGAAACTAGTCACTTTTGTTCACTTTTTCGGTTAAATAGGTCACTTTTCTTAACTTTTTAGTATTTTGCAGCCCCGGGTAAAAGACCTTATGGTTTCAGTCGGGTGTTCGTTTGTCGTATAAAAAAGGGGAAGTGCGGGAAAATTAGGGGAAATAAGGGGAAGTGGGTGAGAGGGTGAGGGGATGTAATAGGAAATGATGGGGATTTCGGGTGGGGAAGTGAGGGAAAATGAGGGGAAATAAGGGGAAGTAAAGGGAAATGAGGCTAATTTGGCCAGGGGGACGAGGGGAAGTAAGAAGAAGTGAGGAGATGGGAAACGACAGGAAGGAAGGGCGGGGGTAGTGAGGGCAACTGCGTGGTGGTGAGGGGAGGGGGAGATTTGACCGACTTTTTTAACAACATAATAGGCTACGAAACTGTTTTTTGCAGGCACTTGCCACCTACTTTTACTAATTTTCCACCTTTTTCATGTAAGTTAGGCTGTAGCAGCCCTTTACATTGTAGTCATGAGACAATCACTGACAGTCATATTGTAGTCAAGCTGAAATCACGTTGCAATCATTTGCAATAACGTTTCAGTTACTTGCATGACATTCTACGAAAAATGTTTAAATCTTTAGATCTTGAGGTGAATCGATTGATGAATAGATGAATAATATTTGAATGTTCGCATTGCGGAATTTAGGAAGTATGGGGGAACACTAATAAATATGGAGAAATATCTAGGAAATTTTCACCCTCGTAGTACATATCTTGTGAATTAATTATGAAGAAAGCGCAGTCGATATCTTGCCGAGTGAGCATGTTCTTCCATTAAAACCCTTTTTACGTGACTGGAATCCGAATGGGCGATTATGGATGATGGCTCCTTCATATTCTCGTTTTCATTCCTTCCCAGACATTCCCAGGCGGTGACGAGTGCTAGTAGTATATGGGTGGAATGGGTGGTGGAAAACTGAAGGGTCTCAATCGGTTCCTTTTTTCACAGATTCTGCACATACGTAGAGGGGGATTTTTATCAAAAGGAACCAGGGTCTTTTTGCATTCGACTTTGGAGTTTCCTCCGATGCCTCCATCCTGAAGAGAGTGCTTCATTTCTTGAGGAATTACCCATCAGCATTTCAGAGGAAGAGGCCAAGGACTGCGAAAAGGAAAAAATGGGTATTCCCGACGTAGAGCAGGCTAAGAAGCGATTGCAAGACATTCTGAGGAAGGCGCAGAAGTTGGAGATTTCGACACAGGAAGTTATTTCGACGAGGACGGCAAAGAAACTACTTGCTAGGTCAAAGAACGCACTGGCTTGGACGATTTGGATAGGAGTCATTGTCCTCATGCTTTCTGGGGTCGTTTATGCACGCTGGCCAACGCAGGAAGTCGAAACTGTCAGAACTGTCCTCAGGAGAACGGTAAGTTCTTCTTCTACATGTTTTCTCATTGACAATCCTTATGTACCACCTTACCAACCATTTCCTACATAGCGACTCAACCACTATTCTTACCCGTAGACGCTTGCGACCTTGCCCTGGGCTTCAGTTTCCTCTTACCCAAGAACGTATATAATAAGGACAGGAAACTCTAGTGGAGGAGGTAGAGCACCCATGGCTGAAATGACAGCACCGAGTGTGTGGCCACTCGATCGTTGCGTTGTTTGTACAACGCAACGACGCGCTCCGACCTAGCCACTGTCTCTCTTGCTACCCCCTCCACTTGAGTTTCCTGTCATTATATACGTTCCTGCTCTTACCACTACCAATCTAAAAATTGTACCTCTATTCCGCAACACTACTTGATTATTCTCCTTCCTTAGGAGTCATTTCTGGCGTTTCCCTATCCCGTACAAACAGCTTTCTCTCCCATCTTTTCCAGCTTCTTCATCCATTCCTCACCCTGACCATTCCCATTCAAAATCCACTTTTTCCTCTATTCCATACTCTTCTCTCCAACTTCGTCACGTGTACATCTTCCTAGCACATGCAACCATGCTTCCTATTCATACCTACCTATTCTTCAAAGATTTTCCTTTTCATTCTTCTAATACTTACATGCTCTCACCTTCTCTCTCATTCTGGATTTCACCACTCTATTCCATTTTCTCTCCTTTTCAATCTTTTTTGGGTATTCCCGCTCCTCCTCACTCTTCACCGTCCTATACTAGCTATTGTACCTTGACTCCGAGACTTTTTCCAGTCTTTTCCTTCTTTGCCTTGCTATTCATCTCTTCCTCTATTCCCTGCCATTCTCTACCCCTCACTTGCATACCACATTTAAGACTCATTTTGTATCTCTCTCCTCTCATTTCGAACGTCTCACGTTTCCCGCTTTTTTTTCTCGTCCCATTTCTTCCCTCAGCATATAACCTGGGCAGCTCCAACTCACCCCTATGGCCCATCTCAGGAATCTCTCATGCAGACTTTCCACACTCTTATGCTCCTTCCATCCCCAAATTTTCACTCCATAACTTAAGGCCCTGGAAATCGAGTGTAAATCGAACTTATAGGATTCAGCCCAAACGGTGAAACCATTTTGTCTGATTTTTTGTATAAAAAATCCAAAGAGTATACAGACCCCCGGTACAGGTTCCTTCTTTCGAAAATAGTTCCATTTTTCATGTAACAATTAAAAGAAAAAATGCGCTTCGATGGGATCGTTGTAGTAAAGTGTTCTACTATTCAGCGAAGCAGGGAGCAAGTAAGGCATTTTTTGAGCTCGGATTTTCCTCTGGGCGACCCTAGCGACAAAAGGAAAAACTACCATCCGTTATGACTCAAGTCTGCATGTAATGATTTGCGCACTATGATCAACATAGATTCATTCAGGAGCGAACACACCATATACGAAAAGTAAGGGCCCCTACTGAAATGAGTGGGTGAATTCCCAAAAGGTTGGGTGGGTAGAGGTTATTGGGGGTGGATAATATCATGAAATACAGATTTTAAGTAAAGTAGAACTGTGAACAATATAATATCACAAGTAAATGTAAACAAAAGCGGTTTCTTATAAGCAATTCGCCCCAGATTTCATGCATGCAGTATTCTCGCCGAATCAGTGTAACTGTACAATTTTTGGCAAATCTACTCCGAAAGTAGTACTTTGTAGATTGAATGACAATATACAAGCTCTTTCTATAAACGGGTAGATTACACAAACTTGCAAAATGTCAATAATATGTGTCGCCCAATGTTCTTAGAGTAACGGAACAGGTTCAAAGTTCAAATATTCATGTCAAAAAAGGTAATCATTGTTTTTCATCACGTTGAGGAAATTGAACATTGACACTTTCCAGAGCTTGTAAATTATCATTCAATGTACAAGGTACTATCTTCGGAGTAAGTTTGCCGAAAATTGTACAGTTACACTGATTTGGCGTGAATATTGCATGCATGAAATCGGGGGGCGAATTACTAATAAGAAACCGTTTTTCTTTACATTTACTAGTGATATTATATTGTTTACAGTTTTATCTTACTTAAAATCTGCATTTCATGATATTATCCACCCCCATCCACAACCACCCACCCAACCTTTTGGGAATTCACCCACTCATTTGGGAAGGGGCCCCCACTTTACGTATACGGTTTGTTGGCCCCTGAATGCACCTATGTTGGTCATAGTGAGCGTTTCATTACCTGCAGACTTGAGCCATAACGGATGGTAGTTTTCTCTTTTCTCGCTAGGGTCGCCCAAAGAAAAGTCCGAGCTCAAAGGCTGCCTTACCTGCTCCCTGCTTCGCTGAGAAGTAGAACACTTTACGGCAACTATCCCATTGAAGCGCATTTCTTTCCTTTAAAATTGTTACATGAAAAATAGATTTTTTTCGAAAAAAGCGGCCTGTGTCGGGGGTCTCTATGCTCTTTAGATTATTCATACAAAAAATCAGATAAAATGGCTTTACCGTTTGGCCTGAATCCTACAAGTCCGATTCACACTCGATTTCCAGGGCCCTTAACACTGACCACAGTAGCACGTCGAATTTCGACACTCTCATCCTCCAGTCATCCTTGAACCTTCTCTTCCCTATACACCATACTTGTCCCATTACTTCACTCGCACATTCCAATTTCTTTAGGAGAACGGTAACTTGAGTTTAGAATATATGGTGGAAAAATAATGGTCGAATTTTTATGGGTTGCACAAAAATGTCAATATTTCATTCAGACCCCACAAAGTTCTTTTCAAATTGAAAACTATGCCTTAAGGGTTTACAAGTAATATTTTGCTTCTTTCGTGTTCCACATGCAATTCATTTTAAGTAAAAGTTTTTCTAAACAAATTTCAGTTTCGAATCGATTATTTCACGATTTTTAACTAATTTTCTCAGGAATCTCAAAGGTGCTTTATTAACAATGGCAGTTTCTTTTATTTGATATCAAAATAGTGAAACAAAAATTCTGCCATTCAAAGTGTGAAAAAGCGCTTTTTAACGGTTGAGATATTAGTTTCTGCGTCTTTTCTCTTTTTAACTCAACTCTTTGACCGGTTTAGCTCTTAAATATTTCAGCAAAACGAATAAAAACTATAAAAATACTTTAATCATAAGAAACTGACGTAAAAAAAGTTTTAATTGCTCTTTAAAGCATTTCGAAACGCTATTTCGCTTCTTTTGCTAGTTTTAAGACCTTTTTATACAACTTCAATGTTGGAAATGGTTTCACAAAGCGAAATTTTTATTACAGTTATGTCCTGAAAACATGAATAAAATCTAATTTTAGAAAAGATGATTTTGTTAACATACGGGTATAATTTTACAAGAGAATTAGCTTTTATTGATAATAATATTCTAGTAAGTGGAAAAGTTCGTCAATTCTTTTTTCACCAAATGAAAGATGATTAGGGGGCGAGTGACTGAATGAAAAAATATTTCTTATAGTTATTCTAGAGGAGCAAAATTTGAAATTTAATAATGTTTGTTATCGCAATCTTTAATTTATATTGAAATATCGTTTTTTAAATATAATATTTATGAGAAAATGCAGAAAAATATTCGAAAGTTGACCATCGGAAGACCTATCATCTGTTCCTTAAATGTTATTCCTCTACAAATATTAGAGGAACCTAATAAAAGAAATTGATTACAAATGAGATTTTATAAAAACGAAGTGGTTGATCTAACTTTTCTTCAAATATATGTAGAAAAAGAATGATTTATTTATTATTTATTTTGTGAAAGTCTAGTGTATTTCACGAAAGTATTAAACTTGTATTTATATTCGGGCATTTCTAGTTCTACAAAAAAAGTTCTCTTTGAAATAAGACCATGTCTAGGTTCTCCGAAATTCGGTGAGCCTAACCAAAATATTTTCGGTGTCCCTAGACACTTCGTTGCAATAAAACATAAATCAATAAATCAATAAATTGCAGTTAATTGAATGAAAAGAATGTAACCAAAAATGTATGTGTTTATTACGAATGTAAACTTTATATTTTTATCCAGGACATATTGAAATTTAATTTAACTTATTTTGTATCTCGTTCAAGTTAATTAGAACCTCTTTTTACATACTGACTTTTTGTTACCGTGACAAATAAAAATTCAATTAAATTAAATTAAATTTCAATTCCAACTTCATTCAAATCTTTTCCCCAAATATTCTATTCAATTATTTTCAGAGTATTAGCATTTGTGCAACAGATATTACGTCCCATTTTTATCCAATATACTTTTATCTCGCTGATATTGCTTTTATCGTGTTTGTGGTTCTTAATAATTTTATTTGTCCAAGAAAAGTTATTTATTATAAAAATTATTATTATTATTATTATTTTCAGGCTACGACTGAAAATTCTTTCCAGTTCTGAAAGTAGAGAAGAAGAAGCTGACAGTGGATTGACTTTGAAAAGAAAAAAAATCTGGATTTTAGGAGTCGATTTCTATCATTGGAGGCCAGAAAATATCATTATAATAAAATTCGCTTAGCTATTATCTTATTGTAACTCTCTTAGACTAGAGAAATAAGAATTTTACAAAAAAAAGTAAAATTAATGAAATAAAAACTACATTTTGCATAAAAGTACCCCTTGACTATTGACTATTCCGATGTCTCAAATGTTAATGTACCAAACCACCAAATTTTTTCGAGTATGAAAATTTGTTTCTGGAAACGTTTTTGTTTGCTTTCCTGAAACATTTTGGGGATTTATATGCTTTTCTGGACTTACCCTGAATTTAAACTTTATTCCGAAGTATAGGAAACCGCTTCATTGCTATATTAAGAGAAATAACATAGTTCCAATAAAAAAGGTTTCACTGTGAATGAACTAATTGAATTATAATTTGACTAAATTATTATTGGATACAATGAATAATCTTTTAATCCAACGCCATTGGATTCATAAAGGGAAAATTGTATGTTTTAGAGAATTAATCCAATTAAATTGTTTGAATTAAATAATATGGTGAAAATATAATATGAAATCGTTTTATTTGCACTCTGTACATGTATAATTTATATGCTTTGAAATACTGGAAATACGGTTCAGGAAATTGTAGACTAATATCTGCAATCTATACCATTCGAACAGCGCATAGTTCCACTTAAAAAGTTGAGAACGGATAATTTTCTCTGGAATTTGCTGCTTTCCTGCAGTTACCTTTCACATTTCATAGGGCAAAATTCTTCTAGAATTCTAAAGAATACTAGTAATAAATGAAATTGGAAGTGTTAAAAATACAAAAAATATCCGTTTCTGGTCATAATTAAACATTATAAAATATAAATTTTAATTTTTAAATATTTTTCCATCTGTGATCAATTCCATTTATTCCTGAAATACTCCTTTTTTAATTTTTTCACCAGGCTTTCCACTTTTCATGAAAACGTATGTTATACGATTCCTTTTATTCCAAAATCAAAATGATCCACTTTGGTGAATCCAAAATTAATTTTCACACAACTTCATGCATATCTGTCGAGTGGCAGTTGTTACACTTTTTATTAAAAGTCGTAGGCTAGTCATGACCGACGACTTAGTTCAAATTTCAACCAAGTAGTTAAACTTTTAACAACAAAAAAAAAAGATTTTTCAAACAAGAAGATTAATTTTCTACCAGAAAGACGAATTTTTAACGAAATAATCAATTTGCAGCTAAACGGTTGAATTTTCAACTAACAGAGGTAAATTTCCAAACCAAAATGGAACATTTGAATTTTCAGTAAAAAAATTATTTTCCAACAGGAAAGAAATAAATTTTCAACAGAATAATTGGATGTTCATCTGAAGAGATAAATCCAATAGAATAATGACTCTTCAACCAGAAAAATGAATTCTTAACAAAAGAGTTCAATTTTTAACTTAGTAGTTGAATTTTCAACCAAGAAAGATTAATTCTTAACGAAAAATGTGATAGCTAATATTTTAACCAAATAAGATTTTGATTTTTAATAAAAAACAGTTGAATTTAACCCAAAAAGACGAATTTTCAACGAAATAGTTGAATCCCTCAGTAGAACAGATTAATTTTCATACAGATAATTGGATTTTCAACCACAAAAGGTGGAAATTCTACCAAAAGAGATGAAACTTCAAACCAAAAAGACGAATTCTCAACAAAAAGTAAGACTTTCAACCAAGACAGATTTTGCAGTCAAGAGAAGAAAATTTCAACTAAATTCTTGAATTTTGAAGCCAAAAAGGGATTTATCTGCAGAACAGTTAAATTCTCAATTCGAAAATATTAATTTTTGACAAAAAAAATTATTTTTAACGAAAGAGCCGAATTTTTACGAAAATAGTTGAATTTTCAACCAAAAAGGATGAATTCTCAGCGAAAAATGTCAAAGTTGATATTTCAACCTAAATGGATTTCAATCTTAAAACCGCTGCATTCAATGAAAGAAGACAAATTTTCAAAAAAATGGTTGAAATCTCAACCGAAACGAATGAATTTTTGCCCAAAAAGGTTAATTTTTAAAAAAGAAGAATTCTTCTTGACAAAAAAAGAAATAGATTTTCAACGGAATCGTTAGATGTTTAGCTGAAGAGATAAGTTCTCCAATAAAATGAGGATTCTCCAACCAAAAAAATGAATTCTCAACAGAAGAGTTCAACTTTCAACCAAGTAGTTGAATTTTTAACCAAGGAAGATTGATTCTCAACGAAAAATGTGATAGTTGATATTCCAACCAAACACGATTTCTATTTAAAATCAAAAACAGTTGAATTTAACCAAAAGAAACAAATTTTCAACAAAATAGTTGAATCCTTAAGTAAAGCAGTTTAAGTTTTATCCAGATAATTGAATTTTTAACCAAGAGAGGTGAAAGAGAAAAATTTTCAAACCAAAAAAACGAATTCTCAACAAAGAGTAAAATTTTCAATCAAGACAGATTTTTCAATTAAGGAGAAAAATTTCAACTAAATTCTTGAATTTTAAAGCCAAAAAGCGATTTATCGGCAAAACAGTTGAATTCTCAATTCGAAAATATTAATTTTTGACAAAAAAATTTATTTTTAACGAAAGAGCCGAATTTTTACGGAAATAGTTGAATTTTCAACCAAAAAAGATGAATTCTCAGCGAAAAATGTAAAAGTTGATATTTCAACCTAAATGGATTTCAATCTAAAAACCGTTGCATTCAATGGAAGAAGACAAATTTTCAAAAAAATGGTTGAACTCTCAGCCAAAACGGATGAATTTTTGCCCGAAAAGATTAATTTTTAAAAAAGAAGAATTCTTTCTGACAAAAAAAAAAGATCTTCAACAAAATCGTTAGATGTTCAGTTGAAGAGATAAGTTTTCCAATAAAATAATGATTCTCCAACCAAAAAAATGAATTCTTAACAGAAGAGTTCAACTTTCAACCACGTAGTTGAATTTTTAATCAAAAAAGAATAATTCTCGATGAAAAATGTGATAGTTGATATTTTCACCAAACACTATTTTTTTTATTTTGAATCAAAAACAGTTGAAGTTAACCAAAAAAGACAAATTTTCAACGAAACAGTTGAATCCTTAAGTAAAGCAGATTAATTTTAATCCAAATAAATGAATTTTTAACCAAAAAATCAGCCCGCCTCGCGGGCACATTCTCATTGCGCGCTTCGCGCTCGGTGTTATATGTTCTTTATGTACAAATTTATAATTTTGTTTTTGATTTCAAATGAGAAAGGAAATTTATTTACTTAAGGCTCTATCGGCTTTAAGGAATACATTCTCATCATAATATTCGCGCTTTGCGCTCGATTTTCTGCGCTCACCGTATAATATATACAAATA
>JAUMHM010000088.1:1609718-1640900 GCA_032362435.1 Melikaiella ostensackeni
TTTTACCCGACATATTCCGCAGGAACTGCATGCCAACCGCGTTTACTCTACTACAATCGTTTTTTTGATACGTCCAGATCTTGCTACCATACAGCACAGTGGGTTCAAGCACAGAGTTATATCATGCTCTATAATCAGTGCAGTTGCCCTTTTCACCCTTTCCCTTGTAGATTAGAACGATATTCTCCCTTCTCCAATCATTTGGAACTTCACCATTCACAGCACAGATATTCATAAATTCGCTCAGCCACACAAACATATATTCGCCATCGCTCTTAAGCATTGCAGCGGTGATATCATCCACACCAGCACCCTTACCACTCCTTTGTTCCTCAGTCACGGCTATAATGTCGTCGATATCAATTCTTCTTCCGCTACCCACAACGGGACTGTCTATTCTCTTCGATGTGAAGGTTGTTGAACTCCATAGCTTGACGTTCATGCAATTTCTTGAAAAAGTACCTTATACAGTCTTTCACTTTGTCCATATCCTGTAACACTTCACCAAGAGCTCCTCATTCCGACAAATTCTGTGCTAGTACTTCCTTTCCTAATCTTCTTAATCCATTTCAAAAACAATTTCTGATTTTCTTAAAAATCATTTCGTATTTTTCTATATTCTTCTGCTTTGATTTTATCTTTGCTTTCTTTGACTAGTATCTCAGCTTTTCTGTTTTTATCCCTATAATCACTTTCTAATATAGTTCTTTCCTCACCGTTAAAACCTTCAATGTGTAACATTCTCGAATGCGCATGATTTTTCTCGTTGACAGCCACGCGGATTTCATCATTCTACCAAGCATCTCCACCTTTTCTACTTTGAGCCGCAGTACCGCACACTTCAGATCCACTCTTGAAGATGCTATCTCGTAGTATTATCCATGCACTCTCTACGTCCTTTTTGTCTAATTCAGTCTTCCAGTCCTTTTCATGATGTCCTAAATATTTATTCTGCTTGTCTCGATATACCAATTATATTTCTGCTTCCTGCAAATTTTCTATTCTAACTCGCGTCTGCTTCGACTTATTAATTCTTCTCCTCCTCCACCCTCGACCTAGGCTCATTTTTGAAACTTAGTGGTAGTGACCCGTTCTGCGTTCAGAACCTCTCATAACCCTTGAATCCCTTACAAGTCCTTTCTGTCTCTCATCCGCTACAAAAAAGTCTATCATACTGTGGCTTTCATCTACGCACCGAGTATATATGGATCATTCAATGCTTGAACCATGTATTTTGAGTAAACAAGCCTTTTCCTCAGCATAAGCTGATCAATTTATTATCGTTGCCGTTCGCTTTTCAGCCTGCGGAATGGCCCAGTGCGTCGTCTGTATCTTCGCGTTGAAGACCAACTCAGTCATTCATATCTCCGAGTAGAATGATTCTTTCCCTAGGATCGCAAGTACCTGCAATATATCGAGTCTTAGAAGGTACCTTTTACATCACTACTTTCAACATTAACTGGAGCGTAGCACGCTATAATAAAGAGCCTTCTGATTCCCACTTTCATTATAACTTATAGTAATCTGGGCGATACACATTCATACTTTTTGACATGTTCTTTTGCTCTCTTATTCATAATCATACTGCCTTCTTGGCTACCATATGATTCATTATCTACTCCTGATCAAACTTCGAGTCCATTCTCTATCATTCTTACTTCACATCCCTTCTTCTTTCTTCATGTTACACATAAAATATCTAGCTTCCTTACGCGCATTGTATTTCGCAATTCCTTTTCCTTAAGATCATTTACACCTCTAGCACCCCAAACACCCAATCTACATTCATCGCCTGAAACTTTTCCGAGGACATGCCTTTCGTCAACCGCAGTGTCAATCCTATCCCAGGCTACATCATTTTTTGTATTATTCATTGTTAAAAGTATACACCCAACCACAACTTGATGCAAGAAATTTATTTCGTGAATATAAAATCATATACAAATTGAGCAACTAAATCGTCATAACGCGGAGTGTCCGTTCATAACGTTAGTTCCACCAAACTTCGTTCATGTGAAGGAAAGTATAAAAACCAAGCTAGAATCAAAGAAGTTATGATCGGCTTACCATATGTTGTGGACTCAGGAGGGCACCAGTTTCCTACAGTTTGGTCTCTAATATGGAAAAAGACCATTCACTGCTCCAATTATGTAATAAGAAATCTTAGTCGTGAGGGAAAAACTTAATAAGCTTAGAAACTTACCTGAATTTTTATTTTCGAAAATTCCATTTTTAAAATAACTTTTAGACATTTCCAAGATGTTCCATGATTCGAAAAGTTTCCATGAATTTCCAAGAAGCCTCCACAATTTTCAAAACTCTACGCAAATTTCAAAAAGTCTGCACAACTTTCCCAACAGTTTCCATGAATTTTCGAAAGTTCCCATAAATGCCCATAAATATCCTCAAATTTCCATACATTTCTGAAAGTTTCCGTAATTTTTCGAAAGTTTCAATAAATTTCTGGTAATTTATCATAAACCATAAATTTCTAATACCTTTTCTTCCAACAGATAATTAAATTTTCAACTGAAAAAGATATGTTCTTGATTTAAAATGGAATACTATAGTTACATTCACAGTTAAAAAAACTAATTTTCAAGATAAAAAGTCGGATTTCTCATAAAACGTTTGATTCTCAACCAAACAGTTGAATTTTCAACTGAAAAAGAACAATTTTCAACCAAAACATTTTTAATTCTGAATGAAAAACAATTTAAGTGAACCAAAAAAGTAGAGTTTTCAACAAAATAGTTGAATCCTCAGCCAAAAAAGATTACTTTTAAACCAAAAAGGATCACTTTTTCACAGAATAATTAAATTTTCAACCAAATAATGAAATTTTTTACCGAAAAAGATGAATTTTTCACCAATAATATAATAGTTGACTTTTCAACTGAAAAAAATCAAAGAATTCACTTCCGATCAAAAATAGTTGGATTTTTTTATTGGGTTTTATTAACTCAGTTTGGATTTTAGTAGAAATATGAGACGAAGACAAAAATGACTTAAAAGAATGAATCTTCAACAAAAAGAGAATCGAATTTTCAACAAAGGTATTCAATTTTCAAGCAAAGAAATGAATTTTCAAATAAAATAATGAATCTATATCTAAAAAAATGAATTTTTATCAAATTAGTTCAACTTCCACCAGGTAGTTGAATTTTCAACCAAATAGTTGAATTTCAAACCAAATAGTTGAATTTTCAACCAGAAAAGATGAATTCTTAACGAAAAATATAATAGTAGATATTTCATCCAGGAAAGATTTTAATTTTGAAACAAATACTGATGCAAAGTACTATGGGTGTATTCATTATAGTCAGAGTACTGTTAAATTCCAAATATTAAGTTTTGCTTATACAGGAAAAGTAAGCAATTTTTTAAATTTTGTAATTCGGTGAAGATACATCATGAAAGATCATCAAAGGTTCCTCAATGGATCATTCGAAATAACTCGGAAACGCGAATAATCACATCAAATACAGTAATGTTATATTCTCAATATTGAAGAAGTTTTTCTCGTATAAACAAGGTAAATAATTTTGTTCAAAAATTGAAAAACGGTATTGGGAGATCATGGAAGATCATGAAAGTTTCGTCAAAAGGTCAATCGACGCGTCTCGAAGGCGCGAACAAATATACCAGATACAATACTGCATTATTCCTAATATAAAAAAATCTCATATGGAGAGAATAAACAAGTTTTCTGAAACTCCATAAATCGGTACTGGCAGATAATAAAAGGTTCAAGAATAGGTAAATCGATGCGTCTTGAAAACGCAAACAAATAAATCAGATATAGTATTGTTGTATTTCGAATATGAAAAAAGTTTTTCTCATACTATGAATAAGGTGAATTTTTTTTTAAATTTCTACATGCAAAAAACCATTTCTAATTGGCTCCACTTCTAATTGCCTGACCTAGCTCAAAGTCTTTTTATCCAGGACATCAGTTAAAAGCTACAATTTTTCCAAATTTCATGATCATAGCTCTTATACTTCTCGAGATATGGTGAACAAAAAAAAGTTACACATACACACGTACACACCTGAAATTTCTTTAAAAATTGGATTTTCGAGCTCCTGAAGTCAAATTATATCGTAATATGTCAAAAGAGTAGATTCGAAAATTTAGGTCATTACACGCCTCCCTCTATGAGGACGCAAATCAGTGGAATTCAACCAAAAAAGACAAATTTTCAACAAAAAAGTTAAATTTTCAACCAAGAAAGATTTTTCATGAAAGACAAAAAAAAATTTTCGAAAAATTTTTCAAATTTTCAAGCCGCAAAAGGCGACTTCTCTACAAAACAGTTGAATTTTCAACCAAAAAAATTATTTTCTAACATAATTGTTGAATTTTCAACAAAACATTTAAACTTTTGATCGAATATTAAAATTTTCCGTTAAGAAGTTAAATTTACAACAAAAAAAAAACAAATATTGATTTCTGGAAGATTTATAACTCCCTAGAACCAACAGTGAATGTTTTAGAAAATTTTGAATTTCAGGGTGTGGGAAAAATTTCAATTTTCCTCTATTGGGTTATAAATCTCTATGGTTCCGAAAATTATTTTTTTTTTACCTTTAAAAAGTGTTTCTTTGTATTCACTTGGTTCAAACATTTCTCAAAACTCAATGATTTTTCGTTGAATACAAATATCAGAAAACAAATATCTAAAATCTCTATAAAAAAGTTGCATATTTTAATGCAACTTCGGGATCAAGTTGTTCAACTGCCATTTACTGTGTTTAAAATCATAGTTGTAATTGGAAACTTTTCACTTAACCTAGATAATAGTTTTCAAATAATCCCTTTCCGTATTTTCAGGCAGAATGAGCTGATACGTTGAGCACGCATATCCTTTTGTATATTTTGAACGAGTAGAAATATTACATTTTGAATTCATGCTAACAATACGACCAAAAACCAATTCTACGTAACTGCATCGTTCAATGAATTCAGCTTGTGAAACAATGAACTCATTGTTTTCCAAAGCGACATTCACAATTCACTCCAATGAACTGTTTTCAAAGCATTATGTCATTCAATTCAAAATACTCTGAAAAATATTTTGCCACATAATAATTTATTATGAACACAAGGAACATAAAGCGAAGACTTATTGCAATTGGAAAGCTAGTTTCAAATATATTTTGTTCGAACATTTCTCAGAATAAAGTGTCCAAGTGTTTCTAATTTTAATCGTTTTCAAATCAAAGATTTAACATTCGGTGTTGTTAAAAATATAAAAATATCACGAGTCATAAAATGTGCAAAAAATAAAGGAATAATGGATTTCAAATAAAATCGTTTAATAGAGTCATTTTGTCAAATCGAGCATCAAACTATAGCAACTCGTAAGAGGCAGATCAAGCAAAGTGATTCGGCAGTGGTCGTAAAGCGAGTTTATTGAACCAATAAAATTTTTCTTCGTGCTCACGATCTTGAAAAAAGGACAAACGGAAAAAGAGCCATCTCAAGACGATTCTCCTTTTTCTAATTTCTTTTTTCTCGATTTTTTCTTCTCTGGGAAACCCATCATCTTAGATTCAGTTCTGTATCAGCGCTGTAGTTAGCCAGGCAGTAATTTGAATTTACGAGACAAGTGAAGGAGTAAAGTGAAATCCAAGTACAGAAAAGCTAACGAGACACGTAGGAGACGACAAAACCCCTTTCCTGACAAATCATTTTGCTTCGTCACGCAGAACGGTAAGACTAAATTTCATGTAACACGCGAGGCCTCTCATTTTTTCGATCGTATACCAACAAAGTGGACGTGTTTCTCATCTGAGATTAGATTGATCGAAGTGCCAAGTTGAAATGCTGGACGATTTTTTCCTTTTCTTATTGTATTTCTACCTTTTTTTCTTTCTTTATTTTCGACGCGCTATATCTACTGAACCTGGGATGTAATACGTTGAGACATCCATCAGAGTATTCTTAGCAGGACAATGGAAAGGTATTACTGGAATATCCAGCTCTCATCATTTATGCCTCTTCTGAGAATATAATGTTTGAGAAATCTTCTTTCTCTGTTTCCGAGCTTTGTCATCTATTTATATAGAGACTTAAAAATAATTACAAATTAGATTTGTTTCTATATATTTGATACGATAGGTTAATTACTCGGATATACAGGAGAATGGTGCCCTCCTCAGTATGCAAGACAAAACGGTCATAACTCTTTTTGTTCTGGTTTGGTCTTCATACTTTTCTTCAAATGATAAAAATATGTTGGGACTAACGTCATGAATTGACACTCCACCTGATAAGGATTTAGCTACTCAGTTAATTTTATACTTGTGGAAAACATTTCTCGCATAAAGTTGGTAGTTGGGTGTATACTTTAAATAATGAACAATACAAATAACAATGCAGCCTCGGATAGAATTGACACTTCTGTTGACGAAAGGCTTGGGAAAAGTTCCAGGCGATGAATGGAAATTAAGTGCTTGGAGTGCTGGAGGTGCGAATGATCTTAAGGAACACAAATCGCGGGACAAAATGCTGTGAGGAAGCTAGATATTTCATGTGTACCGAGAACAAAGAAGATACTATGATAATAGTGACAGTAGTGATGTAAAAGGTGCCTTCTGGGACTCGCTGATGATATAATAGATACTTGCTATCCTGGGGAAAGAATCATTCTACTCGGAGATTTGAATGGCTGAGTTGGTGTCCGGCGCGAAAATACCGACAGGGTACTTGGTCATTTCAGAGGTTTAAAAACGAACGGTAACGGGGAGAAATTAATCAGGTTATGCATAGAAGAAGGCCATTTTATTAAAAATACTTGGTTCAGACGTTGAATGATCCATATATACTTGGTGCTTAGGCGAAAGCCACAGTATGATTGACTTTGTTGTAGCAGATGAGAGACTGAGAGGGCTAGTAAGAGGTACAAGGGTTATGAGAGGCTCTGAATGTGGAACGGATCAATACCTCATAGTTTCAAAAATGAACCTAGGTCTAAGATGGCGAAGAAGAAGAATTAATAATGAGTCAAACCAGACGCGAGTTAAAATGAAGAATTGAAACCAGAAGTAGGAATAGTGTATCGTGAAAAGCTAAGTAAATGTTGAGGATATGACAAATTAGACTGGAAGTCGGAATTAGGCAATCAAAATGTAGAGGGTTCATGGATAATACTACGGGATAGCATCTTTGAGAGTGCATCTGAAGTGTGCGGTATTGCGGCTGTAGACAGAAAGACTGGGGATGCTTGGTGGAATGATGAAACCCGCGTGACTGTTAACGAAAGGAAGCGCAAGTGTAATCAAGAAAGCTGAATGTTGAAGGTCTTAGCAATGAGGAGAGGACTAAACTAGAAAATCATTATAGGGATAAAAACAAAAAAGCATAGATACTAGTCAAAAAAGCAAGGATAACATCAAAGCAGAAGAAGATAGAAAAATGCAAGATGATTTTCAAGAAAATGAGAAATTGTTTTGGAAATGGATTAAGAAGATTAGGAGAGAAAGCATTAGCACAGAATTAGTCCGAATTAGGAGCTGTTGATGAAATGGTATAGGATACGGAAAAAGTGAAAAACTGTATGAGGTACTTTTTCAAGAAATTGTATGGAGGTCAAGGTATGTAGCATAACAACTGTGACACAGAAGAGGATACGTTAGACAATCCTGTTGTAGGCAGCGATAGAAGAATCGATATCCTCGGTATTATATGTGCTGAGAATGGTGAAGTTTCAAATGATTGGAGAAAGACGATTATCATTTCACTCTTCAAGGGAAAGGGTGATAAAGATGACTTCACTAATTATAGAGCGATCACCCTACTAAGTACCGCGGGCTGAATATTTACCAAAATTCTTATTGGTAAGGTCGTGGAAATAACTAAAGAAAGGATCTGGGAAGTCCAATGTGAATTGATGCCAGGTAGATCATGTGCGGATCAGATATTTAGCTTCAGACAGATCATAGAAGAAAAATTGAGAGTAAACAAAAGACTTTTCTGTGCATTTGTTGGTCTGGAAAAAGCTTCCGATAAGATGAATAGAACTAAACTCTGGGAAGCCCTAAAAGAGTATTAAGTGAATGGTTGACTTCTAAAAGCAATAAAGGAAATATATAATAGTAGTAAAACAAGTGTAAGAGTAAATGGACAACTGAACGATTGGTTTGATGTTAAGCAGGGCGTTAGGCAAGGAGGCGCTATGTTCTCCTGAATGTTTCATTTACATAGACAAATGTCTAAGAATAGCTCTCTCGGACGAAGAAGGTGTTGATCTCGGCACAGCGAAAGTGCGTGGACTGGTGTTTGCAGATGATTAGATTGTTACGGCAGAATCAGTGTATCATTTGTAGAGAATGATAAGCAGACTAGATACCATCATAAAGAGTATGGGTCTTAAGATTACGTAAATATAATAAAAATTATTGTGTTTGAAAGAAAGGTTGGAAAGACAGCATGCAAAATTGCCTTCAATGGAGAGAAGATAAAACAAGTTGACGATTTCGTTTATCTTGGAAGTTTCCTTACTGCTTGCGGATAGCACCCACCGTATATGGTATCGAATCCTGGACGTATCAAGAGAAGGATAGGAGTAAAGTGAATGAGGTTAACTTGTAATTCGTCCAGAATATGTGCTGTAAAAAGCTAATGAACAAAGTCAGTAATAAGTGGGTTCTTAAAGAATGTGGTGTAAAAGAGACATTGATTGACAAGAGTGAAAGAAATTTGCTGAGATGGTTTGGTAATGTGGAGAGAATGAATGAAGGACGTTTAACGTAGCAAGTGTATTTAGGTGAGGTGACTGGTAGCGTATCCAGAGGTAGACCGAAGAAAGAATGAAAATAAATAAATAAATAGATATTATCTGATAATGTGTGGATGATGTTATAAGTTGAAGATCTATGATTGATGATATTATCTGAAGAAGGTGTTATTAGTTAATGATGATATGATGAAAAGATGTTATTGATGAGAATATTATGTGAATATAGTGCTATGTGTTGATGATGATGCTGCTGATTTATTATTGATAATGATTCTATATGAAGATGTGCAGATAACATTATAAGTTTATGGTCTATGATGGATGGTGATATTATCTGAAGATGATGTCATTCGTTGGTAATGATGATGATTTATGATTGACGATGAGATTCTCTCAATGTTCACTTTCCAATTATAATTTTAATACCAAATATTGATCATTTTAATCAATTGAGTATCAGTCTGCTGCAAATCACATTAATACAACTTCAAGAGGAATGTAAAACCCCAGGGATTTTCAGTAATATTTGATATGATTACTATTTTCAAAACACTAGTCAGTCTGGGTTTTGAAATATTAATTAAGCAATTTAAGTGACTTATCAAAATGTTCGTTATAAATCTCTTTTCAATGTTCAGATTGCAGATTTATAATTTATCATTTAATTCATGGTTTAATATTGTATCCAGTTACAAGTCTTCAAATCACACTAATAATTCAATTCATTATAAAAGATTAATTGGCAATTACAGTAAATGTCAGTTATCAATTTGATCCTGAAATTGGTTGAAAATGATATTCAACGCTTGCAGAGTTGATTATTCCTTTTTTTGATTTAAAATTGATTACTTTAGCTGCAAACTCAACCATTCCAGTTAAAGAATTATAATTTTAGTTGAAAATTCATCTCTGCGGTTGAAAAGTCTACTAACACACTTTAGGTTGAGAATTTATCTTTTTTGGTCTTTTTGCGTTGAAAATTCAAGTAATTCGTTGATAATTAACTTTTTTGCTGAAAATTCATATTTTTGGGTTATAAATTTAACTGTTTTGAAGAAAATTAGCGTTTTTGGCTTAAAAATTCAAAAATTTGGTGGACATTTTTTTCTCTCTTGACTGGAAAATCCTTCATGATTGAAAATTGAACTCTTTCCTTAAAAATTCGTCTTTATGGTTTGAAAATTTATCTCTTTTGGTAGATATTTCAATTTTTGTTGTTGAGGATTCAACTTTTCAGTTGGAAAGTGGTCTTTTTCGAATGGATTCAACAGTTTCTGATTTAAGATTGAAATTTTACTCTTTGGTACAAAATTGAACTTCTTTGTGAAAAATTCATTTTTTTATTGAAAATTTGACTATTTTCTCGAAAATTCGTTTTTTCTTGTTGATAATTAATTTTTTCAGCTTCAAATTTAACTATTCCATTTTTGGTTAAAACTTCGTCTTTTTTGTAGAAAGTTGATATTCTTGCTGAAAATTCATCTTTTTTGTTGAAAAGTCGACTATTATATTTCTGCTCGAGAATCAGTATTTTTGGTTAAAAATGTTATTATTTTGTTGAAAATTGAACTATTTTGTTGAAAATTTGTATTATTGGTAGAAAATTAATCTCCTTGGTTGGAAATCAATTTTTCTGTTGATTGAAAATTCGAATATTTTGCCATAAATGCATACTTTCTGATTGTAAATTCAATTTTTTTGTAAATAACTCGCCTTTTTGGGTAGAAAATTCATCTATTTTGGTAGAAATTGAATCTTTTTAAGTTAAAATGCAACTATTTAATTGAAGATTAACTTTTTTGTCGATAATTTATATTTTTGGATTAAAAATTCAACAGTTTTTGATTTAAAATTAAAATCTTTTGTGGCTTAAATATCAACTACTTGGTTGGATGTTGAATTCCTTTGTTGAAACATTAATTTTTTCAGTTGAAGATTCATCATTTTAGTTGAAAATTTATTTTTTATTGAGCATTTAACTATTATCATTATTATTATTGTTACACCATTAAGCCAAATCCCTTTTGAGTAAGCGCGCCTCGTTCGAGTTCAGCCTCGTTATACTACCGGGGATCAAGGAATTTATATGGTAAGGGTAAGTAAGGGATGTAGGAGAAGGGATAGGTTTTAGATCAATCTAGAAGGCGTGTTTTGTTCATTTCAACGACATGCTTGTCCCACAACACCGTCTTGACACGGGTCGCTGTTCAATCTCTCTAGCAATCACCACAGGTGAAGAGCTTCACAAAGCTGTTATACTAATCCACCAAGAAAATCTTTTTACACGTGCCCATTAGTATTTGAAATCTTCCTTTTCAGAAATCACTCTCCTTCTTTTGAACAATTGTCCTCCATACTCTCACATCCCTATCCTTGTTTACATCATTTGCTTCCGTTATATCCATATAATGTTTCATGCACGCTCCCGTGTTTTCATCGCTCCTTATATCCCTTTACTTCAGAGTCTCATTTACACATTTAAACCATTTTTTCTTCGATCTACCTCTGGGTACGCTACCATTTACCTTATCTGAAGACACTTGATTCGATAAACTTTCTTCATTTTCTCTAAACATGACCAAACCATCTCAGCAAATTTCTTTCACCCCTATCTAACAATGTTTCGTCTACACCACATCCCTTGAGAATTTGTTGAAAACTCATTTTTTTGTCAAAAATTCATTTTTCAACTGAAACTTCAAATATTCCATTTTTTATGGATATTTTTTCCTTTTTAGTTGACAATTCAACTATCTGATTGAAATTCTATCTCTTTGGTTGAGAATTCAACTATTTTGTTGAACATTTGTCTTCTTTGATTGCAAATTGATTTTTCAAACTGAAAATTTAACTGTTTTATTTAAAGATTCATCATTTTATTAGAAACTTATTCACTTTTGAAGAACTTAGCCTTTCCTAGAACTTTTTACGTTGGTCATGGAAAGTTGTATATCTCCCAGAAATAGAATGTAAATGAATTTATGTAAAATTTAATTTTGGATCCGCAAAAGTGTATAATTTTGATCTAAAGTTGGTACTCCAATTTAAACTGGCTGTGTAGACGCCCACTCACGTAATAAAAAGAACCCACGATTATAAAATATGTAATTCAAGAGTTCCTGTCATTTCATTCCATTATGAGCTGAAGGGAAAATGTACCAGAAAAGGAAATAGCACTATAAAATATTCCAATCCTCTCTAATCCCGTAAACCATATGTGTGTATCTGGTCTCTGACCTTTGACTTTCGACTCTTGACATTTGACCTCTGATATTTCAAATTTGGCCTTCTGACCTTTAGCCTCTGGTACTTGACCTCAGACCACTCACCCTTGAACCCTGATCTAGCCTACGAAACCCTTCCTCTGGTACATGCACCACCGTCGAAAATTATCTACACGGCTAGCGCAATCGATATTGAAAATCATTGATGAATTTAAAACACGATAACTCGGTTGAAAATAAAGCTGCACTTTTTTTAAAAACAGCTAGTAATCTTATGTAATTTCACGTCGAATAACTTCTAGTAGAGATATTTTTGACTTTTTGAAGGAAATATATCACGTAAGAAGTTTTTTAAAAGAAAATTAAGCAATTACTCGAATCTTCTATCTCGACTTCAAATTGTGAAATGATCTAGTAAAGTTGTACCAAAAATTTGAACTTTACAGGATCTAATCTTCAAAATCTTATTTATAATTTAAGTCCTGAAAACTTAAGGAATATTTGCGGGTTACCAAGATATGACTAATAATGTCCAAGCGTGTTTGCGTTGAGTTTCAGTCGTCCATCACCGCAGTCAGTCATGAGAGCAGATTTCGTACCTCAAATTCAATTCGTATCCTGACCTAGATAAGTTGCAGTAAAAATCTGAAATTTGAAGAGCGCAATTTTGAAAATCTTATCTCTAATTTGGCGTGAAAAAACCTTCAAAATCTTCACGAGATCTCGAGATATGACTATAAATGTCCAAGCATGTCTGCGTCGAGTTTTAGTCGTCAATCACCTTAGTTGGCCGTGAGAGCGGAATTCGTACCTCATCTTCAACTCGTGTCATGATCTAGATAAGTTGCAGCAAAAATGTGAAATTTGCAAAAAGCAATTTTTAAAACCTAATTTTTAATTTGGCCCCATGAAACCTTCAAAATCTGCATTAGACCCCGAGATATGACTAAAAATATCCAAGTGTGTCTGCGTCGAGTTTCAGTGGGCGATTAACGCAGCTGGCCGTGAGAGCGGATTTCGTACCTCAAATTTAACTCATTTCATGATCTAGATGAGTTGCAGGAAAAATTTGAAATTCGCAAAAAGCAATTTTTGAAACCTGATTTTTAATTTGGCCCCACAAAACCTTCAAAATCTTCATTAGATCCCGAGACATGACTAAAAATATCCAAGTGTGTCTGCGTCGAGTTTTAGTCGTCAATCATCTTAGTTGACCGTGAGAGCGGATTTCGTACCTCAACTTCAACTCGTGTCATGATCTAGATAAGTTGCAAGAAAAATTTGAAATTTGCAAGAAGCAATTTTAGAAATCTAATCTTCAATTTGGCCTCATTAAACCTTTAAAATCTCTGAGATCCCGAGATACGACTAAAAATATCCAAGTGTGTCTGCGTCGAGTTTTAGTCGTCAATCACCTTAGTTGGCCGTGAGAGCGGATTTCGTACCTCAGCTTCAACTCGTATCATGACCCAGATAAGTTGCAGAAAAAAATCTGAAATCGGCAAAACGCAATTTTTGAAATCTAATCTTCAATTTGGTATGAAGAGATCTTCAAAATGTTGATGAGAACCTGAGATATGACAAAAAATACCCAAACGTGTCTGCGTCGAGTTTCAGTGGGGGATTACTGCAGTTGGCCGTGAGACCGGATTTCGTACCTCAACTTCTATTAGTATAATGACCTAGATGAGTTGCAGGATAAATCTGAAATTAGTAGAACGCAATTTTTGGCACCTTATCTTCAATTTGGTATGATGAAATCTTCAAAATCTTCACGAAATCCCGAGATATGACTGAAAATGTCCAAGCATGTCTGCGTCGAGTTTCAGTAGGCGATTACCGCAGTCGGCCATGAGATTTGATTTGATGATTTCGTACCTCAACCTCAACTCATATTATGACCTAAATAAGTTGCAGGAAAAATCTCAAACTTGCAAAACGCAATTTTCGAAATTTCATCTCAAATTTGGTAGGCGATTACCGCTGTCGGCCAGCCTCGCTCATTAGGCCGACTGAAACTGGACGCAGACACGTTTGGATATCTTCATTCATATCTTAGGTACTTATTGAAATTTTTCATATTTTCTTTGACTGAAATTAAAGATAAGATTTGAAAGGTTGTGTCCTATAAATTTCAGGGTTTATCCTAGAAATTCTTAGGTCATGACACGAGCTAGAGTCATGGTGCAAAATTCGAGAAATTCTTTAATTTTTTTGATAATAAACTCGTCATGTGATATATCCTCTTCAAACAGTTAAAAGTATCTTGGCCATTTGGCGCGAAATTTCATAAGCTTCTCAACTGTTTTTAAAAAAAAAGTCCAGCTTTATTGTCGACCGAGTTATCGTATTTCAAAGTCATCAGTAATTTTTAGTGCCTCTCACGATAGCCGTGTGGATAATTTCCGACGGTACACAATGTGCCAAAAAACACTTTTTTCCAACAAAAATCGCTCAACAATTCAATTTTCAACGGATTTGGATGCATTTCTTCTTTCAATGACCGTAAGGCTTCCAGGAATAACGTGTATCTGCTAATTTTTCATATCAGTCAAAGCAACATTTTTTTATTTGATAGCATATTATTATTTTTTTTATCTATATTTTTAAGTGTGCCACTATTCTAAAGATTCTCAAATTCAATAAAACAGACCTTGAATCAGTGTAAGAATTATGCAGAAATGATGTATTATGTGTTGGAGTAGGAAAAACAATTGTTAAGAATGTTATGAATAAATTTATGAACAAGTGTCATTTTTTCGTAATTTGCAATGATTACTTACTGAAATTTAAAATATCTGCATAAGATATAATACAAATTAATGTAGGATCACAATTGGTTGAAATGAGTTGCTCTTTTGCGATCATTTAAACAATTTTTGTAAACAAATACACAGTTTGACAATGTCCGAATTAGTATGCTCAATTTTTTTCGCAGAATAAACTGAAAATGTCTTCCTCATGACACTCTGTTGTAATATTTCGTAATTTGACAAAATGTTTAATTTATTTAAACATTTATTATGAAAAAATGCCCATGTTTAAGATTCTTTTGTGAGTAGACTCAATTTTTTTGCGGAATCGACTGAAAATGTCTTGCCAGTGACTTCTTGCTGTCATATTTCTCAAATTAACAACATCTGTAAATTATTTAAACTAATTAATGTTAACTAATCATTACACTAATTAATAGTGCATCAATAATACATCACAATAATACATTAATTGGTAGTACATTAATTTCTTTCAGATCTTATGCAAAAATTATGAATTTCAACAACTAAAAATTGCAAATGATGAAAAAATGACTTTCAAGGCCTAAGTTTTATCGAATTTGAGAATCTTTAGAGCTGTGGCATACTTGGAAAGTTATAAAGAAAACAAATTCCATCTGTTATAAATAAAAATTGTAGGCTTGACTAAAATGAAAAAATAACAATCATACGCTATACCTGAAAGCCTTACGGTCATCTATCAAAGAATACTTGAAACTCCTTGACATTTTGAAAATATCTTAGGATCTATTGAAATACTCGAAAATATTTCAAATCCTTTGAAATCTTTAAAAATCTCTTGAACTTTTTTTAAACTATTGAAAATTTTTTGGAATCTTTTAATAAATCCTCAAACGCTCAAAATTCTTAAGACCCTTTGAAAACACCTGGAAATATTTCTGAAATGTCTTCAAATCTCTGGAATACTTTGACATCGTCAACTATTTTGAATAAATCCTTTGAAATGCATTAACATGTTATAAAATCCTTCGAAATCCCTTAAAATTCTTGAAATATATTGAAAATCCTTTAGAATCTTTCAAAATATCCTTAGATTTCGAAAGTTCCTTAACATATGTGGAAATACCTCATGTAATATTTGAAAATCTCTTTAAATCTTTGAACTCCCTCAATTCTTTTAATAATTTTCTTGAAATCCATCAAGATATCATAAAATCCCCTGAAGCCCCATAAAATTACATGAAATCTGATAAGATTCTTTGAAATCCCTTCAAATTCTTGAAATCTATTGGGAATTCCTTGGAATATTCAAGAATATCCTAAAATTGTTCAAGTTTTTTCAAAATCTTTAGAAATACCTTGAAATATTCCAAAATCTAATTTAAAAATTATCTGAAATCCATTAAAATATAAAATCGCTTGATATCCCGTAAAACTACATGAAATCTGATAAAATTCGTTGAAATCCCTGCAATTCCTTCAAAATCTTCAAATCTATTGAAAATTCCTTGGAATCTTATAAAATATTCTAAAAACTTTGAAAATTTTCAAATTCTTTGGACATAGTTTGAAATATTTTTAAATCTCTTCAAATCTTTGAAAACCCTCAATTCTTGCAAATAAATGCTTTGAAATCTGTTATACGCGGCTCATATAGAGCGAGACTTTTCTTTTACTAACCTGAAGAAAACACTCTTGCGGACGACGTTTATTTACTCAGTAAAACACCCTTTAAATATGAGTCATGTGTAATATTAAGACTACTAAGTAAGTTACTAAGAAAGAATTCAGCTGAAGCGCCCCCTATCATGAGAAAAGGAAGGCGCCTTCTTTACCTTGGGACGGACACACCTACTCACGTTGGTATATCCTTGTCAGTGTAAGGCAGGTTTGCTCTTCTCCTCACGTCAGCGGAGTAGCAGAACTTTGGTGCAGGCGAGGACCGTGCGTACAGCGCCCGCGAGATTCAACGCGCGCATCTCCCTCCACCAGATTTCTGCCCTCTCTGCGTGGCCTCGCACGCACGTCTCACACAGGCGTCGCGATAAAAGGGCGCGCTTCAGCCAGAATCGTTGAGTATGTTCAGGGCTGGTAACTAGCTCTAACAATAACCCTGCGGTTGGTAGCCAACTGTAAGTCCTCCAAAGGTTGGCTCCCAACTTTAGAGACCACGTTAACGACGAAACGCTGCTCAGATGAAACTTGTGACTCAAACTATCATCTTGAATGAAGATCGCCGCACCTATTACAAAATGATATAAAATCTTCATTTATTGTAAACTGTGTACTACCTTTCTTCCTAACCTTTCCTCCATACGATTCGGTTGGAATACCATCTGATTCGTTCCGCTGAGACGGTTGGAATACCATCTGTCCTCAGTAGGTCCTCTTCCTCCTCACGAAAAACTGACCGACGACACGATACGACTACGACTTACCCATGACGTCACATTACTCTATCTCTCCCTCTCACTCTTCCCACGGATAGTTCCTCAGACCCTTCTCCCTCATCTACACCTTTTCTATCTTCCAAAATATATTTCCTTCGACACCCGCAATATGCGGCCTATCAACTCCCCACCAACTCCATAGTGACACTCCCTCTCACTCTTCCTGATGGGAATCCCCAGATTCGCTCCCCTAATCATTGCCACTCTCTCTTTCTATCTTACGAGATAGACACAATCGCCCATCTCTCTCTCGCTCTCACAGCAGCTAACCACTGCCACCCCGCAGAAAAGTAAGGAGCATATCAATGGGCGGCCAACGTGGGGCCCGCCCCCTACATCGCAGCACTCACCCTCTCACTTCCGCAGACATACTCTGCTTTCCCACCAGTCACCCTCTTACCCACAGGATCCACCTGTCTCCTCTCACCCTTCTAATCCTGCAGCACCTTCTCCACCACCCAAAAACTTTTTCCTATCTAAAGTAAAGAGCATATCAAATCCATTAAAATATTATGAAATTCTTGAAATCCCGTGAAATTATAAGCAACTTAATGATATACCTCGCAATATTTAAAGACCTATAAAATCCTTCGAAATCCTGGAAAATTGATTAAATTACGTTATTGAGTGCCTTTAATATATCTAAAAATTATTTGAATCCTCGTTGATTTAATGAAATCAGTTGAAAATCCTTCAAAATCCTTTGAAATATTTGTAAATCCTCTGAAATACCTTGGAATGTCTTGAAATATCTTAAAATATCATAAATTCTATTAAATACTTCCAAATCTTATGAAATTGAAGAAAATTCTTTAAAACCGCATAGATTGTTGGAAGTCATGTGAAATCCCCTGAAATATTTGAAAATTTCTTCAAATCTTTGAAATTCTGCTAAATCCTTTCATTCAAACTTGAAAAGTCATAAAAAGAAAAGAAATTACATTCGTTGTGAATAAAAAATGCAGCTTTGACTAAAATAAAGGATTAGCAGATACGCGTTATACCTGGAACCTTTATGGTCAATTATTGAAAAATACATGGAAATCCGTTGAAAATTAAACTGTCGAGAGATTTTTGTCCAGAAAAGTGCTTTTTTGGCACACTGCACAGTGGGCCGGAAGACCCGATTCCATGGGAAAAAGTCAAACTCTCATAATTTAGATATTGTACTAAAGAATTATGTCATTGTGATTAGTGATAGAATTATTTTTTTATTCTTTATGTGCGTTTCGTTCGAATATTTCATATATTTATAGATCTGTTATTGACTTCCAAATGGTTGCTTTTTCTTACTCATGCTTGGACATACAGAAGTAAACAGAATGTTAATGGAATAAAAAAAAATGAATTAAAATTTAACAGTTATAATGTTCACACATAAATAGTACTTTGTTGAGTTAATTTATATCATTCGCTCGTCCCCCGTCGTCCCGCGGGTTATGAAAAAACTTCAGATATCATCGTTTTCATAAATTTTACTAAAAATTACAAGGAGCGGAGCCCGCGTCCGAACGCCAAAGGCCGCATAGTGGTCAACACCAGGAATTTACAGTTCACAATCCTCAGCATTTATATTTGTGTGCAGCAATATATATACAAGTATAGTGACAAAATTAGCAGTTTCAAGATTATCATTTTTTACCCAAAAAAAATTGCTCAAAAAAGCTCGCTATTGATTAAAATTGATTCATATTTACTTATAAAACATAAATAAGTAATTAAATGTAGAAGTTGATTGTCATAAACAATTTATTTGAACAAATTCTTCAATATATCAGTTTGCTGCAGACAAAAAATCATTTTGTCTCAAAATCATCGTAATTTATTATTGGAATAGTATTAGAAACGAAGAATTGTCATAATTTGAGAATTGATATACAAGTTATGAAGTTAGAAACAATTTTTCAACCTTTTAAGTCCCATGGGCAGGCCGATTGACATAGTAGAAATGTTAATGCTGGAATGAGAACATTTCATTAAAAGACGATTGCGCTTGAAAAAGCATTTAAGCTTTACATTGTTTGAAAAATTTGTCTTAAAATATGAGTTACAACAAAATTAATAGCACTATTCGATTCTACGGGAAAAATGACATAGAGTCCATGTATTAGACAATTTTTGTCTGAACCTTGTTGATTATGTTGTATAAATAAAAAATAATCAATTACACCGTGCGACGCCCGTTTACCAATTTAATTATACTTCATAACAAATAGGGTTGAGAGGAAAATTGTCTAACACATGGACTTTATGTAATTTTTTCCGTAGAATTGAATCCTGCGATGGGTTTTGTGTAACTCACGTTTTTGAACGAATTGTTTAAACTAAAATTGCTTGAACAATCGAAAATTCAAAACATTTCTTATGAAAAATCATCTTTTATTGAAATGTTTTCCTTCCAACATCAATTTTTCTGCTATATCAATTGGTCTGCCCAAGGGACACCACGTTAGATAGAGAGATACCATGTTTTGAGTAAATCCAATAACTTTTCGAAATACTTGTCCGTAATATTGGATCCGCCAATTTGTTTCTCGAATATTTGACTTCAGATTTGGAATCAGCGCGCTCCAAATCTCATAGATACCAAGTTTCGAGTGAAACCAATGATTTTTTGAAATGCTTGTCCGCCATATTGGATCCGCCATTTTCTTTCGAATTTTTTACTACAGATTCGGAGTCAGCGCACTCGGAAACCCCTAGATACAACGTTTCGAGTTGATCCAACAATTTTTCAAAATACTTGTTCGCTATATTGGATACGCCATATTGGATCCGAAATTTGTTTCAAATTCAACTTCAGATACGGAATCAGTGCCCTCGAAGACCTGTAGATACCACGTTTAGAATAAATCCAATAACTTTTTGAAATACTTGTCCGTCATATTGGATCCGCTATTTGATTTTAGAAAAATTGACTTTAGATTTGGAATCAGCGTCTTCGAAAACCCCTAGATACTACGTTTCGAGTGAATCCAATATTTGTTGAAATAATTGTCCGCCATATTGGATCCGCTATTTTGTTTTTCGGAATTTTGAATTTAGATTCGGAATCAGCGTTCTCAAAAACTCCGAGTCACCACGTTTTGAGGAAGTCCAATAATTTTCTGAAATACTTGTCAGCCATACTGGATCCGCTGTATTATATCCGCCATTTTACAAAATTAGACTTTAGGTACGGAATTTGTGCCCTCAAAAATCCGTAGATATCACGTTTCGTGTAAGTCCGATGATTTTTTGAAATACTGGTTCACCATAATGAATCTGTCATTTTGTCTTTACGAAATTTGGCTTTAGATTCGGAATCAGCGCCCTCAAAAACCCCAAGATACTACGTTTCGAGTAGATCCAATAATCTTTTGAAATACTTGTCCGCCATATTGGATCTGCCGTTTTGGATCCGCTTTTTTTAAAAACTTGACTACCGATACGGAATCAGTGCCCTCTAAAACCCATTGATACCACGTTTCGTGTAAATCCAATAATTTTCTGAAATACTTGTCCACCATATTGGATCTGTCATTTTGTATTTAGGAAATTGGACAGTAGATTCGGAATCAGAGCTCTCGAAAACCCTCATATACCACGTTTAGAGTAAATCCAATAATTTTTTGAAATACTTGTCCACCATATAGGAACAACCGTATTGGATCCGCCATTTCCTTAAATTTGGCATCAGATACGGAATCATTGCCCTCGAAATTCCGTAGATACCATGTTTCGTGTAAGTCCGATGATTTTTTGAAATAGATGTCCGCCACATTGGATCTGTCGTTTTGTCTTTCGGAAATTTGACTTAAGATTCAGAATCAGCGCCCTCGAAAACCCGTATATACCACGTTTCGAATAAATCCAATAATTTTTTGGAATACTTGTCCGCCATATTGGATCCGCCATATTGGATCCGCTATTTTTTCAAATTTGACTTCAATTAAGGAGTCATTGCTCCTGATTACCCCCAGAGACCACGTTTCGAGTGAATCCATAATTTTTTGAAATACTTGTCGGCCATATAGGATCCGCCGTATTGGATCCGCCATTTCCTTAAATTTGGCATCAGATACGGAATCATTGCCCTCGAAAACCCTTAGATACCACGTTTCGTGTAAATCCGATAATTTTTTTGAAATAATTGTCCGCCATATTGGATCCGTCATTTTGTCTTTAGAAAATTTGACTGTAGATTCGGAATCAGCGCCCTCGACAATCCCTATATACCACGTTTGGAGCGGATCCAATAATTTTTTGAAGTACTTGTCCGCCAAATTGGATCTGCTGTGTTGGATCGGCCATTTTTTGGAAATTTTATTTCAGATACGGAAGCAGTGCTCTCGAAAACCATTCAGATACCACGTTCCGAGTAAATACAATAATTTTTTAAACACTTGTGCGCCATATTGAATGCGCCGTATTGGATGCACAATTCTCTTGAATTTAACATCAGATACGGAGTCATTGCCCCCGAAAACCCGTAGATACCACGTTTCGTGTAAATCCGATAATTTTTCGAAATACTTGTCCGCCACATTGGATCCGTCATTTTGTCTTTAGAAAATTTGAGCGTAGATTTGAAATCAGCGCCCTTGAAAATTCCTAGATAAAATTCCTACCACTTTTCAAGTGTAATATAGTATTGAAATATTTTTCCGCCATATTGGATCAGATATTTTGTTAGAAAATTTGAGAATAGATTAGGAATCAGCGTCCTCGAAAACCACTAGATACCACGTTTCGAGTGAATGCAATAAATTTTTGAAATACTTATCCGCCATATTGGATTCGTCAATTGAAGAAAAAATTTAATTGCAGTTTAATAATTTCAGATAGGATTTGAATAATAATGACGAGTTTTTTTGACGTGGCACTTTTTACAGAAAAAATCTGAAAGTGAAACTTCTCTTTATCAAATGTATTTTATCGAAATAATTTGAGTTTCCAATCCTGAAGAGAGTTTCAAAGCATTTCGTTCATTTCCGCTTTCTTGTATGACTTTGCCGAGTCTGGGTTGAGCGAACATATTACCAGAGGACTTGTGTGGAGGACGGAATGCTTTGAGCCGTCAGTTGAGCCAGGTCTTCTTGCGGTCGCCTGAGAGCAAACTCTTCTTCGTTTCTATGCTTTTATGTAGTTCCATACCACTCATACTGAACATTCCTAACCTAGGCTTGCAGAAAACTGTTGCCGGAAATTAGCTTCTGTTGCTGAACGAGCATACTAATTTACACAGATAATTAATCTGTTTGTTTTGAAAATGAGCTTCATTATCTTCCTTTGCTAAAAATAACTCGGGTATCAGATATAGCTGGATGGATGGCATTAGAATAGAAAAATTCGTGAAAGTAGGCGGCAGGTGCCTACAAAAAAGGATTTCGTAGCCTATTAAGTCGTTAACGAAGTCGTTCAAATCATCCTATACCCTCCCCGCACTTTTCCACTCATTTCCCCTGATTGGTCCTTCCAATCCCTTCACCTAACTTTCTCTCATAACTTCATTTTCTTCGATTCCCCTCATCTCCCCTCATTTCCCTTATTTCCCCCTCATCTCCCTCCCATGAACCCCCTATTCTTACCCCCTCCACTCCTTCAACTCTCTTAACTTTCCCTCATCCCTTCATTTGCCTTATTTCGATCATCCCTTCATATTCCTTATTTTCCATTACTTCCCCTTAATTCCTCTCATTTTTCATTACTTCCTCTCATCTCCCCTCACTTCTTCTCCTTTCTCCTGACTCTCCCTCATTCCTTCTCCCATCGACCTCCTCCACCCACCCTCCTCTCCTAATTTCCTCACCCTGTCATTTTCCCCAATTACCCTTACTTCCTCTCATTTCCAATTACTTTTTCTTATCTTCCCTCATTTTCCGTTACTTTCCGTAACTTCCTCTTATTTCTCATTACTTCCTCTCATCTCCCCTCACTTCTTTTTCCCCCTTACTCGCCCGCATTCTCCTTCCATCAACCTTATCCACTCATCCCTCTCTCCTAACTTTCCCTCATACCTTCATTATCTTCGATTCCTCTCATATGCCCTCATTTCCCTCATTTCCCCTTATTCCCCCTCCTATCGACATCATCAACTCATCCTCTTCCACTTACCCCCTCCACTCTTCCCACTTTCATAACTTTCCCTCATCCCTTCATTTTCCTCAATTCCCCCCACTTCTCCTTATTTCCTATAACTTTCTCTCATCTCCTCTCACTTCCTCTTATTACCCATTATTTCGCCTCATTTCTCATTATTTTCCCTTTCTTATGCGACTGACAGATACCTGAATGAAACTATAAGGGTTTCTGCCCGGGGCTACGGAACCCTAAAAATGAGTGAAACCCCTTAAAATATCGAAAATCCTGTTTAAATCCTTTAGATCTTATGAAAACCCTTGATACCACTTAAAATATTATAAAACCACTTCCATAAAATCCCTTAAAAACTCCGTCAAATTGTACTAAATCTGATATTTCCTGAAATTCTGAAAAATGTAAATACGTTCAGAGCTCTTAAGATCCCTTATTATCAAGAAAATCCTCGGAAAACTGATTAAATTCGTTAAAATCCCTTGGAATGTTTTAAAACACCCTCAAACCTTGTAGACCCAATAAAATCCTTCTAAATCTTTCGAAATTCTTCAAACCTATATAAAATTGTTTTTGAATACCTGAAAATCATTAAAATCCTTGAAAATTAATTGACACTTTCTTAATTACTCAGGACGTTTTAAAATGCCTTGAAATATTTCGAATCTTTTGAAATCTTCTAAAATCCCTTGTAATTTCTTAAGGCTCTTGAAATTTTTTCAGAATCTCTTGAAACACTTGTAAATATTTGAAATCCCTTGAAATCTATTGAATGCCTGAAAATCATTAAAATCCTTGGAACACTTTGACATTTTTGAAACCTCTTAGGATTTATTAAGGTACCTGAAAATATTTCAAATCCTTTGAAATCTTTCAAAATACCCCTCAATCATTTTGAATAAAATCTTTGAAATCCATTGAAACGTTATAAAAACCCTCCAAATACTTCAAAATTCTCAGAATCTATTGAAAATCCTTTAGAATCTTTTAAAATATCCTAATATCTTTAAAATTCTTTGAAATCTTTGGAAATACCAATAAATATTCGAAAATTTCTTTGAATCTATAAAATCCTTTGGAATCTTTTCATTCTTGTGAATAAATACTTTGAAATTCATTAGAATATTAGAAATTCCCTTGAAATCTCGTTAAAAATATAAATAAATCATATAAATCTTTCAATATATCCTAACATCTTTGAAATTCTTAAAAATGTTTGGAAATAGCTTGAAATATTTTTAGGTCTCCTCAAATCTTTGAAAGCCCTCAATTCTTGTAAATATATGCTTTGGAATCTACTAAATACATTGTAAAATTCCTTGAAATCCCGTGAAATTAGATGAAATCTGATGATATATCTTGAAATATTGAAAATCCTATTATAATCCTTCAAGATTCTGGAAAATTTGATGAAATACATTATTGAGTGCATTTATAATTCCTAGATTTTATTGGAATTCCCGTTGAATTGATGAAATCCGTTGAAATTTCTCAACAACCCTTCAAAATATTTTAAAATCCTCTGAAATACCTTGAAACCTTCTAAAATATCCTAAAATCTTATAAATTCTATGAAATCCTTCCAAATTTTTCGAACTTCAAGATAATTTTTCAAAACTGCATGAAATTTTTGAAATCATGTGAAATGCCCTGAAATATATAAAATTTTTAAAAATCTCTAAAATTATACGAAATCCCTCAATTCTTGTGAAATTCTTTGTTATGTATAGATACATTATGAAATGTTTAGAAATTTTGTATATCTATTGAGGTTTCTTGAGAATTTCTTGTAATCCCATAAAAATCCTTCGACATTTTATGCAATCTCTTGCATTCATTTGAAATACCATAAAATTTTTTGAATCCTATGAAATCATTCAAAACCCTAAGCAAGTTTAGAAAATTCTTTGCAGTCACATAAGAAAACTTAAATGTCAGACAACCCATTGAAATCTCAAAAATAATATCAAATCCTTTAATTAAATATTTTGAAATTCCCTGAACTGCCTTAAAATCTTTAAAATGTTCTAAAATTTCTCAAAACGTTTGAAAGCTTCGAACATTCCTTAAAATAATTGAAATCCTCGGAAATTCTTATGAATTGTGTTGGAAGTTGTTGAAATCCTTTGCAATACTTTCAAATCCCTTAAAGTCTGTTGAAATGTTTCAATATCCCTTGAAATTTTTTCAGACTGTTGAAAATTCCTTAAAATCTTTCAATACGTCCTAAAGCATCTAAAATTCTTCGAACCCTTTGAGAATATAATGAAATATTTTCAAAATGTCTTCAAATCCTTATTTTACTTTGAAATCTCTCAATTATTTTAAATACATTTTTTGAAATACATTAAAATATTATAAAATCATTTGGAATGCCTCAAAATTCTTGAAATATATTAAAATTCCTTGGAATCTTTAAAAATATCCTAAAATATTTGAAATTCTTGAAAATCTTTGGAATTACCTCTTATAACATCTGAAAATCTCTTCAAATCTTCGAAATCCTTCAATGCTTGTAAATGAATTTTTTAAAATCCATTGAGATATTATGACATCACTCGGAGTCCCGTAAAATTACATGAGAACTCAAAATATTCCTTGAAATATTCGGAAATTTCCTCAAATCTTTTTAAGCCTTTGAAATCTCTCAATCATTATGAATGAATTCTTTGAAATCCATTAAAATACTATAAAATCCTTGAATATTTCGTGAAATTACATAATATCTTATAATATTCCTTGAAATCCTTTAAAATCCCTTCATATTCTTGAAATCTATTGAAAACTCCTTGGAATCTTCAAAATATCTTAAAACCTTTGAATTTCTTAAAAATCTTTGGAAATAGCTTAAAATATTTTCAAATCTCTTCAAATCTTTGAAATCCATCAATTCTTGTAAGTGTATGCTTTGAAATCTATTGAAATATTATAAAATCCTGTGAAATTACACGAAATCTGATGAAATATATTATTAAGTGCCTTTAAAATGCCTAAAAGTTATTGAAATTCTCGTTGCTTTAATGAAATCCGTAAAAATTTCTTGAAAATCCTTTGGAATGTTCATGAATCCTCTGGAATACCTTGGAATTTATTAAAATATCCTAAATTCTTATAAATATTCTGGAATCCTTCCAAATCTTTCGAAATACAAGGAAATTCTTTAAAACCGCATAGAATTTTCGAAATCATGTGGAATCTCCTGAAATATTTGAAAATCTCTTCAAATCTTTGATATTCTACGAAATCCCTTAATTCTTGTGGAATTCTTTGATATGAATAGAAACATTATAAAATGTTTAGAAATTTTTCATATCTATTGAAGTTTCTTGAAAATCCCTTCTAATCTCATAAAAATCCTTAATTATTCTGTGCAGTCCCTTGGAACCATTAGAAATGCCATAAAACCTTTTGAATCCCATAAAATCATTCAAAATCCTTATAAAGTTTAGGAAATTCTTTGCAATCTGATAAGAAAATTTTAATCTCTTGAAACGCCTTGAAATCTTGAAAATAATATCAAATCCCTGAATTGAATATTTTAAAATTCCTTAAACTGCCTTTAAATCTTCAAAATCTTTTGAAATTCCTAAAAACATTTGGTAGCTTTGAATATTCCTTAAAATAATTAGAATCCCTGGAAATCCTATGAAGTCGGTTAAAGGCTGTTGAAATCCTTTGCAATGCTTTCAAGTTCTTTGAAATCTGTTGACATTCTTTGAAATCCCTGGAAATCTTTTGAAATATTATTTTCACGTTTGCAAAACGAAATTTGCTAAATTACTGACCTGAACGTAAAACAAGTTTCTGAGTTGGATAATTATTTTCACATTTCATGCTATATTATTAATTAATTTAAATTTAATTAAAATCATATTGCAGACTTTGAGCTCATGCTACATTCAATATAATCTGTACGTAATGAAATCCTTGAAGCATTTATTCTAAAAAAAGTCTCATTTTAGCAATTAAATATTCTTGTATCACCATTTCACTTGAGATTTCTGTCTCTTGATTGAAATTCATTTTGAGTAAGAGAGATGGAAATGAAACAGGTGCACACAGTCTTTCTTTATACGTTTTTTGATGATAAAATTGTCCTCTGTCCTGAAAGTGCATTTAGTTGCCGATAAGGAGAATTGCCACTAAGAATTTATACGGAGCGAAGTGTGAATGCATCTCCTGTGAAAGAGAGTGGAAAGGTTCTTGCGACAATTGCAATTTCTTTAGAAGCTTCTCTTTGTAGAAAGCGTATGTTTTTATTCCCATAATATGAAATTAGCAATATGAGAATAAAAGTTTGAAAAAAAGTTAACTTCATATATTGGCTTAGATTAAAAAATTTCCTAGAAATTAAAAATTCAGAATATTAAAATGAAAATCCTTCTAAAAACTTAATGTATTGAAGCTTGTTAGTATTTTTTCTTCCAAAATTGTGAATTTTTGTATTGGAACGCCTCTGAATTTGACAATTTAAGTTTAATTTTTTTAGATATTATTATTTGGAAGAATAACAAATTAAACGGCTCTATTAAAAGTTATTGAATTTAAATGTTTCCGAAGTTGAAAATATTCAAATCTATATATTTCCCAAATTAAAAATATTGAAACTTGATTTTCTCTACTCTTGGAATATTCACACAGTTGAAGTTTTCAATTTTGAAGCATATTTCATCCTCGATTTTATGCTACCCTCAATTTCAGTTAAATTATAAATTTAGTTACATAATTAACTCAAAAGATACCCTCCGGTAAGAAGATACAATTTTGCTCATTCTGATCATAATTTAGAGAGCGCTATATTCCTGCCGGATGTAACCTAATTGCAAACCATGATGTCGAAATTACATAAACATGAGATCTGAATGTAGTTTGTAGGTGCTAAATATAATATTAATGAGAGTATTCCGAAACCAGTCATTATTATACTGATTACAATAAATTAAAATAGAAAATTACTTCGTTGTATGTCTTTTTAAGTTTTATTTATTGCTTTTTTTTCTTTAATGAATAGAACTTAATCAGCATCTGCTCCTGCAAATTTAAAAAAGGAAAGCATTCGCGCTTAAAGTGTCTAAGCGTATTTGACTCTAAAAAATCATGGTTCGCGGTGAGCAATCAACGACAAGTACTAAAAAAGAAATTAAAAAAAGATTCTAAATACCCATATGAGAAAAAATCATCCATAAAGGACGAAATGCGAAATAGAAAAAAATCGCTACCAGGATTTATTATCTGTAACATAAATGATTTTGAACACTTGAAGTGGAATATCTCAGTGAATTTATGAGACGTCTTAACCAAACTTGGTGAGTATATATAACCCACTAAAGTACAAAGATTCTGCAGATTTAAAAGATATTAATTCAAAATTGAAGGAATGCCCTATAATCAAATTAAAAAAAAACGCTTAACAAAAACTAGTCTGCAGGCTATAATTTCATTCCTTTGATTATAAAACTTTGATTAACACGTCTCATTTTAAGACTTTACATATTAATCAGGACAAAATAAATTGACATTTACATTCGTTGAGAAAAGAAGAGTTGAAAACGTGATTTTTGAAATTCAGAACACAGATCAGCTTACACGCTTTTACCAAATGAACTCTAACTCATTTCTTAGAGAAATGCCATAATATTTTCAAAGCAGTTTTAATGAATTTGCAATACGTTGATGTATAATGAAAAATTTTCATTTTTTAGTCATTATTCATCATTTTTTTAACGATTTTTATCACGCAGGCGCACCTGCAGCCAAAACCAATCGATCGATTTTGATGAAACTTTGCTCAGGTATAGTAAACGATGTGCACATATGCCTTTTTTTCAGGAGAAGGTGATCCATAAACATATCATAGAGTTAAATTTGAATATGTCAGAAAATTTACTATTTTCAACAAGCAGATGTACTGACACTCAAAACCAATCATTCGATTTTGATGAAACTTTGCATAATTATAGCAAATAACGTGTACGTATTCCGCTTTTTCTAGAAGAATTGATAAATCGACATACCATGAAGGTGGATCTTGATTTTTCAAAAAATTTACTATATTTTTAACATATGAACGAACCGACAACCAAAACCAATCGATCAGTTTCGATAAAACTTTGCATAAACGTAGTGAATAATGTGCATATGCCGTTTTCAGAAAAAAGTGATCAATCAACATACCATGAAGTTAGATTTTAATTTATCGAAAAAATTTACTATTTTTAACATGCAGACACGCAATCGACAGCCAAAACCAATCGATCAATTTCGATGAAGCATTGCATAAATACAGTAAATAACGTGTACGTATGCCGCTTCTTCAGGAGAAGGTGATCCATAAGCATATCATAAAGTTAAATTTGAATTTATCAGAAAATTTCCTATTTTTAAAATGCAGATGCATTGACAGCTGAAACCAATCGATCGATTTAGATGAAAAATTGTATGAATATAGTAAATAACATTGTACATATGCCGTTTTTTCAGGAGAAATTGATAAATCCACATGTCATGAAGTTAGATTTCAACTGATCAAGAAGTTTGTCATTTTTTACACGCAGATGCACCTACAGCCAGAACCAATTAATTGATTTTGATGAAAATTTGCATAAACATAGTAAATAATATGTACATATGCCGCCTTTTCAGGAGAAAGTGATAAATTAACATACCATAAAGTTAGATTTCAATTTATCAAAAAATTTACTATTCTTGACATGCAGATGCACCGACGGCCAAAACCAATTGATCTTTTTCGATGAAACTTTGCATAAATGCAGTCAATAATCTGTACAAATGCCGCTTCTTCAGGAAAAAGTGATCCAGAAACATGTCATAGAGTTAAATTTTAATTTATCAAAAAATGTACTATTTCTAACATGCAGATGTACCGACAGCAAAAAGCAGTCAGTCGATTTCGATGAAGCGTTGCATAATCATAGTAAATAACGTGTACATATGCCACTTTTTCAGGAAAAAGTGATTCAGAAACCTATCATGGAGTCAAATTTTAATTTATCAAAAGAATGTACTATTTTTAATATGCAGACACGCACCGACAGCCAAAACCAATCGATCGATTTCGATGAAACTTTGCATAACTACAGCACATAACGTGTATACCATATATGCCGCTTTTTCAGGACAAATTGATAAATCAACATATCATGAAGTTAGTCTTCAATTTATCAAAAAATTTACTATTTTCAACATTAAGATGCACCGACAGTCATAACCAATCAATGGATTTCAATGAAACTTTGCTTAACCATAAAAAATAACGTGTACATGTGCCGCTCTTCAGGAGAAAGTGATAGATAAACATACCATGAAGTTAGATCTCATCTTATCAAAAGTTTTACAATTTTTAACTTGCAGATGCACCGACAGCCAAAACCAATTGATCGATTTCGATGAAACTTTGCATAAATGTAGTAAATAACATGTACATATGCTGCTTTTTCAGAAGAAAGTGATCCATAAACATATCATAAAGGTAAATTTTTATTCATCAAAAAATTTACCATTTTTAACATGCAGATGTACCGACAGCAGAAATCAATCAATCGATTTCGATGAAACATAGCATAACCATAGTAAATAAATATGCCGGTTTTTCAGGAGGAAGTGATCCGTAAACATGTCATAGAGTTAAATTTTAATTTATCAAAGAATGTACTATTTTTAACATGCAGACGCACCGACAACAGAAACCAATCAATCGATTTCGATGAAACATTGCATAACCATAGTAAATAACGTGGACATAGGCCGTTTTTCCAGGAAAAAGTGATCCAGAAACATATCATGGAGTTAAATTTTAAATTATCAAAAAATATACTATTTTTAACATGCAGACACGCACCGACAGCCAAAACCAATCCATCGATTTCGATGAAACTTTGCATAAATGTAGTAAATAACATGTACATATGCTGCTTTTTCAGAAGAAAGTGATCCA
>JAUMHM010000088.1:1641291-1661158 GCA_032362435.1 Melikaiella ostensackeni
TTCACTTGGAGGTAAGTTCGTTTAATCAGTGAATTCTTAGTAATTTTGAACCTAAAATGGGCGTCAAAATGATCAGGCCCAAAGCTGAACGAGAAATCCTTTATAATAAGTAGTACAAACATTGAAAGCAATTCAATTGTTTTTTTTCTGTTTTAACATTACTTATGACAGCGTATCTAGCTGAAATTCAAATTGAGTTTGGGACAAAATGATCTGAAACGAAATTGAAATCCTCGTTTTTTCTGTGCGTGTTAATGTAAATATATAACAGAAGACATTGTTTTTTCATAAAGTTTTTCAATAAGTTTACCGAAAGGTATGAAATGAAGAAAAATTAATCGAAAATGTCGAATAAGCTAGTGACTCTAAGGTAGAAAGCAAGAATGTGTAAGAAGGGCCCAAAATGATCATTATTGAATTTATTAAATTGGATAATGTAATCCTATAATAAAATAAGTTAATATCTACATAAGTTCAAGAATGAAACCTCGGCAGTATTAAAAAGAGAATCGAAGAAGATCAATCAGCTTATTCGAAAGTATTACGCTTTTATGTGATAATGTTCATAAAATTATAATGAGGAAAAAAATGGAAAAATCAAATATTATAGATATATTATATATTTTATGATAAATTAAGTCCTTATATTCATATACATACATACATTATGGAAATAAGGTATGAAATGACGGATCAGGGAGAGGAATTTGGTGAAGGTATGATGTCTTATTATCACACACATAGATTACACACATAAACAATAGGAAACTCTGTCTGACCGGTGGGATTTTTTTTTCCTCTACTTCTTTCTTTATCCTCCCTGATACTATTGTCACATATACCTTACATAATGTCGGCATTAACGTCACGTCTAATCTTTAACCCCTTTCCTTTTCTCTTTTTTCAATATGGGTACCCCTTTCTCTTCTTTCAATATTCCTGGTCGACCCTCTCCTTTTCATTCACTGTTGCATATTATCCTGCATTATCCACACCCACTCTTTTGATTTTTTTCCCTATATTTTCTAACTTCATCCGGGATTTCATCTATAACTGCCACCCCCGTGCAGAAATTTAGGAAGGGTTCTAGTGGGGCTCTGGCGAGTTTTCCCTATTTCAATCGGGCAATAATGGGGAAGACTAGTCTGAACCCTATAGGTAACGTAACGCTTTGGTCCGGGTAGGCCCTACTAGAATTTCTAGTAGTGTTCTGGTAAAGGTCCCTCTTTCACAACACATCATCATTAACCGCATAATCCGCAATCATAACCGCATTTTCATCACAACTTATTTCTTTGTTTGAAACTTATGAAACAGTTACCGTCATGAGATATTTTTCAGAGAAAGTTTAATAAAACATGATATACTTGAGAAGTGAGATAAAAAAATGTCAATTGCTCAATTACAGGTATAATTGAACCATTTTGATTTTCTGGTACCACGCTTTTCGTACGTTTACTTATTTTACATTTTTTGTATTATATTATAGGTGGATATTTTTATTATATTGTGTCATTATTAAATTTATTTAATGTTACATTATTAATGAATTATTTACCTTTCAAATTGTTTTCAGAGTGAGAACCAGGCATCATAATCTCACTCTCATCGCATTCCTGTCCCAAATTTTTCGATTGAGCGAAACCTTTTATTCCGCAATCGTCCCTGCTCTTGTAAGTGCCTTTCATTTTCTATAGTTTCAAAGACTAATGCGAAACACAATACAAAACTATATTTTAAAAAAATACAAAACTTAAAAACACTGGCGATGTCTTGAACCCACTGCACTGCTACACTTAACCTCTTATTTCACCATAAGTATACAAAATATGTAAACATACGACCGGCTCCGTAAAAAGGGATCTAGTGCCTAAAATCAAGTTTTCGAGTAAAACACGTTTAAAAATAAAATAAAAAACACGATTTCAGCATATGGGAACCGTCAAAAACATCAAAATTTATATTTTAGGCAATAAGACAAATATTTCTGTATGATGTTAAAGTTGTCGACTAGCGAAGTTAAATATAATTTGTCGATGTAGCGACGATTTTTGATCTACTGGTCCATTTGTTTTTTAAAACATTTTATTTTAAATATAGCTTTGGCCCGGCGACGCCCAGCCTCATCAGAAGTGTCACATATATTGAAGGAACCTAACAGATAAAATAAAATGGAATTTCCGTAACAAAGAATGGAATGGAGAAATATTAGATACAAAAACGGAGGACATAACCTATATTTTTACTAACGTCATCTATACGAAATAGAAGTTATGTAGACGAGATGATTAATAATTATACAATTATATATATATATAAACTTTAAACATTTTTTGGAAAGCATCCCACATTGATAAGCTGCCTGTCCGGGAGTGAAGGCAGGAGTGAATCTAACCCTAACGTGTGCAGTTAGAACTATGACAAAGCGCGGGAAATTTTGAAGAATTAACATTATTTATATTCGTTGGCCGAAATAATAAGATTTTGGTATACATCACATAGAAAATTTGTGCTGATCTTCTTTTTTCACAGTATTATTGTGTTTGACGATTTGAAATATTTTTTTAAAGGTACGTTTTTTATAATATCTCTCTCTGCTTATAATTTTAGCTTTTGTGAAATAAAAATTTCCATATTTGAAAGTGGCAAGTAAATTAAACTCTCTAAATATCCTTTTGTAGAATCTATCATATTCATTGTCAAAAGGTAGAACTATAATGTTATTAAAAGTAACACCTAAAACGTTATTCGATATTAATTGAGAAGGATTTGTATTAGATTGCTGATTAGATTGGTAGAACTGAAATAAAATGTCTTAAATCACAAGTGGACTAGTAAATCGAAAACCGTTACTACATCAATAAATTATAATGAGGCAAATATTTGAGGAATTCTCTGATCGGGGACAGAACAAGTTTTTTTTATATTAGAAATTTTGGTCAAAACTCCACTAGATGCAGATAGATTCACCACACCTATACGAAGCATGGAATTCCTCACTAGAGCCTGACAAGGCCCCCTTCAGTTTTTCCCCTTTCAGAAATTCTGATAGGGGGCCCATTAGAACCTTACTTCAAATAGGAAAAGATGGGGATATTTCTGCACAGGCCTCTTCTGCTACAATCGAATAAAGATTTAAAATAAGAAATTCGAATATCAATATTGGGAGTAGAATTATCATCAAAATCCAAAGCTTTGGTTTAATATCATGGTCCTGTTCCACTGAAATTAAATATCGTTTTCCTTCACTACTGAAAGGATATTTCTCTCCTCTTTGCAATCCCGAAGAAAATTTAAATTTAACTCAAGCAAAATGTTATTACGCTGGAAATGTCATGAAGAACTTCTCCAGTTTGATTATAAAGCTGTAATACAGTTTCAAAGTAAAGATAAATTCTTATAAGGAATGGGAAGGAAGGTTGAAGAAGGTATAATTAAACATTATGGTTTTCAAAAACAAAAAGCGTCCTAGTTTCATGAAAATCGATTGGTGTATGTGTATAAAAATAATATTAATCTGGAGTCGGATCGGTACTAAAAGATAAAAGACCACTCCGGAATCACTCTGAAGTCGAAAAGAATGCCAAAGGAATTTTAATATCGTTGAAGAAAGTACCATTCTTCTTATTTACGTATGTATGTAAACGTCAAATTAAAAAATACTTGGTTGGAAAAGTAGAAAAATATTAACTGTCAGTAAAACAGTGTGACAGTTGAATGTATTCTTATAGTGATATTAAGTATTTCCATAAATTGAAATAAGCGGTATACCTCAAAGATTTTTATTACAATTTAGGAAGAAAATTTAGATGCCATGACTGAATTTTAATTACAAGAAGAAAAATTAAAAATTACCTGATTATTGAATTAGAGCATATCTATAAGATTTTTCTGTTAGTTTCACAAACAGTATTTTCTATGAATATTAGCAATCATGATTCGTGCGCTATGCGCGCGAGAAATTTCTTATTAGCAGTCAATTTCTCAATGTGAATCTAAAATATTTCAGAGCTGCCTTTAAAAAGAGGAACCAATTTTTGGCCGTTTCCCGATTAGCTAACACTTTTCCAGGTCATTTAAATTAAACAATTAAAACTTCCGAACATGAAAAATTTCTAAATTTAAATATTGTATACTGAATTACAAAATTTAAGCATTTAAAGCATCGAAGCTCTTCTAATTTTAAAGTATTTGAAATTGAAATCCAAAATTTTCAATCCATCAATTTATTAAACTTTGAATAATGTAAAGAGAAATGCAAAAATTCGAAGCTATTGATCGAAACTATTGATATTAATCAATAAATTAAACTTTTTCCGTACTTAGGGTTCTTTCTTTTTATTATTTGTCACGAAAGAAAGCTTAGGTTTTTCCCTTTAATTATATTCGTGTTGAAAAATGGACATATATTATTGAACACGTTTTTGAATCTTCAAAAATTTTTGAAAGAATAACTAATTCAAGTTTTTGAAATTCAAAAAACATATCGAGTGATTTTGAATTGGAAACGTTCTTAATCGAAAGATTTTACATTTAATAAAATTTGGCAAAAAGGACAATATCTCAACTGGAATGAAAAGGAATTGAACTTGTATGATTTCTGGATAAAAGCGTTCAAAACTAAATAATGTGAAATTTAAAAGGCTTGAAATTTAAAAATAATTTAAGTCAGAAGCTGTCAGAATTCAGAAATTTCAGACTACAATTTTGAAAATTGGACAATTTTATTACGAAGATGTTGAAACTGTCATATTTCTAATTCTAAGAGTTTAAAATTGAACAATTCTATTTTAAATTGAGGAATTTCGAAATCGAATGATTTGAGATTAAAATGTCGAAAATAGGACAATTACAAAACGTTCAAAATTCAATAAATTAATACTAGAATTTCTCAAATTGAATCAGTTAAATTTCAAAGATATGTAGAACTTTAGAAATTAAACGATTCCAAACTTCATTTAGAACTGAAAAAAAATTTAATTACCAATAATTGTAACATTAAAACTTTTTTATATTTAAGCCCTAAGTAGATTTAAAGTTTTTCTTCAAGTTAATTTCATTTAAAGCCTGTTAATTCAAATAAGCAAATGAAAAAATATAATTTATTTATAATATTTATAATTCATTATATCATTTATAATATTTATTCATAATATATAATTTAAATAAGTTAATTCGAAGTTTGACTGGATTTCAATCTTTTGAAAATTAACAATTTACAAATTGTTAATTATACCTTTCAAAATATAATCATTCCAATTTCAATTGCGAAATTAAAACTTCTAAAAGTGAAACACTGAAAATTCAGCTTTCAACATGAAAATTCAGAACTCTGAAATTGTAAGCATTCAAAATTTAAAAAAATATTCGATTACTGAGATATTTATTTCAGATAGTTCAATTTTGATATATTTTAATTTTAAAGAACGCAATTTAGAACTTTTTAATTTCAAGTCGTTTAATCTGACAAAATGAAAAAAGTAAGAAAAAGAAGTTTGCTTAAATTTTGATAAGTCTTTACAATAATTAAATATTTTAAGGAATATATACAGACATTAAAAAAAAGTATTTTGACATCTACTAAAAATTGCGATTAATATGGATCTGCTAAAAGCTGGTTCTTTGTAGTTTTGGAAAAGTTTGAAAATCTTAGAACTTTTTAAAATTTTATTTAATCGAAGAATGTCATTGAGATCATTTATAAACCTTGTTGACATCTACTAAAAATGTCTATTGCAACTTCTTGGTATGTTAGAGAAATAACTTCGGGTATTTTTTGAGCATTTTGAAAATCTTATATCTAATTTTCTAATTTTTCATCGAATTTAAAATGCCTCAGTAAGAAACTTTTCAGGTCTTCTCGTCATCTTCCAGAATCTTTGAAAAAAATTTATGAAACTTTTTTTTGCCGATCATCAAAATGAAAAAGCTAAAAATTTTAAAAAGAGTGTATTTTATAAACTACAAATTAATGCATCAAATGCGGAACTCTTTCAATTTCGAAGCATTTACAATGCATAATTGAAACACTTAAAATATTATTTCTATAATTTATTACTAGTCGAAAGGCTGGATAGCCGGGAATTCACTAGAAAAGCCGGGAATTAACCGGGAATACAAACCCAAATCGGGAACCACATTTAAATTTTTCGAAAATGTGATATTTTTTGATAATCAATACAACAAGATAAATAAATTGAAGGATTGTAATAATTATGATAAAAAAGAGTATTCAGAGATAATAACATTTCAAAGGATGTATAACAATTGAGAACAATGTTTAAGCTCTGAACAAACGTTATTCTATGAAAGATAAATTCATTAATTATTATGAAATTATACTTTGTTGTGCACACCTTTCCATTTGAACCCTCTCATAATTTTCAAAATATTTTTAGAAACATCAGGATCTAAATCTTTTACAATCTTTGTGAAATGATCCACAATATTCTGGAATCTTCGTGAATTTCTTTCAAATGTTTGAAGTCTCTATTATCTTTTGAAAACTTTGCGAACTCTTAGAAATCTTCTGAAATCATTGTGAAATGATTTTCAATCTTTTGAAATATTTTAAAATCCTAGAAATCTTGTGAATTCTTTGAAATCCTTTGAAAAGTTTATGAAATGATTTACAATCTTTTGGAATCTTTGTGAATTTTTTTGAAAAGTTTAAAATATTTGTAATCTTTTGGAAACTTCTCGAAATCTTGGAAATCTTCTGGAATCTTTATGAAGTCGTTCATATCTCTCGGAATCTTCGTGAAATATTTAGAAATATTTTGAAATTATATCTTCGGAGTGTCTTGAAATATTTGTGAAATGATTTAGAATCTTTTGAAATATTTTGAAATCCTAGAAATCTTATGAATTCTCTGAAATCCTTTGAAACGTTTATGAAATGATTCACAATCTTTTGGAATCTTCGTGAATTACTTTGAAATGTTTGAAATATTTATAATATTTTTAAAACTTCGCGAAAACATATAAATCTTCTGGAATCTTTATGAAATCGTTCATATCTCTTTGAATCTTTGTGAAATATTTAAAAATCTTCTGAAATGAAATCTTTCGAGTGACTTGAAATATTTGTGAAATGATTTACAATCTCTTGAAATCTTTTGAAGTTTTTGTGAAATTTTTTGAAATGTTTGAAATTTTCTGAAATCTTTTGAAATCTTCTGAAATCTGTGAAGTTTCGTGAAAACTTTGGAAATTAGATCTTTGAAATCTTTTGAAATCTTTGTGAAATAATTTACAATCTCTTGAAATCTTTTGGAGTCTTTGTGAAATCTTGGAAATCTTCTGAAATCTTTTGACATCTTCTGAAACCTTTGTGAAATCTTTGGAACTCACATGTTTCAATTCTTTCAAAATCTTTGCGAAATGATTTACAGTCTCCTGAAATCTTTTGAAGTCTCTGTGAATTTTTTTCATATGTTTGAAATTTTCTGAAATCTTTTGAATTCTTCTGAAAACTGAGTGAAATATTTGTAAATTAAATCTTTGAATTCTCTTGAAATCTTTTTGAAATGATTCACAATCTCTTGAAACCTTCTGAAATCTTTGTGAATGTCTTTGCAATGTTTGAGATCTTTTGAAATTTTTCTGAAATGATTTACAACCTTTTGAAATCGTCGTGAATTTCTTCGAAATGTTTGAAATATTTGTAATATTTTGAAAACTTCGTGAAATCTTGGAATTCTTCTGAAATCTTTATGAAATCGTTGAAATCTCTCTGAATCTTTGTAAAATCTTTTGAAAATAAATCTTTGAAATGTTTCGAAACCTTTGTGAAATTATTTACAATCTCTTGAAATCTTTTGAAGTTTTTGTGATTTTTTTCGGAATGTCTGAAATTCTCTGAAATCTTTGAGAAATTTCGTGAAATTTTTGGAAATTAAATATTTGAACTCTCTTGAATTTTTTGTGAAATGATTCACAATCTCTTGACATCTTTTAAAGTCTTCGTGAATTTCTTTGAAATGTTTGAAATGTTTTGAAATTTTTGTGAAATGATTTACAACCTCTTGGAATCTTTGTGAACTTTTTCGAAATGTTTGAAATATCTATAACCTTTTGAAAACTCCGGGAAATTTTGGAAATCTTCTAAAATCTTTGTGAAATCGTTAATATCTTTCTAAATCTTTGTGAAATCTCTTGAAATTAAATCTTTGAAACGTTTTGAAATCTTCGTGAAATGATTCACAATCTCTTGAAATCTTTTGAAGTTTTTGTGAAATTCTTCGAAATGTTTGAAATTTCCTGAAATCTTTGTGAAATGTTTGAAATCCTTACGAAATCTTAGAGATCTTTTGGAATATTTTGAAATCTTTGAAACCTTTGGAAATTTTCAAAATCTTTGGGAAATTTTAGAATCTTTGATATCCTTCTGAAGTCTTTAAAATATTTGAGAAATCTTGGAAATCCGAAGCATCCTGAATTATATCTACGAATTATTCACCAATTTTTGCGAAATTTGAAAATGTTTCTGAGATCTTCGAAATATTTGCAAATCTTTTCGAAATGATTACAATCTTTTTCAATAATCATAAATCTGTAAAGTCTTTCTGAAACCATGGAAATCTTTGCGAAATCTTGGAAATGTTCTCATATCTCTTGAAACGTTTTGAAATCTTTGTGAGATCATTGAATTCTTTGTGAATCATTGTGAAATCTTCTGAAATGAAATCTCTGAAATCTTTTCAAATCTTTGCGAAATGATTGACAATGTTTTGAAATATTTGTAAATTGATTTACAATGTTTTGAAATCTTTTAAAATCTGTGTGAATTTCTTTGAAATCCTCGTCATCTTTCAAATCTTCGGAAATCTTTGATATCTTTAGAAATCTTTTTTAAATGATTTACAATTTTTTGAAATCTCTGAAAGTTTTCGAAATTTTTGCGAAATGATTTATCACCTTATGAAATCTTTGAAATGTTTAGAAGTTTTTGTAAAATGATAACAATTGTTTGAAATATTTAAAAATATTTTTGAAATGACTTGAAATCTTTCTGATGCCTTTACAAACTTTTAAAATCTTTGTGAATTTCTTCGAAATATTTGAAATTTTCGAATCTATGAAATCTCCAAAATCTTCTAAAATCTTTTGAAATCTTTGAAATCTCTTCGAATTTTGGAAATATTTCTGAAATCTTTGAAATTCTTACGAAATCTGGGAAATTTTCTAAATTATCTCTAATAATTATTTACGAATCTTTGGAATCTTTCTAAAATCTTTTGACTTGAATTATTTACCCATCTTTGAAATTTTTTGAAATCTTTGAAAAATTCTGGAAATTTTCTGAAGTCTTTCGAAATCTTTGTGAAATCTCTGTGAAATGATTTGAAATCTTTGTGAATTTCGTTGAAGTGCTAATACCAAAGACACTTAGAGTTATCTCTAAGAATGATTTACCAATTATAATACCAAAATAATTAACCGGACATATGTTTAAAAAAATAACAACTGTCATGTCAACCAAGTCTGCGCAGATAACTAAGCCATCGAAATTCTATTATATTTGTTTGTCAGTCTCAGACATTATGAATTAGAAAAATATTATTTTGTTTAAATATAATAAGATATCGCGATGCATAAAATTACACACGGGAAAACCTTATGTTTGGTGCGTTTTATTCACGCTTCTAGTGAGATGAGATTCGATGTTTATAGCCAGGAAAAAATCGGGTCAACCGGAAAATAACCAGGAATTTTGTGGGCGGAAATTAGTAGACACCCTGTGTTGATTGAGTGAAACGATTTCTTAGGAGTATAAAGTTACGTAAATTCCAAAAAATGTACATAATTTCGGAGGGTCTTAAATCTCTGAAGTTCTTAAAACTCACGGAAGTGAGTGGGTGATTATGATTGCCTCATAATCCCTCATAAATATTCTGAAAAGTGCCAGACAGTTCACGGGATCAGCTTCTTTAATAAAAGTGATCTTGTAAGTGAGGAGAAGCTCTCTTTGCAGGAAAAATCCCTTATTTTCTGACAGATATTCGTTTTCCTTCTTTTTCTTCTCTGGGTATAGGTACCATATACGAACCTTATGCTGCCACGCGTCACTTCCGCTTTTTTTTAGCTGTCACGTCAATTCCACTTTGTTTCCCAACGATTTTCGACGCTACGTGCAAACTGCAGTCTCCTGCGTCAGGAGAAAATTATTCTTATTCAAATGGGGTTTCATTTTCTGTACCCTTCTATTCCTATCTTTAAAAAAACAAATAAAAAAAAACAGTTGTAGTGAGTTATATCTATTGCAACTTATTTGAAAGAAATGTTAATGAGTGTTTTAAAGATGATTTTCTGACTCTAAAAGGATTCCAGCTTTTCAGTTTTTGAAGTTGAAAAGCCGAAACCTCAACTTCTAGTTAAAGATGAGTATTAGCTGATTCTTTTGAATTGTAAATTGTCTTGGCAGTTTTTAAACTGAAAAGGAAACTAACTTTCTGCTGATTATTATGGGTACTTTTTTACTCAATTTTATAATGATAAAGAAGTATAAGAAGTTTCCTTCTTTTCATGCGAAAGTTTTATAATCTTTTCTGAATAAAAGTTTAGACTATTAAATACTGCTTCTGTAATTATTGAACATATTTTCGAATATATTTGTTAAGAAGAGAATTATATATTGGTTTACCACTTTGAAATTATCTAAAACTTTGCAAGTAAATAAAAAAAGTTTGGTGGCAATGAAAAACTGTGGCCACACTTAGCAAATGCTTTTGGGAAATCAAAAGGACGGTAACTACAGAAACTATCACTTCCAATAGGAATTGGTTTTCCAAAATTGTTGCAATTTTCCAGGAGATTTGTTCTTTGTGGTTTTGGTGGCGATCCTTTGATAACAAAACTGAATGAACAATTTATTCTCAACTGGTGGAGCATCTGGATTTTAATTCATTTTGAATTTTGCTCTCGGTATATATTTCATCTATAGATGAAAAATCTCCAACCACGGTTCGAGGCTTTGCTGTATATTTCCATTATTACCGTAACATAATTCAGACTTGTTAAAGGCTGACATCAATAAACAATAGTTTAAACTATTCAAACAAATTATCACTACACAGAATTCATCCTTTCTCTGAATTAAACTTGGTCTCGTGTATAGTCCAAGAACAAAGGACATCGACATACGCAGACTTTCGTTTGTTTCTCATATTGTACCAAGAAACAAAAGGCAATCACTAGAATGCCATTTGTTTCTTGGCCTCAAGCAAAATGTTGCACTGCGTTTCTCTGACTTCAGTCTCCCTAAAGGTAGCAGCAAACGTGTAGTGCTTAAAATTTTTCTGTGTTTTTCCCATGACTTCTGGCGTTTCGTTCTTGTTTCTTAGTAGCATATATTTATAAATTGTTTATTTTTCCGTCCTGTGATTTTTGTTTACTTAGTTTAGGTTATAAGTTCGTTTTCAATTGTTTTTTCAAATCGCTACTTCCGAAGCAAAGTGAGATTCCTAAGGACCTTGCATGGTCATCTCGCGCTGACCATGTCTCCGAAACGAAGTTTTCGCAGCATATGTGCAAATCCTTTCCGTAAGGAGAAACATGAAAAAAGAAGTTATTTGAGGCCTCTAACGGAGAATCAGCAAGTAGCGTTCCCTGATTGGCCGAAAGGCATTAAAATATAATATGTGATGCTTGTAGAAAAGAATGTAGAAATCTCAATCTACAGCCATTCAGAGTTGTAGAAGAGCCTGGTATTCATGTGGAGGAAAAAGAAAAAGAGGATCCAGATTTTTGCTTGCCAATGAAAAATGGAAGAGAAGGGTGCAATGATGAAAATCACTTAGCGGGTCTCGAAGTCCTGAATCATATAAAAGAAAAATTATAGCAAAAGAGCACTGCATATTCAGAAAACATTTGTCTACTGACGCTTGCGCCTAAGTCTTGGAGTCGCAGACAAATTATGCGAGAATTCAGTGCATCTGAACGTGCAGCCAGAAGAGCAAAAGACTTAGTTGCCAAAAGTGGAGTTTTGACTTTTCCGGAAGCCAAGTGAGGAAAAAAATTGGCAGAAGAAACTGAAAATTTGATAAGAAGCTGATGCCAGGTAAGAAAGATTTAATATCTGTCAAAAAACTAGATGGTACTCGTGAGCGAATACAGAAGAGACTGATTCTGTGCAATCTCCCATTCCTCATTTTGAGGCAATCGGGAGACATGACTTACAAAGTTGGGGCAGTTCAAAAGTAATGCCCCATATATTGCTTTTATTGCTTTAAGAAGCTAACCATTCACTCTTTCAGTGCTTCCCGAAGTTCATTCCTATCCACTTTATCAAAAACTTTTTCCAGATCAACAAATACACAGAAAACTTCTTTGTTTACTCTTTTTTCGATAACCTTTTTTCTATAATAACTTTTAATAACTTTTTTCTATAATCTGTCTCAAGCTAAATATCTGATCCACACATGATCTTCCTGACATAAGTCCACATTGGACTTCCTCGATTCTTTCTTTTGTTATTCCCATGACCTTAGGGGTCGTCCATAAACTACGATACCAATTTTGAGCTATTTTTGATCCCCCTGTCCACTTTCATTGACAACCATAGTTAAGTCTCTGCCCCACCCCCGAAAATAACGCAGCCGTGGGATAAATACGGATTTTACCCTCATTCTGCGTATTTTTGCGTTGCTAGTGGGCACAGTTGCCAACCTGCCTTAAGTGAGGAATCAAGAATAATTAAAAATATTAAAATATCAGACGGCATGGTCCAAAATACCATAATAGATGAATTTTTATCCTGAAAAGATGAAATTTCTACCGAAAAAAAATTTCTAACCTAACAGATGCATTAACAACCAAAAAGTTAGACTTTCATGCAAAAGAGACAAATTTTCAACAAAATAACTGAAATTTCAACCAACTAGTTGGAATTTCCAGCGAAAATGACGAAGTTTTTCAAAGATAATAGTATTTTCAAGAAAAAAGTTTTATTCAACCAAGAAAGATGACTTTTCCATCATAAAAAATGGATTTTGAATCCAAAAGAACGAACTTTCAACAGAAACGTTGAATTTTAGACCGAAGGAGATAATGTTGAGAAAATAGTCCAATTTTCAACAAACTGATTAAACTTCGAGCAAAATAGCTGAATTTTGAACTTGCAAATATCATTTTTCAACCAAAAAGATGAATTTTTGATCAAAAGACGAATTTTCAATAAATACATGAATTCAAAACAAAAAATTGGAAATTTATATTTAAAAAACAGAAGTTTCAATCAGTAATGGAATAGGCAAATTTTTATTTGGAAAATTACTTTTTGAAAAAAAACGAATGTAATAGAAATAGTTAAGTTTTTAGGCTAAAAAGTCGAAGGTTTCAGAAAACAGTTTACTTCTAAACCGAAAAAGATGAATTTCCAAGGAAAATGTTAATTTTCAATAACATAGTTAAATTTTCAACAAATAAGGTTATTTTCAACCAAATAGTTTAATTTTCTACCAAACTGTTGAACTTTTAAGCCAAAAAGTCCAATATTCTACAACTAAATAGTTGCATTTTTAACTAGTATGTCGAATTTTCAAGCAAGAAAAATAATTTTTTTACGAATTGGTTCAATCTAAAAACCGAGTGGTTGTTTATTTTTCATAAAAAAAGGTGAATTCTCAACAAGACAGTGTTAGTTTTAACCAAATAGTTAAATTTTCGAACAAAAAATGTATTTTCTTCCAAATGGTTAAATTGAAAAATAAATAGCTTAGTTTTCAACTAAATAGTTGAAATTTCTACCATGATAGTTGAATTTTCAACTAGAATGACGAATCTTCTACCAAACATAATGATTTTTCGCAAAGTAGTTCAACTTGAAACCAAGTAGTTGTTTTTCAACTGAAAAAGATGAATTCATAACGAAACATGCAAGAGTTGATCTTTCAACCAGGCAAGACGAATTTTGAACAAAATACTTGAATCTCCAGCCAGTTGAATGAGTTTTCAACTGAAAAAGATCATTTTTTAATAAAAAAAATCTGCCCGCTTCGCGGGTGAATTCTCTTCGCGCGCAGCTCGCTTCGCTCGCAAGTTTGAGCGCGCCTGGGGCGCGATTCGGTCGTCGCGCTTCGCGCTCCGAAACATGTGAATCTCGCGCTTCGCACTCGGTTTTATATGTTCTTCATGTACAAATCACTAAATTTTTCTCTCATCTCGCGTTGTTTGGCTCAAAAATCAAAATTGAAATATTCCGATATCATTTTCCATACTCAAAAAATAAACTATGCCTCTTACCAAAAAATGTTCGAGAGAAAGCTCATGGGTCTTCGTAAAAGCAACAATTTTGGCATCCCAACTTTTTTCGTATCTCGCGTTATTTGGCTCAAAATTTGCATTTTCGATTTTTTTTAAAAATTCAAAAAATTGTTATGACAATCTTGTGGGGCTTTCAAAAAAGCAACGTTATTTTTCTTTTGACTTTTTTTCATATCGTGCATCATTTGGCTTAAAATTTTCATTTTCGTTTCATTTTTTGAAGTTTGAAAATGCTATAACTCTCATAATTTTTTTTATTGAAAAAAGTCATGAAAATAAATTGTTCGACTTTCTGAATAATATACATGGTCATACATATAATTTCAAAATCTTTAAAAAAATGGTCTCAAAAATTTTGAAAATGCTCTGACTTTTTGAATTTTCATCCAAAATGACTGGCTAACGAATTTGACCTTGATTTTCCGACACTAAAAGAGTGTACCAAAGGCCAATCCAATAGATTCATTCTGCCAAACGTTCTCGTGCTAAAAGACAGACATACTTACAGACATACAGTCAGACAGAAACATTCGTAAAAACCTGTTTTTCGGGTTCAGGAGGTCTCAAAACGTCGACATTTGACGAAAACGGGAGAGGTCAGATTTCACACAAATCTAATACCGTCTCTGATGAGAATGTAATATAAATTTTTAATGAAGAATATTCAATTTTTTCTACTGACTTCTATTAATTCACTTCGCATTCAAGCGAAGAAACCAGGAAAAGGGGTGAATGGGGAATTTCTTGAAAACAGGTCGAAATGTCCCGTTGCACGTCCATCATTTGCAAACTTCGCAAACTTTGTTAAAACTTATCATCAGAAAACGTACTAAGCATTATCTAAACTTGTAACGCTACTACCACTAGCCCCTCCCCCCTCCCATGTTACCAATTGTAGTTTTGGACATGACCACCCCCCCTCAAATTTGTGACGTACTATAGTTTATGGATGGTCCCTCACCAATAAGTATTTTGGTAAATATTTTGCCCACGGTACTTAGTAGGCTAATCTCTCTATAAATAATACAGTCAACTTTGTCACCCTTTCTTTTGTAGAGTGAAATGAAAATTGCCTTTTTCCAATCATTTGAAACGTCACCGTTGTCAGCACACGTATTCATAAATTAGCTTAGGTATCCGGCACTGCTGTCAAGCATGTCTGTGGTGATACCATCCATACCAATTCATTAGTTTCTTAATTACGGATATCATGTCGCGGATATCGATTCTTCTATCTCCACCTACAATGAAATTGTCTAGCGTATGCTCCTCTGTGTCACAGTTGCTATGCCCCATAGCTTAACCTTCATACAATTTTTTGAAAAAGTCCCTCATACAGTCTTTCACATTATCCGTGTCCCATACCATTTCACCATCAACATTCCTAATTCCGACTTACTCAGTGTTAGTACTTCCTTTCCTGATCTTCTTAACCCATTTTCAAAGTAATTTCTTATTTCCTTCAAAATCATTCTGCATTTTTTATCTTCTTCCGCTTTTATTTCATCCTTGCTTTCTCTAAATAGTATCTTTGCTTTTCTGTTTCTATCCCTATAATCATTTTCTAGTCTAGTCCTCTCCTCATTGCTAAGACCTTTAATATTCAGCTTCCTTGCATATGCTTGCTTTTTTTCGTTAACAGCCACTTGGATTTCATCATTCCACCAAGCATCTCCAGGCTTTCTTCCTACAGCCCCAGTACCGCACACTTCAGATGCCTTCTTAAAGATGTTATCTCCTAGTATTACCTATGCACTCTCTACATTTTAATTGCTCAATTTCGTCTCCCAGTCTTTTTTGTGATGTCCTAAATATTTATTCAGCTTTTCACAATATACTATTTCTATTTATGGCTTGTGCAAATTCTCTGTTTCAACTCTCATGACCCTTATATTTTTTATTAGCCCTCTCAGTCTTTCATCCGCTACAACAAAGTCAACCATACTATGGCTTTTCCTCTACACCAAGTATACATGTGGATAATTTTATGTCTGAACCAAGGATTTGTAATGAGAAAGTCTTCTTCCAACCATAAGCCACTCAATTTCTCTCCGTTACCGTTCGTTTTTGGGTTTCCGAAATAATCAAGTACCCTGTCGGTATCTTCGCGTGGTACATCAAACTTGTCATTCATATCTCCGAAATGATGATTCTTCTGCCAGGGTCGCAAGTACCTGTGATATCATTCAATGAGTCCCAGAAGGTATCTCTTACATCACTTCTGTCTCCATCAACAGGAGAGTAGCACGCTATAATAAATAGCGTCCTGATTCTTACTTTTATTTTAACTCATAATAATCTGGGAGATGCACATTCATACTTTTTGGCATGATGTTTTGCTCTCTCATTTATAAACAGACCGTCTCTTTGGGCCCGATGTGATTCAGTTTCTACTCCTGACCAAAGTTCTAGCCCATTTTCAATCTTTCTTATCTCACATCCCTTTTTTTGTTCCCGGTACACATAAAATGTCTCACTTCCTTACTCGCCTTGTATTCCGCGGTTCCCTTCTCTTAAGATTATTTACACCTCTAGCATTCCAAACACCCAGTCTTTATTCACCGTCTAAAATTTTTTCGAGGTTATGCCTTTCGTCAGAAAAAGTGTCCTCATAAGGTGGTGTGTTCATTCAGAAAGTCAGTCTCACCAAAATTCAGTCATTAAAAGGAAAGTCTGAAAGCAAATCCAGAACCAAAGGAGTTATGATTGGTTAGTGTTGTATATTGAGGAGGACACTAGCCTCTTGCAGTTTGGTCAAGATGGGAAAAGATTATTTATTACTTCGTAAATGTGATAAGAATTCTCAACACTGAGTCCCTTATAAAAACTTAACAAGCTAAGACACTTCCAAAAATGTCCATTTAAATCTTTAAAAAGTCCCGTAAGTATCTTAAGTTTCAAACAATCCCAAACATTTCTATCATCTTGAATAGTTCCCAGAAATTTCACAGTTTACTAAAAATTTCACAGGTTCTCAAACGTTCTAAACATTTGCATAAATGTTTCAAAAGTTAAACAGCTTGCCCAAACTTTGCATAAATTTCCTTAACTCTTCATAAATTTTCAAAACTTCGAAGTGGCTGACTCGGGCCACAGATTACGTAAAACTTGTTTACGCTGTGAGGAAAAACTGCTATACAGTTTCATTAAGTAACGCATCAACAAAAAACGTATATTCATTAAGAACCCATCTCCGTATCATTACGGAATACATTTTTTAATTTAATACCGCCGTACCAAATTCATTAATTCCTTTGAAAAAAGATACACCAAGATGAGTTTTTAAAACCTAAACCCAGCGGCTATCCTTTGAAATTCAAAGAAAGAAGCCGTGTCATATAATATACGCGTTTGTATCAAAAGGATGGCTAACTTTTGACTTTTTCGGGATGTTGGAAGCGATGTCACAAACAGGGGGATTAGATTCTCTTACCAGGCAGACTTTTGTGACGTTCATTTGACAGGATGACTCTTGTACAAAGACTGCCGACCACGAATTTTCGCATGCGTCGGCTCTACAACTGTCAGGTAACCGAAAGCCAGATACGACACATCGTGCAGTTTTTTCCTCGCATCCCTTTTCCTTTGAAAGTTACCCTTAGGCGCTTCACGAAAAAAGATAATTCGTGTTTTTATATTGATTTCGGTAGTAAAAAAATCCTGCAACAAAAACAGGTTCAAGAAGCAAGTATTTTCACTCCCTAATTCTCTGAAAGTCTAGTGCTAGGTGATTTTTCATTCTTTGTAGTGTAAAGTCATCAGTAGTGAGCCACTTAAGGTTCAAATTTGATCATTCTTAAATAGGACCCTCAAATACGCATCAAGTTCTAATTTAAAGTATTTCGAATTTTGAAGTGAACAATATTCAGACTAGAATCATGATTATATAAATAATTCCGAATCGAAATGTTCAAAACATAGGTACACGTTCTAAATTTTCAATTGCTATAAGATTTTTTTTTTACATTTAGGATCGTTGCATCATTTCTGCAAAAAACTGCACAAAGTTTTTGTCTGTTAGATACTCACTATCTAAGGCAGTAATAAACATTTTTTACTTTAATGACCACTAGGAAATTTATTTAAAAAATCTGTCATTTTCCATTCTTAGTAGATAACAGAATCAACTTTTGGCTCATTATTTACTTTTTAAATATAAAATTAGATGTTTCAAGAAACTGACTTAGATTTTGCGATATTCAAATATTTCTTAGGAAATGTAACAGTTAAGTTCCTATTATTGATAATTAGAAATCAGGATGTCTAGTCGCTTGATAAACACTGAAAACCTAGAGTTCTCAGGGAGTTTTTATATATCTGGAAAAACCTGGAAATATCCGGGAGTTTTTTCTTATAGTAACAGAATTTTGTTGAGTGAATCTAAATTTGCTTAAATTGTAATATAAAATTATATAACAATGTTAATTTGTTTGGGAAATTGGGTAAGGTTGTGTGAAAAAAATTCGTAAAAAACTCGACTTGCAGAAGTTCGTGAAAATTTGTGTACTGGATCATATTTTCGTGCACCTGAAAGCGATTTATGCAAATTTTCACATAAATATAATATACTTCTCGTCGTGCAGAAATATTTTTGTAAGAATTTTTGTTCTTGGGAGGAAAAGCAGCTCATAGTATTTTTTATAAGTCGAACGAAAAATTGCTTCTCTTGATAATTACTCTGTTTAAGAGATCTAAAATTTCTTTTTGAATGATTAAAAAGTAGAAAATCTATCAAATTATAAGGCGAATTATAAAATGCTCTGCTTGCCAATACGTGAGGTTAAAAATAAATCTGGTTATGTTCCAAATGAAAAAAAGTAGATTATTTAATGTTGCTATATGTTTCAATATTTTTATTTGCTCTGAAATGATGAGAAAACTCACAAATAATTCCTTTTTTTTAAGTTTACCCTTCCGAACACTTTTTTTAAATTTTCTTATGAGTGAGCGACTTAGTAACACATTGTGGGGCAAAGTCACTCACACTTCTAGGGATGATATGTAGTACTTGTTTATGAAATGAATGTATGTTTGTGCTTTATAGCACGAAGGAGGGTCCGATACAGATTATATATTTGGAACATTAGTACCTAATTTAAATGCCTTCTACAACTTTCTGTGGAAAATTGAAAAAAAGAGCTCTTAAGCCCAATTTTCCGGTGTATTTAGTTTATCTAATTACTCGCTGGTTGTAATTAATATATTTGTCAATATCCTGTCATCACTTGTCAAAGCTCGTTAAACTGAACATGTTAATTAGATTTCTAAAAACTTGTACCATTAAGCAATTAATTGTCATTTTCTGAAGTTACTTTCATAAATGAAAAAACGATTATTTAATTTTATATACGGATATAAATAGTACTATTTTCACATATTTAGATATTCACAAACACTGTAAAAACACTATTTGCAATAAAATCGCGAAATTGTATAGATATTCCAATTTTTTATGTTTAGTGCTTACAATTGAACTATTCACAGGTGGATAATGAATTTGGGTTATTTGAGTATTATGTCATGCTTTCAAGGGGTGTAGGGTCAATTGCTTGAAAAAATGCGATAATTAATACTTGGATGGCCGTAATAAGAAAAATAATAC
>JAUMHM010000088.1:1678297-1698359 GCA_032362435.1 Melikaiella ostensackeni
TGTGTGTGTGTGTGTCTGTGAATATTTTGAAATTTGGGCGCTATATTGGAACTGCAATTTTGAATTTGTAGGTTTTGATGTCAAAAACTATACTAACGACTTTATAAGCCCCCTCGTACCAAGTTTCAGGCAAATCTCCAAAAAAATCATTTTGGCGAGCATATTAGATCCGCCATTTAAAATTTGTAACTTTTGACGTCAAAAGCAAAATTATCGACTTCAAAAACGCTCTTGTACCAAGTTTTAGGCAAATCTGCAGAAGTTTTAAAATTATGGCCGCCATATTGGATCCGCCATTTTGAATTTGTAATTTTTGACGATAGAATAAAAATCAACCACCTTATAAGCTCCTTGTACCAAGTTTTAGGCAAATATGTTACAAGAATTCACTTTTGGATACCATCTTGGATCCGCCATTTTAGAACTGTAACTTTTGACGTCAAAATCGAAATCAGCGACCTTATAAACCACTTTCTACCAAGTTTCAGACAAAACTGTTAAAGAAGATTAATTTTGGCCACCATCTTGCATCCATTATTTGAGCCTGCAACTTTTGACGTAAAAATCGAAATTATCGACCTCAAAAACCACTTTATACCAAGTCTTATGCAAATCTGTAAAAATTTTCAAATTTGAGCCACCATATCAGATCCGCCATTCTACATTTGTAATTTTTGATGTCAAAATCGAAAATAACGACCTTATAAGTCCCCTTTCACCAAGTTTTAGGCAAATCTGTAGAAGAAAATTGATTTTTGGCCACCATATTGGATCCGCTTTTTTAAATTTGTAACTGTTGACGTCAGCATCGAAATCGACGACCTTATAAGCCACTTGTACCAAGTTTTAGGCAAATCTGTTGAAGAAAATTGATTTCTGACCACCATTATGGATCCGATATTTTGAGTTAGTAACTGTTGACGTCAACATCGAAATGAAAGACATTACAAACCCCCTTGTACCAAGTTTCAGGTAAATTTTTTGAAAAAATTTAATTTGGCTATCATCTTCGATCCGCCACTTTGAATTTGTACTTTTTGACAACGAAATCGAAATCAACGACCTTATAAACCCCCTTGTGCCATGTCTTAGATGAATCTGTGAAAATTTTTTGATTTTGGCCACCATATTGGTTCCGCCTTTTTGGATTTGTAATTTTTGATGTCAAAATCAAAACTAACGACCTAATAACCTCCTCGTACCAAATTCCAAGCAAATCTGTAGAAGAAAATCAATTTCCGGGCTCCATATTGGATTTGATATTTTGAATTTGTAACTGTTGAAGTCAGCATCGGAATCAACGACCTTACAAACCCTGTTGAACCAAGTTTTAGGTAAATTTTTTACAAAAATTTACTTTGACTATCATCTGGATCCGCCATTTTGAATTTGCAACTTTAGACATCAAAATCAAACGAGTGACTTCGTAAACGCCCTTGTACCCAGTTTTAGACAAATCTGTGAAAATTTCACAATCTTGGCCACCATATTGGATCCGAAATTTCGAATTTATAACTGTTGACGTTAGCATCGAAATCAACGACCGTACAAACCCTTTTGTACCAAGTTTTAGGTAAATTTGTTTGAAAAAATTAATTTGGCTATCATCTTGTATACGCCACTTTGAATTTGTACTTTTTGACGATGAAATCGAAATCAAAGACCTTATAAGTCTCCTTATGCCAAGTCTTATGTGAATCCGTGAAAATTTTTAAATTTTTGCCACCATATTGGATCTGCTATTTTGAATTTGTAATTTTCGATGTCAAAATCAAAACTAACGACCTTATAAGATCCCTTGCACCAAGTTTTAGGCAAATCTGTAGAAGAAAATCAATTTCCGGCTACCATATTGGATCCGCTATTTTGAATTTTTAACTGTTGACGTCAGCATCGAAATCAATGACCTTACAAACCCTGTTGTACCAAGTTTTAAGTAAATTTGTTCAAAAATTATTTTAGCTATCATCTTGAATCCGCCATTTTGAATTTATAATTCTTGACGACAAAATCGAAATCAAATATCTTATGAACCCCTTTGTGCCACGTCTTAGGTAAATCTGTGAAAATTTTCAAATTTCGGCCACTATATTGGATCTGCCATTTTAAATTTGTAATTTTTGATGCCAGAATCAAAACTAAAGACCTTATAAGCCCACTTGCACCAAGATTCAGATGAATCTGTAAAAAAAAATTGAATTTTGGCTACCATATTGGATCCGCTATTTTGAATTTATAACTGTTGACGTCAGCATCGAAATCAACGACCTTACAAACCCTGTTGTACCAAGTTTTAGGTAAATTTGTTATAAAAATTTAATTTGGCTATCATCTTGAATTCGCCATATTCAATTTATAATTCTCGACGACTAAATCGAAATCAAATATCTTATAAAACCCTTTGTGCCAAGTCTTAGGTAAATCTGTGAAAATTTTCAAATTTCGGCCACCATATTGGGTCTGCCATTTCAAATTTGTAATTTTTGATGCCAAAATCAAAACTAAAGACCTTATAAGCCCCCTTGCACCAAGTTTTAGGTAAATCTGTATAGGAAAATTTAATTTTGGCCACCATATTGGATTCGATATTTTGAATTTGTAAATGTTGACGTCAAAATCGAAATCAACCACTTCACCAACCCTCCTTGTACCAAGTTCTAGGCAAATCTGTAACAAAAATTTAATTTTGGCTACCATCTTGGATCCGTCATTTTAAATTTGCATCTTTTTCCACCAAAATTGAAATTAGCGACTCCAAAAACGGCCTTGTACCAAGTTGTAGGCAAATCTGTGGAAATTTGAAAATTTGGGCCGCCATATTGGATCCGCCGCTTGAATTTGTAACTTTTGACGTTAAAATCGAAATCAACGACTTTATACACCCCCTTGTACTAAACTTTAGACATATCTGTAAAAATTTCAAAATTTCGACCGGCATATTGAATTTGTTATTTTGAATTTGTAATTTTTGATATAGAAATCGAAATTAATAGCCTTATGAGCCTCCTTGCACCAAGTCTTAGGCAAACCTGTAAAAGAAAATTTGTTTTCGGCCGCCATCTTGCATCCGTCAATTTGAATTTGTATCTTTTACCGTCAGAATCGAAAATAGCGACTCCAAAAACGCCCTTGTACCGATTTTTAGGCAAATCTGCGAATATTTTGAAATTTTGGCCGCCAAAAGTTTTAGGCAAATCTGTTGCAAACATATAATTTTGGCTACCATCCTGGATACGCCATTTTGAAATTTGTAACTTTTGTCGTCAAAATCGAAATGAGCGACTTCAAAATCGCCCTTGTACCAAGTTTTAGACGAATATGTAATAATTTTGAAATTTTGCCCGCACTATTGGATCCACTGTTCTCAATTTGGAACTTTTGACGTTAAAATCGAAATCAACGACCTTATAAGCTCGCTTGTGCCAAGAATTAGGTGAATTCGTAAAAAAAATTAATTTTTGCCACCATTTTGGATCTGTCAATTTTAGTTAGCAACTTTCGACGTCAAAATCGAAATGAGCAACCTCAGAACCCCTTATACCAGGTTTTAGGCAAAACTGTGGAAAAATTTAATTTCGGCCATCATATTGGATCAGCCATTCTGCATTTGTAATTTTTGACGTCAAAATTGGAATCAGCGACCTGAAAAATTCTGTTATACCAAGTTTCATACAATTCCGACGAAATCTTCAATTTTTTCCATTTTTGGGTGTCTCTCAGCCCACTGTGTAGTAGCAGTCGAGAAAATCTTTATTGTAGAGGAGTACAGGTGGATTAGCGAGGAAATTTTCTCATTCATTTAAATTAGGGTGTGATTTAATTGACTGAAGGTATTCACTGGCAGAGAATTGGATGTTTTATTCAAAAAAATGGGGATGTAATTCATGTCATTTTGTGACTTGGAATCTTTTTTTAGGTTTTAATCACTTGGAGTTATTTTCATTTTTTTAAATTATTGAGCTTCTTATGAAGAGGAGATGAAATCGAGTTCTCGCGAGTTTGAATATTAAAAAGCTGATTCAAACATGTAGATTCAGTCTATTTTATTTCCTGCTCATCCGAGAAATTGGAGCATGTTAATTTCACTACCGTTGACAAACTACGCAAAAGGTGTCAAGTCTCTTGACAGTACTCCATTATTTTAAAATAAATTATCGCTGCCCACACTTAGAGGGTTTTCAATATTCAAAAAAATTGTGCACATTTTTGCCTCTACTGAGAATGCTTTCAATATGAAATTGTTAAAAGATTTGATAAGTCTTTTTGTAATTTCACATAGTGTCCAACATTTCACTTTGCGTGAATTTTTAAGTCATATTGGATCAGCCATATTGGATCCGCCGTTTTGATTTTGTAAATTTCAACGTCAAGTTGATTAAACGTCGATTTAGATTGAAAATTTCTAAAAGTGTTACATATTCGATAAGAAAATCATTCAAATGTCTCGGCTTTTATACTTAAAATTTTAGAAACTGAAACGCTGCAAGAATTCACAAAAAATCTCAAACAGTAATCTGTACCAATAACCTGTACATATAGCTTACAACTTACATATTTAACTACTATATTCAGTTGAAAAATTCTAAATTCAAAACAAAAAATTGAAAAATTCAAAAAAGAAATAAAAAATTTTTGCGTTAGTTTTTTGAATTTAAATACCAAAGAAGTCGAAGCGTACATTACTCTTGCAATCAGTGTACAAACATAATTGCAATCACCTGCAATTTTGACAGATTGCGTTTCGTTTAAATGAATTAAATTTATGTGCTTATTCGGAAGAATAAAAATTATGTCACAGAGTGTTTTGGAAAAATAAAAACGATGTTAAATAGAAATTTTGTATTATAGAAAGTATGTCAAATTGTAATGCGGAATTATAAAAACTATGACAAATGATGATTCGGAAAAAGAAAATTATGACAAATGGTAGTTCGGAAAAATGAAAATGATGTAAATAGTAACGCGATATTATAAAAATTATGTTAAATTATAATTTGGTAAAATAAAAATTATGTCAAATGGTAATTCGTAAATATAAGAATTATGACAAATGTCAATTCGAAAAAATAGAAATGAGCACAAGAAGTAATTCGGAAAAATAAAAATTCTCTTTTGGGAAATATTCATGTGCCTCAAAGTTGTGACAGAAGTCAAAACAGAAAAATAGAGAGAACAGTTATTAAATGTTTCGTGTTTCATTTTTCTAAAAAACATGTGTGCATATTTTCGCTTTCGGTCATTACTCATTGAAAAATGAAACTTTCTTTAGTTTGTTGGTTTCATTTTAAAGCTTGAACTTTGCCGAAAAACTGTGATTTGATTAGATTTTTGATACTATTTTCATGGATTTGAAGGATAATTTAAAACTAGGAAAAACGTAAATTTGAGACATTTCTGGTCAACTACGTATGAGGGTGGCCGTTTTAATTGAACAAAAAATTCCTGATCACTTCCCGGTTTTTTTGCGGTTCGCAAAAATTTTTAACTGTCAATGGAATAAAAAAATTAGATCTCATAAAGCTGAACATTTTTTTATTTAAAGTAATCAAAACTGAAATGCAAATTGAATAACTGAAAGTGAAACTCCTTTGAATTTCAAACATTCATGATTGAGGCTTAAAAATTGTTTATTCCAGACATTTTCAATTCTAACGCTTAATAATTCACACGTGTAAAATTGGGGTTTTGAACACAACACAACTTATTATTTTAAACTTTTAAAAATTGAACATTTCAAAGATTTCCGGTTGAAAAATACAAATTTTGAATTTCTTTCAATTGTTATTTGAGACTCAAAACTCCACACTTTCACGTACGAATTAAAAATTTTTTCAAATTCAATAATTAAAATTGTAACGTTCAAAGTTTGAGGTTAGCAGTATGAAATTTTAACGATCCAAGGCTTTCTAGTTCAAAATATTCAGTTTCGAATTGTTTAGTTTTGAATATCTTACTTATAAATTCATTTTATATAAACAGTCAAATATAGCTAAGTATTAAAAAATTGTTCTTTTTTTTGTTGAAAAATTTGTAAATGAATGAGTTAAAACTGGAATATTTTAGACTGAAAGAATATTCAAATAGAATTTGGTATTGAATAAAAACGTTTAATCATGAATGTATTACTTTGAAATTTTTTTAAAATTTGTAAATAGTTTATAAAGTTCCAATCGGACGTTTAAAATTGTTACTAAGGCTCAAGGCCTTAAATTCCGAGTAGTACGAACAATTTTGTGTAATGAAAAAGTGTGAAGTGTACATTTAACTTTATTATTTATATTTCGAAAATATGAAAAATGAAATTTAATGTTCATTTAAACTATCATTCATTAGTGTATAAATTATCAAAATTCCTATTTATTTATCGCAAGCCTTATAGCATTTCCACTATTCCCCTCTTTTCCACTTTTTCTCATTTTTTCACTTAAATGCGAATTGAACTGTTTTTGAATTACAATCCAAAACTTTTTTGGCTGGAATAACAACTATCAAGTTTTTTATTGAAAATTTATCTTGTTTGGTTAAAAATTCAACTACTTGGTTGAAAGTTAAACAAATTTGTGAAAAATTCATTACTTTGGTTGGTGATCCATCATTCGAGTTAAAAATTCCCCTCTTTTGTTGAGAATTTAACTATTTTGATAAAAATTCGTTTTTTTTTTTGGTTGAATTTTTGTTGTTGTTGAAAATGCAATATTTTTACTTGAAATTTTGGGAATTTCATGAGTTCCAAAATGTATTCAATATAGTATCTATATTAATGTTATTTAAAAGAACTTTCTTCCTTGTTTTCGTGAAAAATTTCCTTATTTTCCCTGTTTTTACAGTTGAAAGAATGCTTATTTGGATTCTTCTTGGTTTTGGCTTTCGAATTGAAACAGTTCAATTTTTGACCTTAAATTCTGTAAATTGTTTAATTTTCAACAGATTCAGAATCGTCTTGTGAAATACATTATTATTTTATTTGTTATACTCGAGCTACAGTTAAAATTTGAAAATCATTAATTAATTTATATTTGCAGTTGATCAACTTGAAAACGTTGCTTAGTTAAAAATCTGAATTTCAAACGCTTTTAAATTTAAAAATCTTTGTGAATTTCTTTAAAATGATTGAAATCTTTCAAAATCTTTGTGAAATGGTTTACAATGTTTTGAAATCATAAAAGATCTTTGTGAATTTCTTTGGAATCTTTAGAAATTTTCATGAAATGATCACAATCTTTTGAAATATTTTTAAATCTTTGTATAATAATTGACAATCTTTTGGAATCCTTGTGAATATCTTTGAACAGTTTGAAATCTTTCTGAAATATTTGAAAATATTGAAATCTCTTCGGAATCTTGGAAATCTACTGAAATATTTTGAAATTTTTCAGAAGGTTTGTGAATTTCTTATAAATATTTGAATCTGCGAAGACTCCGAAATCTTTTGAAATCATTGTGACGTTATTAAATTTTTTTTTGGAATCTTCGATATCTTTATAAATCTTTGTTATTGACTTACAATCTTTTGAAATCTCTTGGAATCTCTCAAATTCTTTGAAATCTTCGTAAATTTTTTAAAAATGTTTGAAATGTTTGAATCAGCGGAATCTCTAAAGCCTTCTGAAATCCTTTTGAAGCTTTGTAAATTTCTTTGAAATGTTTGATAAGTTTGAATCTGCGAAATCTTTGAAATCTTAGTAAAATTTTGGAATCTTTGAAATCTTTCTGTTTTCGAAATCTTTGCGAAATCCTGGAAATCTCTTGAAATCTTCTGAATTCAATCTAAGGATTATTAACCAATCTTTAAAATCTTTCTCAAATCTTTAAAATCGAATTATTCACTAATTTTTAAAATCATTTTAAAATAATTATGAAATCTTCGTGATATAATTAGAAATCTTTTCAAATCTTTGTGAATTTCTTTGAAGTGCTAATACCAAAGAAATTCAGAATTATATCTCAGAATTATTCACCAACCTTTGAAAAAATCGAGTCATTCACTAATCTTCGAAATCTTTCTGAAATATTTATGAAATATTCGTGAAATCTTTGTGAAATGATTTAAAATCTTTTTGAATCTTTTGAAATTTTTGTGAGTGTATTCGTTTGAACATAATGAGATATCGTAATGGAAATAACCGGGAATTTGGTCAGCGAAAATTAGTAGACACCCTGTAATATTTTCGAAAGTATCGATTTTAAAATTATTTCATTGAGCTTCATTATTTAGGAGCAGAATACGCCAAGTGCTCCCACCTTATTTTTTTGATCGGGTTGAAACTTCTCTTCAACGAAACCGATTACACTGTTATTCTACTGTTTTAGAAAACTCTTTCGCTGTACTTTAAGACTGTGATATCAATTTAAAAAAAGTTCTTGCAGAATTTTTTTGAAATTAAGATTAAAATTGATTTTTATTGATTTTTGAAGCACCCTTTTAAATTTTTTTTCTATTTCAAAAAAAAGCTTTTTCATCCTCTTTAAAAGCATATAGAAGAAAAGAAGTGGATGGAAAATTTGTTATGGTTATTCGGGAACTTTTTATGCTCGATGGTACGTAAAACTCCCAATTTGAACATAAAAATGTTTCCATCCCACTTTTTCTTCTATATTATCCCAAAGAGGATAGAAAATTTATTCTTTGAAAAGGAAAAGAAAATTCAAAAATTAAAAAAAATAATAATAACACAGTTCTTAAAGTAGACAAAAAGAGCTTTCCAAAACACTATAATAAAAGTCTTATCACATTCGTTTAAGAGAAGTTACACTAACGTGAAAGTAGTGGTGCACGTGAAAAGGTCGAAAGTTCAGGCCTCTGTAAAGGCAATCGGTTGATAAATGGGCCTATGGTTAAGTGTACTAATATACGAGGTGTGGCTATTATATAAACGGACTTTTTTGCCGCTTGCTTGGTGCCTCATCAACAAGAAGCAGGGTCTGATATTAAACTGTACTTCCTCCCATCCTTTCCTCCCAATTTTAAGGTTGTATGACCTTCAGAACGACAGTTACCCTTGTTCGAAGTTGACCGTCTACCTGAGCTGCGCCGGAATTTTTTTGAGTGTAAAAGTAGAACAGCGTGTCAACGTGAAGTTTCTTGTGAAACTTGGAAAATTCGCTACAGAAACATACAATTTATTAAAGGAAGTTCATGGTGATGAGTGTATATCTCGTACTCAAGTTTTTGATTAGTTTGAAAATTTTAAGGAAGGGAGGAAAGTGGTTGATGCCGATCCGCATTCCGGCCGTCCTCGCACATCGAAAACCGATGGTAACATCGAAAAAGTGAGTAAAATTATTCGAACAAATCGATGCCTGAGCATTCGAGCCATTTTTGACTGAGTTAACATCGATGAAACTGTTTAAAAAATTTGAAATGGAAATTTACACGCGTAAGGAAAAAAGACCTGAAATATGGAAGAACATCTCGTAGACTTTTCGTCAGGACAATGCACCAGCACACAAGGTGCTGTCTTTCCAGCAAAAAGCGGCGCAGCTCATAAAAGACCACTCAGAAAAGGATCTGCAACACTGCTTCAAACAATGGAAGATTCGCTTGGAGCGATGTAGGGATCAGGAAGGGGACTACATTCGAAGAGATAATATCTCCAATGAATAATTAGGTTAATAAAAATAATTACTCCGGTTATTTACTGGCACGTTTGGAAAGTCCTAGGTCTAAATAATAAAACAACATTTTCTGGAGAAAATTCGTAATTATTCTTCTACATAGCCCCCCCTTCCTAGCTCGATAGACTCATTCCAACGAGTTTCTAAAAGTTCGATGCCTTTTTTATAGTAGTCGGCGCTCAACTTCCCAAAATAGGCATTTGTATCGGCTATGACCTCTCCCTTTGAATAAAATCTCTTGCCAGCCAGCTATCTCTTCTAGTTTGGGAACGGAAAGAAGTCGCACGAAGCCAAGTCTGGAGAGTAGGGTGGATGAGGAATCAATTCGAAGCCTTGTTCGTATATTTTTACCATTGCTATTGCGGAGGTGTGAGCCGGTACGCTGTCGTGATGAAACAGCACTTTTTTGTGCGCCAATCGTGAACGTTATTCTTTAGCATGGCTTCCTAACGGTTCAATAATGATGTAGATTACGTTTCTGTTATAGTTTTACCCTTACCCAAGTAATCAATGAGGACAATTTCTTGGGAAACCCAAAATGCTGCGGCCATCACCTTCCCAGCTGACAAAACAGCCTTCGCCTTCTTTGGCGCACTTTCATCAGGCAGTACCCACTGCTTTGACTGCTGCTTTGTCTCGCGCGTATAGTGGTGGATCCAAGTTCCGTCAACGGGTGAGAAACGGTGCAAGAACTCCTTCAGATCACGCTTGAGCACGTCCAAATTAGATTAGGAAACATTAGATTCTTCCAACTTCTAGTGCAGTCGCGTCTGAAGGCCATCCTGAACGTGGACGTATATGTATACGTATGTGTATGTGCTCGTATGACTAAACTCAAACTCTTGCATCCATATTTTTGACTGTTGTTTTCGCTGGAGCACACGTGCCATAATACTGATCAAGCCTTTCTGTAGCTGCTTCAGCCCTCTCGCCTCTCAAATAATAATGTTTAAAGAGAACGTGAAATTCGTTTTTTCCATTGTTCAAAAAATCACTGACAAGGGGAAAGCCTTCTCTGCGACATTGACTTTTTGATGAGACTGTCATTAATCGATAGTACGTCAAAAATAATTAGACACGTATCCCGCTCTCTTTGTAAGTGGACCCTTGTTTAAGAATTATGAACGTTTGAAAATCACGGTCGCCGTGGCTGCCAAAGGTCCACCGAGTCGCGCGCGGTTGCTCTCACCAAGCGCCGCCGGTGCAGCGGTAAAAAGCCTGCCTAGCGACTACGCTGCCGCTGGTTCAAATCTTTTTGTCGGTATTTTTTTTCGCATTATAAACATGTCAAATAATCATTTTTTGATAATCCCCCGGCGATTAAATTTTTTTTCAAAAATAGTTAAATTATTGGGGCATGAATGTAATGCAGAAATGTTATACTCATCAGAAGCAACATGTTAAATTTTATAGCGTGAGAAGAGACATCTGCGGTGGAATTCGGGAAGAATGAGTGTAAGTATTCATTCTGCTTTTTCTGAATCCGGTTTCGGGCTCATTGTCATGATTCATGGAAGAAGAGAGAGAGTCGGGCCAGCTGACTCTGTCGTCGATTCTTATCCACGATATTTATTTCCCAATAATATAACTGTTTTTGAAGAAAAATTAATCGCCGCGGAGCATCAAAAAATAATTATTTGGCATGTTTACAATGCGAAAAATGAAAAAAAAAATTTTTGATGTAGACAAAAAGATTTGCACCAGCGGCAGTGTGGTCGCTAGGCAGGCTTTTTACCGCTGCACCGTCAGATTGTGATATAACTTTGGACTTGATCTTAAGGTTAGCACTCCACAAAAATAATTAGGATTTTATACTTGTGGTGTCATCCGTTCGTCAGGCCCGGGACTTTTCAATAGACCTAGTAATGATGACACTTCGTAGGTCCACTAAGACTATAATTGAGCCAAGTTTCAACCTGGTCAAAAAAAAGTTCAGGTGGGAACACTTGAACTTTTTCAAGTATCGCAGAATAGCATTGCTGATATTCAAACTCAAGATGACTTTTCATGCCCGGGAAAATCCTGGAATGAGCCGAGAGTGTGAGGGAATGAAAATTAAAACAAAACACTGAGGGTGATTGCAATGGCATTGACTTTGAGTCGCTGAATTATAGCAGCCGTCACAGCATCGGTAACATAGAAGGTAGGATTAGCACAGAGCGTGAAAATAATTCAGTGATAACAACCGCAGGCGACAGACACTTCACCGACTGTTGTGTTCGCGGTGGTTGCGGCGACATTTAGTATTTCAAATACTAATTACACAGAGCATCGCGCACAATCAACAGGCACGTCTCTTGAGGCCTTGTGAAGGTACGAGTATATTGCGCCAGCTTAATTATGGACCTACATTACGTGAGCTTTGAAACGTCACCTTCTGGAAACGCATCACTCTGATTCGTCTTTCTGATCATAATATTGTAGTAGACTGATAAATTATAATTGAATAATGTTTACTGGGAACTGGGAAATTAAAGTATCAGAGGCCTCCCATGCGTCGAGTTTCAATTCAATTAGGAATAAAAGGGAACACCATTAATCAATTTACCATATTTTTAAGCTTATAATGACACTCTTTAATTTCAGAATTGTTTAATTTTCAACAATCGCGGTTAGCAAAGTTCATAGCTCATCAGTTTTAATTTGCATCGCATTTGAATTAATTGAAAAAATTAATGAATATTTTCGTCAGCCTCTAGATGGTACAAATATAGCATGACTCCCGTAATATATGTATGACATATGTACATAGTGCACTGGAACCTCTGTTTAACGGCGGTCTCGGGTATAACCTGCTATGACCGTGAGTCTCTTCCAAAAATTTATACGGTGTGAAAAATCAGAGATGTATGTACCATTTTTAGTAGGAATACATAACATTTATTAACTGTATTTCGTACAAATGTAGATTTTTGAAATTATACAGAATGGACCTTTTTTAATAATAAAGACTAATTAATGAGAAGAGAATTTTCCGCGTGTATTTGAAAATAAATGCAAAATATGGACTCGGGTATTCAAACTGCCCGCCTTGTGGCTAGGGAACTGCTCAACTCCGCTGCGCTCACTCGTCCTCCCTTTCGGCTCCTTGGACCACCTCTTCAACGAATGTGAGTCGGCTGAAGTTATACGAAAACGGTTAATGTAGGGCCGTTAAATGGTGATTCCAGTATAATTGCTAGTTGATCGATTTGATCCCGAAATCTTCTGTACAGGTTTCGAATTTTTTTATTGATCAACAAATTAAGCATCAGAACGATCCGATTCTCAAGTTCCGTTGCCGGTCGTAAATTTTTATGAGTTTTCATGTGTCATTTGTTATGCCACGGCCAAATAAGTCATGACTGTCTGTATGCACATTGAATCCTGAGCGATCGAAGCAATTTCCTATATTTTCTTTAACGAAATATCAATAAGTTTCGACGGATACTTGAACTACGTGAATATAAAGATTTACGTTTCGAAGATAAAGAAATAGTTTCCAGCGCCATAGAGATTTGTAGCCCAACATTGGAAAATTGGAGTATTTCTCCTACCCTAAAATTCAAAGTTTTCTAAAACATTCCCTGTTGGTCCTAGGAAGTTCGTCTTTTCTGCTTGAAAATTTAACAATGTGGTTCTCATTTTTTTCTCTCTTGACTGCAAAATCTTTCTTAGTTGCAAATTCAACTCTTTTGCTGAAAATTCGCCTATTTGGTTTGAAAATTCATCTCTTCTGATAGAAATTTAATCTTTTTTGTTCAAAAAAAGAACTGTTTAGTTGCAAATCAATCTGTTTGGATTGAGTATTCAACTGTTTTGTTGAAAATGCGTATTTTCGGTTTGAAAATTCATCTCTTTTGGTAGAAACTTAAACATTTTGTTCAAAAAAGTAACTGTTTAGTTGAAAGTTAATCTGTTTTGGTTAAGTATTCAACTGTTTTGTTGAAAATTCATCTTCTTCGCTTGAAATTTGGACTTTCTTGTTGAAAACTCGTATTTTCGGTTTGAAAGTTCATCTCTTTTGGTAGAAATTCAATCATTTTGTTTTTAAAAAAAACGACTTAGTTGACAATTAATCTGTTTTGGTTGAGTATTAAACTATTCTGTTGACAGTTCGTCTTCTAAGCTCGGAAATTTAACAATTTGATGGAAATTTTCATCTTCTTTGACTGGAAAATCTTTCTTGGTTGAAAGTTCAACTCATTCGTGGAAATTTCATCTTTTTTTGTAGAAATTCAATCTTTTTTGTTTAAAAATACAACTATTTGGTTGAAAATTAATCTCTTTTGTTTGAGTTTTCAACTATGTTGTTGGAAATCCGTATTTTTTGGTTGAGTTCTACTGTTATTGATATAAAATTCCATTGTTTTTTTATCCAAAATTCATCTGTTTGTTGAAGAGTCAAATATTTCGTCAAAGTTACGAGTATTTTTTCTGGTCGCAAATTCAAGTGCTTTGTTGGAAATTCGTCCTTTTGAATTGAAAGTTTTTCTTTGATGGTACGGAAGTCATCTTTCTTGGTTGAAATTTCATCTTTTTTTTTGAAAATGAACACTTTTATTGGAAATTCAACTTTTTGGATCGGGTATTCCACTGTCTTTTGAAGAATTCGTCTTTTTGGCTTGAAAATCGAACAGTTTGATTAAAAATTGAGCTGCTTTGTTGAAAATTTGTCTTTTTAGCTTGAAAATTCAACTCTTCTGCTGAAAATTCGTATTTTTCGGTTTGAAAATTCATCTCTCTTGGTAGAAATTTAATAATTTTGTTTGAGAAGGAACTGTTCAGTTAAAAATTAATCTGTTTTGGTTGAGTGTTCAACTGTTTTGTTGAAAATTCGTCTTTTCAGCTTGAAAACTCAACTCTTTTGTTGAAAATTCGTATTTTTCGGTTTGAAAACTCAATTCTTTTGATAAAAATTTAATAATTTCGTTTGAAAAGGAACGCCTTAGTTAAAAATTAATCTGTTTTGGTTGGGTATTCAACTGTTTCGTTGAAAATTCATTTTCTCAGCTCGAAAATTCAACAATCTGGTTAAAATTCTTATCTGCTTTGACTGGAAAATCGTACTTGGTTGAGAGCTCAACTTTTTTGTTGAAAATTCATCTCTCTTAGTGGAAATTTCATCTTATTTTGTTCAAAAATGCAATTATTTGGTTAAAAATTTATCTCTTTTTCTTGAGATTTCAACTATTTCCTTGAAAATTCGTCTTTTTTGGTTGACTTCAACTGTTATTGATATGAAATTTAATTCTTTCTTGACTCAAAATTCATCTGTTTGTTGAAAATTCAAATATTTTGTCAAAGTCATTCTTTCTGGTCGCAAATTCAAGTGTTTTGTTGAGAATTTGTTCTTTTGGATTGAAAATTATTTTTTGATGGTGGGAAAGTCATCTTTCTTGGTTGAAATTTCATCTTTTTTCTCTGAAAATGAACACTTTTATTGGAAATTCAACTTTTTGGGCGGCAAACTCAACTGTCTTCTGAAGAATTTGTCCTTTTAGCTTGAAAATCGAACTCTTTTATTGAAAATTGAGCTGTTTTTTTGAAAATTCATCTTTTTTGATAGAAATTTCATCATTTTGATTAAAAAGGAACTGTTCAGTCAAAAATTAATCCGTTTTGGTTGTGTATTCAACTCTTTTGTTGAAAATTCGTATCTTCGGTTTGAAAATTCATCTCTTTTGGTAGAAATTCAATTATTTTGTTTAAAAAAAAATGTTCACTTGAAAATTAATCTGTTTTGGTTGAGTTTCCAACTTTTTTGTTGAAAGCTTGCTTTTTCTGGTTGAATTCAACTGTCATTGATTCGAAATTGAATTCTTTTTTGGTTGAAAATTCAACTAATTGGCTAAAAGTTGTTCTCCGTTGTTGAAAATTCACTTACTTGGTAAGAGATTTATCATTCTAGTTGAAAATTTATCAGCTAATTGATAAATTGAAATATGAACTATTACATTTTTCGTTGAGAATTCCGTATTTTTGGTTGATAATTCACCTAGTTGAATATTCATTTTTTCTGGAAGAAGACTCACTAGTTGAGCCAAAAACTTATCTGTTTAGTTGAAAATTGAACTATTTTGTTGAAAATTCACTTTTTTTCTAATAGAAAAATTAATTTTTTGACTGAAAATTTAACTATTCCATTCTTGGTTCAAAATTTATCTTTTTTAGTTGAGAATTCAACTATTTGTTGAAAATTAAACTATTTGGCTGAACGTTGAACTCCTTCGTTAAAAATTTTCCTTTTGGTCGAAAATTAATCTTCTTGGTTGAAAATTCAACTTTTTGGCCTAGAATTTAACTACTTGATTAAAATTTGAACTCCTTTGTCAAAAATTCATTTTTTTTTCTTTGAAGATTCATAAATTGAGTAGGAAATTCGTTTTTTTTTCTGTGATGAAAATTAATTCTTCTAACTGAGAATTTGACTATTCCACTCAATAACTCATCATTTTAGTTTGAAATTCATCTCTTTGGTTGCAAATTGAACTATTTTGTTGAATATTCGATTTTTTTCTGGTTGAAAATAATTTTTTTTGGTGAGAAATTAATTATTCCACTTGGTGATACATCATTTTAGTTGAGAACTCATTTATTTGGTTGAAAAGTCTACTATCTCACTTTGGGTTGAGAATTTTTTTTTGTGAAAAATTTTATTATTTGGCTAAAAATGTATCGATTTTGTTTACAATTGAACAATTTTCTCGAAAAGTCTTCATTTATGGTTGAAAATTCAACTATGTATTTTGGTAGAAAATTCAACTATTTGGTTGAAAATTAACATTTTTATTGAGAATTCATATTTGAGGGTTGGAAATTCAACTGTTTCGAAAAAAAATTCAGCTTTTGGCTTAAAAATTGAACAATTTGACTGACACTTTTTTCCTTTCTTCACTAAAAAAACTTTGTTGGTTAAGAATTCAAAACTTTTGTTGAAAATTCCTATTCTTGGTTCGAAAATCCATCTCTTTTAATACAAATTTCATCTTTTTTGTTCAAAAATGCTACTGCTTGGTTGTAAATTAATCTGTTTTCATTGAGATCTTAACTATTTTGTTCAAAATTCGACTTTTTGGTTGAAATATCAACTAATAGAATTTTCATTGAGAATTCATCTTTTTTGGTAAAAAAATTAACTACTTGGTTGAATGTAGAACCCCTTTGTTAGAAATGCATTTTTTTGTTGTTGCAAATTTATCTTTTTGAGATGAAAATTCAACTATTTGATTGAAAATTGGTGAATTTTGTTGAAAATTCGTCTTTCTTAGTAGAAAATTAATCTTTTTCAGTTAAAAATTCAACTATTTGGTTGGATATTCATTTATTTTGTTAAAAATTCGTCTTGTTCAATGGAAAGTCGATCTCTGGCTGTAAATTTATCTTTTTTTGTTGAAAATTTAACTACTCGGTTGAAAATTCATCTCTTCTGATGAAAACTCAACTATTTGGTTGAAAATTCATTCCTTTAGTTGAAAATACATCTCTTCGGTTGAAAGCTTAATTATTTCTTTCAAAATGAATTTCACTTAGATAAAAATTCAACTGTTTGGTGAAAAATTGTCTTTCATTAAAAAATTCAACTATTTATTCAAAATTCATGTATTTTGTTCAAAACCCAACGTTTTCTCAAACATTTTATGTTGGTCCTAGTAAGTCGTGAGCCTTCTAGAAATGGAAGTCGGGACTGAGCGAATCTGTAGAATCACTTTTAGGAAGAAAAAAAAATTAATTTCTGCATCCAGGTTCAGGCTGTAATGTGCATGTAAAGATGGACATAATTTGGTCATGCTATCCCTGCTTTAGTTTTATAAATATTACGTCGGTCATAACTAACCTCCGACTTTCAGTAAAAATAATAACCACTGCCACTCAACAGATATGCAGGAAGTTGTGTAAAAATTAATTTTGGATTCAAAAAAGCGGATAATTTTGATCCGAAGTTAATATTTTCCATATGGTGATTTTATTCATTTCCTGCAGTTCTGTTTTCAATTTATACTTGAGGTTACTCTTTCTCGGTAGGGAAAAAAGCATACATTCAATTAACTCATTCGTTGCTTTGACTTCTGCCTTTCGACCTTTGCCGTCTGGTTTCTGACCCTTGACCTTCGACTCTTGACTTTTGACCTCTGATATTTCAAATTTGACCTTAGACCTTAGACTGGAAAGTTATTTGTAGGACAGACGAAGACACCCTCAAAGACTAGAATTTCTGAGCACAGAATATCACAAAACAAAAAACAAAGAAATACAGGATTATGTAAACACACAACTGAGTTCAATCATAAGTTTAATTTTAAAAAAGAAAATGTTGAAATATTTGAACTAGAAAGACATACGTATCGACCTACCTACTATTTGACCTACGGCCCCCCATTTTGACTCTTGACCTCTGACCTTTGATCTTGGTCCTATGAGCTCTCACCTTTGGGCGACGGTCAATTCCGCACCAGTTCAGGTATGCCCTTCCCCCACTACGCGGCAAATACGCGGCTTCCCCTTTACCGCTGAAGAGAATAGAAAGGGGAAGCCGCGTAGTGAGGGAATGGCATACCTGATCTGGTGCGAAATTGTCCCGTGCCCTCACCTTTCGCCACTGACATTTGTCCTCAGACCCCTCACCTTTGACCCCTTACCTAGTTCACGAAGTCCTTCATCTGGTACATATAGTACACTACCGTCAGAAAGTATCTACACGGATAGCGCAATCGTTATTAAGAATCATTGATGAGTTTAAAACACGATAACTCGGTTGGAAATGAAGCTAGACTTTTTTTTTAAAACAGTGAGTAATTTTGAATTTTTTTAGACCAATTTTTTAGAAAAAATAACATTGTTGTTGTTTTGGCTCCAGGTCTAGAAATTTTAGGTTAAATAATAAATTTTTTAATTAGGTAGAGATTGACGATGCATTTCGCCATGAACTGGCCTCCTCAAAACTGAAAAATTACAGAAAATGTACATAATGCAACATCGTAGCTATTTTTTGAAAATTTTAACATACAAACGAAATGGATAAACATACAATATGTGAAATTTCTCATTAGTTATACAAAATAAGTTGAAAGGTTGGAGGTTGATAAGGTGAAGTTTCATCATGTTAACAAAGTTCCATTAAGATTCATGATTTTGAAAAAAACCATGTTCACAAGGTTAATTTAGCGAAGTTACATAAATTATATGTAATAATAAATTATACATTAACTAATTGGTAATAATCACATGTAAAAATGAACATACTATTAAAAGTAGATCAGATACTTACAATAATATGTTAAATTTCAGAAAAGTAGAATATGTTTTTTAAGTAAAATGTTGAAGATAAATAATATTTTAGTTCCAGAAAATTGGAAAATCATGTTTTTTTAGTTTAAAAAATAGAGATAATTACTAAAAATTTGTGCAGACCACATGTTCGTGGTCTGCTCCACGAATGGAGGTTAGGAACTGAGAAGATTACTAGTTGAAATTCATGAAAGTCACTAGTATGTTTAGTTTTTTATGTAAGTTACTAGAAATTCGAAATTTATGAAAGTTTACTAAACGGCTTGATGATATCATGGTGAATTATATTTGAATTCTCAGTGTCTGATGTAGAATTCACGTTATCTTGATTTTTCACAATATGGAACATTTCTAATACGATCCTTCTGTGAAAATTACTTTCTAGGTCAAATATTTCAACATTTTCTTTTTTAAAATTAAACCTATGACTAAACTCAGTTGTATGTTTACATAATCCTGTAGTTCTTTGTTTTTTGTTTTGTGATATTCTGTGCTCAGAAATTCTAGTCTTTGAGGGTGTCTTCGTCTGTCCCACATATAACTTCCCACAATCGGTCGGAATAATAATCAGAATTTTTTTATCAAGAGATTTGAAGAAAAAGCAGGAGATCGAGAAAATTAAGTATTATCACGACAATGTTGTAAAATATTGTTTATTGTTAAATTTTCATTAAATATATGTAAAATGACGCAAAATAAATTGTTTTTTTTAACTTAAAAAGGCTAATATTACAAAGGAATGAACTAATAAGATTACAAATCAATTTTCTAATCTCGGTAGATGGCGATTAACGTATCAGGGTCGGAAAAATTATCGGGTTCACAGAAAAATTATCGTGTTTTTCAAATTTTTAATAAAAAATCAATAAAACTGTTAAAATATTATTAAACTCTGTAAATATTGATAATTTAAGTATGCAAGGTAAAAGGATCAATTAAGTTGCGTGTATAGGTTGGCGTTAAGGAGAAAGAAAAAGATAATACGTGAAAAAAAGAAAAAGAAAATAAGAGGAAGCTTTTGGAACGCGCCATACGGCATGCGCGCGAAATACATATATTATTCAAAAACTCTAGAATAATAGATTTATATAAGATCAACATAGTCTGAAGCTTCAGTTTCAGGTTAGCCCTGAAGAAGTGAACTGCAATGTTCACGAAACGTCGGCAAGATTCGTAGTTT
>JAUMHM010000088.1:1724486-1738727 GCA_032362435.1 Melikaiella ostensackeni
ATAAAATTGCTGTTGAACATTTCTTTATAGGACCAATCGTAAATCAAGATAATTTTTTTAATCGTCTTTTTAACTATCTATTTGTATATATTATACAGTGAGCGCAGAAAAATGATCGCAAGGCACGAATATTATGATGAGAATGTATTCCTTAAGGCCGATAGGCCGATAGAGCCTTATGCAAATAAATTTCCTTTTTCACTTAAAATCAGGAACAATTTCTTTTTGTAGAATTTCCATCATTTTAGATGGATTCCGTCATTCTGCTTTGGAAGTTCGTTTTTTTCGGTTGAAATTTTAAATGTTTTGTTGAAAATTCGTCTCTTAGAGTTGAAAGTTCAACTGTTTTGTTGTGAATTGGTCTTTTGGGGATTGAAAATTCGACTACTCTGGTAGAAAATTGAACTGTTTGGTTGAAGATGAACTTTTCTGCTCAAAATTCATATCTTAGGATCAAAAATAAAACTGCTTTGTAGAAAATTCGCCTTCTTGGCTCGAAACGTCAACAATTTGTTTGAAATTGTTTTTATTTCTTGACTGAAATATATTTCTTGGCTGAAAATTCAACTCCTTCGATCAATTTCGTATTTTCGGTTCGAAACTTGATCTCTTTTCATAGTAAATTTCTTTTAATGATATTTTTTGGCTAGAAATTTAGCTGTTTGGTTGGAAATTCGTCTTCTTGAGGTTGAAAATTTTACTATTTTGATCGAAAATTAAACTCTTTTTTTGGAAATTAACTTTTTTGTTGAAAGTTCAACTGCTTTGCAAAATTTCTTCTTTTTGGCTCAAGACTTCAACCACTTTGATGCAATTGTTTTTTTTCTTGACTGAAAAACGTTTCTTGGTTATAAATTCAACTCTTTTGTTAAACTTGTTTTTTATTTATTCGAAAGTTCATCTTTTTTGCTGAATATTTCATCTGATTTTTTTTTTTTTGGTTGAAGATTCAACTATTTTTTCGAAAATTCGTCTTCTTTGGTCGAAGTCAATTATTTTTGATTTAAAAATAAAAATTCTTATGGTCGAAAATTCAGTTAATTGTTGAAAGTTGAACTAGTTTGTTAGAAATTAATTTTTGTGGTTAAAAATTCATCCTTCTAGTTGGAAATTCATCTCTTCGATTGAAAATGTAATATTTTGTTGAAAAATCGTTTTTCTGATAGGAAAATGATCTTCTTGGCTGAAAATTCATCTCTATATTCTATTATTTACATACAGAAAAATATTTTAAAAATTTTCCTTTTAAATACGTTCTGTTCTTAGTTTAAAATATTTCCTACACTATTTTTTGTTTAAAAAGATAATTTTTGACTGGTTTACAAAAGAAACTCTTCTAATACTTTTTTTTCATCTATTGAGATACTTTTTTCTTTAGAAACATACTTTCTTGATACTTTTTATAGTTCTATAGAGCACTTCAAAGCCTGCCTAAGTGTAAGATTGTGTTTATGCCTCAAAAAACAAAAAAAAATTATAACGGTTAAGGAAAATAAAAATCGGTCAGGGAAAGGTCAGGGAAAGTCAGTAAATTTCGAAATTCGGATTTTGTAGCAGCCCTGTTACCGTAATTTGGAAAAGAAAAACATAAAGGAAGATCTGAAGCTAATAAAAAAAAAGAGCTCCTCAAGAATTCTCTCTGAGGGCGCATCTAGATGTTAGCAAACATTCTAACGAACCGGAAAATTGGACCATGAAGCTTAAACTTTGAGTTCAAAAAGTTGCATTCAATTCCTCATTCAAAACTGTTCCGAAGTATGTGGCAGACTGCACAACTAAGTAGTTGATTTTCTAAACCGATAACACTATTGGAGCTTTTAGCTTTGTATGATTTAATTATCGTCCAAAAGACTTCGAAATATTGAAAGCCATTCGCAAAATGAATTCAGAGTGATGGTTGGAATATTATGCATTGAGTGATAGAACATGCAATAGAGGGATGGAGTGAGAGAGAAAGAGAAAGATGGTGTAATGACGTAATGAACGAAACGACATAATTGCTCGTTCGTCGGCTTGATCATCCGTGAAACGAACTCGAGAGGGATTGTCGGTGTCCATTTGAACCCGATGCGCCAGTAATTTCAACCTGGGGGATTGGAGGAACCGTAGTCAGCACTAATGGGAGAGCATTAGACTCGGTACGAAGTGGTTGCGGTCACGCAATTGTCGGAGCAGCCAGCCAATCGCATTCCGCGTCCACTCTCACCTATCGGATCGCGCTTGAAACGCCACGATTGTAGCGATGGAATAACAGCTTCTTCGGTGGGAATGATCAATCCACAAAACCGCCTATCGTGACCTTGTGCATGCCACAAGCCGATTCATATGTAATTTCATCCCTCTGTGAATCGGAGAAGATTGAGGCCAGGAACGTACCCCAATTTGAGCGAATTTGTGCTGTATTCATAGAGTAGGCTCTTCGAAAAGATTTTTCGTTCTTTTTTTTTTGTAAACGAAGTTTCCGGTCAACGATAAGCATATTGTATGAGAATTCAACGCATGCCTATACTGATAAATTTTGAAAGTCCTGCCATTTCTAGATCAAAAACTTCTGCTGCTTCACCTATGGCAGCATTGAACAACAACGTTCAAAAATGAGCGTACTGATTTGTGTATTTGTTTGCGTACTTTTTAACAGTCACTTATCTTGAATCAATAGAGATTCTCTGAATGGCCTTAAATTCACCATGAAACGTAAAAGAACATCCATCACATCGTTTTTTAAAGGGCCAAAAAAAAACAAAATCCAGTCAATCCAGAGAATGTTGATAGTGAGTGAAGTGATGTTTTGAATGCAATATTTCGAGGTTATGTCGTGATGAATTCCGAAAAAAATTGTATTCAACGTTTTGAACATTAAAGTTCCCTGGTAGAAATTTCTGATAGAAAGTTCTTTCCGAGGCTATCCAATCGTTTCCACTTCTTTCCGAACCTTTCCGAGATCTGCATCAGATTCTTTCCGAACCTTTCCGAGATCTGCATCAGATTCTTTCCGAAAATTTCTGTTGGAAAATCAGTATAAGTTTTTGAGCAAAAACGATGTTAATTTCATTTATAATTGACATACAAGCTATTTGCACTAACTTGAGTTTTTCAGTCAAATTATGTCAAAATTTCTGATAGAAACGGAAAGCTTCGGATGCAGATCTCGGAAAGCATCTAAAAGAAAATCGTACTCAGACCTATCCGAAATTTTTAACAGGGTATGTTCAAGGTTCGATGCAAACACAAATAAGATCTTGCAACGTGTAATAATTCCTTATCTGAAAAAAACAGAGCAGTTTGGCAGCAGAGCGTAAAATAACAATAACATGCTTGAAATTTATGGCAATTAAGTGAGTACGAAGCTTTTTTACTGACGTACGAAAAATATAAAAATGTCGTTATTTAGCTTTGAAATGAAGAAATATTTCTGATGTAAAAAAATTTGTTTATGATTCGTAATACTAATGTTGTAATAACAGGGAAGAAAATTATAACAGAATTCTGCAACGAATAATCCTAGGCTGTATTAATTTTGCCAATTTTGTAATAAAATTTGCGAAAACTAGTGATGATTTCAAAATTTCTCAAATTAAGAATATTTTATAAATAAACTTCTTACACGTTTTTATTTTGGGCATATCTCACGTCAAGATCAATAGTGTGGCAACACAAAAAAGTCGATTTTTGAGTTAGCTCCACCACAGGATGTAGAATTCCAAGCCCCACAATTCGCGAAAAAAGTGACTATCCTAAGTGCAAGAACGGCCGCGGGGCAGGGCTGGTTACACTACCGCCATTGAGATGCCACGGAGAAAAATGAAAAACTTTGCGCTCAATTTTCTCGAAATGACTTTCTTAAAGTTGTCACACTATTGATATTGACGTGCGATATGTCTGGAATCTTTCACTTATCAAAAAGAAAAATAAATGATACATTTTTTGTAAACACAACATTGAAAATATTACTATATTAGTTGAAGATACTTATCAATGATATTCTCTAATTGGACAGATAAAAACTACTGTCTTCAAATAGATAATAATTATAAAGAGATATTTACTTTTGTGAAAGAAAAAAATCTGTCGATAATCATTTCAATTTAGAAACATTTGACTGTCAGCGGACGAAAATTTGAGAATAAAAATAAAATTCTGAAAGGAAATTTGTTGTTGGGTAATTAATTACGATCAATTTTGTGTTAGTGTTTTGTTGCGCTTAGCAGTAACTTTTGATTTTTATTTTCTCCTCACATTTCCGTCAGCAGGGTTATTTTATTTGTACAAGAACTTATCGTTGGAGAATGCTAATCTTTAAGTTAACCAATGAAAATATTTGAAATTGTAACGCAGAATATGACAGTATTTGTTGTTTGACGTCACTTCAGATTTGTCAATCAGCAATTTCACGTTGAATAAATTTTAATTTTTCATTAAATTTTATAACTGAACAAATTTTTTGCTATAAGTTGTCAAATACATATTCTTACGGTAAGCACAACCACAGAAGATTAAATACGAACAACGGGAAGGTGTTTGTAGACTTCTCCAAAAGTTTAACTTATATTTCAAGCAGTATCGTGATTCTGAAGGTCGTTTTCAAATTTTTTACGCTAAATTTTTATTTGATCCAAATACCATTATTTTGAGAAATGAATGAGCACAATAGTTGAGGTTCGTTCCACCTCTTTATCATTACTTAAATTTTGATTTTTAATTTTTTCTTCATGGCTGCGATCTTGCTTCTTTATATAAACTTTGAAAATGTAACCATACTGGTCGAAATGTCAAAATCGAGGGACATAATGTTGAAGCCAATAACTTTGTTTAAACTGAACGAAATACAGATAATATTAACTTAAAATGATTCTGGTTCAATCAAGTTAAAATGCATTTTATGTTTCATGTCCTCATCTTGTGTGGCTATAGTTTTTACGATTAAAAATCACAAGAAAAAGTGAATTGAGATAAGCTGACTTCATTAAAAATCGAACATTCAAACTCAAATTACTTTTAATCTAGAGCCATAATCCATTTATAAGTATTTTTACGGTTTACTCTACACCATAATAGATACTTGGAAACGAAAATTCAGTTTTAATTTATAAAAATTACTTAGATATCTTCGAGGAACATAGAAGTGAAAGGTTCTAGACATATGCTCATGTAGGTAATCAGAAAATTAATGTTACTAAATTATTCAATCAATAATCAAGTAGATCTTATATACTATTCTTAAACTACCTACAATTTCTATCTTCTTCTTTTTCTTCTTCTACTTTATTATTACAATATTTCTCCTACACCAATAGATGTGCTCTGGTATAGCTTGCCAAATGTATATAAATCTACATTTTTTCAATTTTTAGCGCGACTCTATTTAGAATAAAAATCATTGGCAATTGGTATTAGGAAAAATCCTTGTATACATAGAATTCACGTTTTCCTACTAAAGGGGCGATTATTTTTATACTCGCGCGTAAGATCTTTGTTGAAACAACTTTAATTCGCTGACATATCTGCCTCACACAGAAGAATTTTAATCATTGGTGAATATACTGAATTATACTGTTTGATGAAGAATGAAAATAAGTTGGCACTAATTATAACTGAAAATGAGCGCAAGGAAAATTAAGAAACATTTGAAATTATCATATTTCAGTCTTTTATTACGTGGATTACATTTTATCACATATATACTTCTCGTTGAAAAGTGTAAAATTACTGTAGTGATTTTTTTACAATTCGGTGAAGTACAGATATTGCAGTGGATGAAAGTATGTGTTTTCATAATCTTTGAACACCTGATATATGCGTCATGAAGCATCAAAATTTTCATATGGGTGATTGCCAAAAAGTTGACAATTTTAGACAGTGAGATTTTCGAGAGAAAAAAAGGTTTAAAGCCGGCAAGAATATTTTTTTAAATCAATTCTGACCCTAGAGGATACTACAATATTTTAAAAAGAGATTGAAAAATGACTTCGTGCTTATATGCATTCTAAATGCAATTAAAAGTCTAATTTCATGTTTAGGAAAAAATAGCCTAAATGTTAAGATTTCCATCAATTGAAATTGTTTAGTTTTTATATTTGAGTTTAAAATTATTGAGTTCGCAAGAATTTGAATTACGAAAATTTCAACCATTAATACTTTCAATTTGAAATTAATTCATTGATTGTAGCATAAAAATCGTTCTCTCTAACTAACAGTTGTTGAATTTCAAACACTAGATTTAAAATCATCTAATTTATCGTGTTTCGACATAAAATTATTGAATTTTGAACGTTATGAATCAAGAATTTTTATATTTTTAGTTTAGAGTAGCAGATCTAATTGTTATTTTCACGAAGAAAATATTGTAAGTGATTTATATCTTACAGTCATTTTAATTAATATGAATAGAAAAAAAGGTTTTATGTTGATCCGAAATGAGGCGCATGAATATTCCCCAAATTTTATCTTCCCTGATATATATTCACCTAAAATCATTTGAACGAACAGCAATTTGCTATAATCTTTATTTATCCTAATTGCAAATTTACCTAATTTTCATATTTTCGAATTACTTTTCGCGCTAATTTTCACTTTACTGAATTAAATTTGGAAATAACTTTTATAATGCGGAATTACTATTAAACTTAATTTTTATTTTTCCGAAGTACCATTTCTCATCACACTTATATTTCTGAATTACCGTTTGACATAATTTTTATTTTCCCGAATTATAATTTGACTCAATTTTTGTAATAACGAATTACTATTTAACATGGACAGGGGTTGAAGGGGGGGGGGGGGTAGTGGAAGTAACGTTACGAACTTAAATAACGTTCAGCACGTTTCCTGATGAAAAATTCTAACTTGCGAATTTTTCTAAAGATGGCCCTGCAACGGTATAGTTCAATAATAACTTGAGAATTTTGAAAATCACTTTCATACCTCAAACTTCAAACTTTTTTCCTATTCTTCTCATTACCCCTTTTTAAATAATTCTTTTTGTCTCCCCTGTTTTTAAGAAGCTTCACATTTTTCTCGTTTTTTCGTTTGAATGCGAACTGTTTTAATACAACCCAATGATGAAATGCAAACTACTTCTGGTGAAAAGTTAGATTATTTTGCTTAAAAATTCATTTCTTTCGTTGAAAATGCAACTCTTTCTCAAAAAATTACCTTTGTTTGTTAAGAACTCAACTACTTGGCTTAATGTTGAACTCCTTTGTTCAAGATTAGCTTTTTTTGGCTGGAAACTCATCTCTTTTGTTGAAAATTTAACAATTGTGTTGAAAATTCGTTTGATTTTTGATTGAAAATTAATTTTATTGATCGAAAATTCAACTATTTCATTTCCAGTTGAAAATGTATCTCTTTTCGTTGAAAAATCGACTACTTGATTTCGAGTTGAAGTACTTTGTAAAAAATTCATTTTTTGGTTGAATATTCGTCATTTTAATTAGAAATTCAACTATTTGGTTGTAGAAGATTCGTATTTTAGGTTTGAAATGTTGGAAAATTGGAGAAAAATTTTTTTTTAAATTAAACTATTTAGTTAAAGATCTACTTTTATGTTGAAAATTCATACTCCTGGTTGAAAATTCAACTGTCTGGTAGGTAGTTCGTATTTCCGGCTTAAAAATTCAACATTTTTTTTTTTAAATCGTCTTTTTAGTAAAACATCAATCTGGTTGGTAGAAAATTATTATGTGGATTACATTTTTACACATGTGTCTTTCGATGAAAAGGTGAAATTGTCAAGTGACGCAGTTTATAATTCGGAGAGAAACAAAAATTTTATTTAACTACTGAAGATAAGAATATGTTTCCTTTCTTCGAAATTTTTATTCAGTATAATTTTTTTCCAGATCCAGGACCACCTGACTTGTGACAATCTTCCTCTTTTGTTTGTCGGAAACCTTAAGTATTTATTAATAATTATTATGATGTTAATAATCAAATGAAATATTTACAAAAGCGTTAGTTTGAGGTATTTAAGAAGTTAATTTTCAGAAAATAAGAAAATGTTTTCATAAGTTTCTATACAACTGACCTTTGTATAATCCACATTTTTGCAAGCAGGGAAAGCTATCTTCTTCCACAAGAAGCACATGACCATGACGATCAGTTATACAAATTTCCTTGACAGTTTCAAACTAAAAACCTTTCTTTACTATTTTGAGGAGAACTAATCGTTTACCATTATGGAGAAGAACGTATGAAATTTGGTTTAACTTACTGGGCAGTTATTTTCACATTGATGGGTGTCTCCATTCTACAAGAAATATAATTTCAATTAGTGGAAGTGCTATTTATCAAAGTTCTTATTACTTGATAATTTGAAATTGTGCACAGAAAAAAAATGAACTAATTTATAGTGCGTTTCATTTTTTTCGGGTTTGACGGTATTTAAGTGATTTCGTGTAATTTTCTTTTGTTTGAAAATTCAGTTTATGTATTTTTTGGGTAAAAAAATGCTGCGACTCAATAATTTGCTTCAATATCTGACTGCAAATAATCCCCATTTTTTTTCCGTGGCATACAAATTCCATATAATAGAAATTTTTGTCAAGGGTGTTGGAACCTGGCCTTAACCTTAAAATCTAATTGCCTCATTTTACTCCATGAATACTAGAATTACATTTCTTTTAGATACTTATGCCCTACTCCTGCTTTGAATCAAGTTTGAATTCGAAGTGAGAAATTGGCTCGTTTCAATACTTTTCGTGTGAGACGATTTTTTGGTTTCTAACCTGAGCATTCGAAAAAATCATCTTACTCAAAATGTATTGAAATTAGCCAATTTTTCACATTGAATATAGACTTGAGTCAAAACAGAAGTGAACCCTCAGTATCTAAGAAAGATGTAATTCTAGTAATCATGGCGTAGAATGAGGCAATTCTATCTTGAGGTTAGGGCTTGGTTCCAACGCCCTTAAATTGTATAGATTTGCAGTGAAGAAAGTAAGAGTAGCACTTTTAGTGACCGAATATTCTTATTATGAGCAACATGCTTTTACGTATTTTACTTGTAATAATTTTATTTTCACTACTTTTTAGAAGAAAAAAATGAATTGAACCGAATCCGAACAAAATGGGATACGCGTGGATTCAGCCTGACAATTATTGTTCTCAAGGTCAATTTTGAAAATCGTTCGAATTTTAATTTTGAGGACTGATACTTGTGGTGAATTTCAAAGCGCATCTTTTTTCTCCTTGCAGAAATTTATAGGTTTTGTAGTTTTTGAAGTAATTGTTACAAATGAGATTTCTCGAATTCTGTGTTTGGGCAAAAGAAGAGTTGGAAATGTCCCAAAAAATATTTTGAAATAGCAGCCTTTAAAAAATTTGGCGTTCGTATTAAATTTTTTTCCTGATGGAAAAGTGGATGTTTATGACAATTACGAATAGCAAAATCCAACTTCTTTTTTCTTTGAGCATACGCTTGAACTAAAAAAGCTTTTGAAAAGTCCTCTACCTCGAATTGGATTGAAAGCGGCCAAAAAAAGGACGTAAAAAATTTACGACCCTGAAGTTTCCTATATCTATGGATTTCCAAACTTTTGACCAGCATTATAAACAAACTAAGGGCCTGATCAAAAAACTAAGAACGCCTTTGTATTCGTCTCCGAAATCTCTAAATGCACATTTTTTTGTTTTGAGCAATTTCTTAAACAATTGCATCATTTTTAAGGTTGTACAATTGTTATAAACAAACGAGGGGTCCGATCGAAAAACGGAAAACACTTTTGGATTTGTCTCAAAAATATCTAGATGCGACTTTTTTCTTTTTTTTCAAAGAATTTTTTAAGCAATTGCATCTTTTTTTAATGATTTCAAACTTTGCGAAGCATTATAAACAAACTAAGTGTCCGACAAAGATACAGAAAATACCCATGGGTTCGCCTGCAAAATATCTAAATAAGACATTTTTTTTCAAACAATATTTTACACAATTAAATCATTTGTTTAAGTTCTGAAACTCTTATAAACAAATATTATTATTTCACACCAACTTTGAGAATGTAATCAAAATCAACCTGTGAATAGATCTCAGATACTTTGTTATTATATTTTAAAACCAATTGTTTAAACAAATGAATTGTTAATAACATTTTATTTAACATTTTATCAATTTTTACAGCAGTTTCAAAAACTTATGTATACATACGATGCTAAATGAATCGTTGGCAACAAAAGTATCTCCTCTTAACTTTCAATTTAACAAAACAATGTTGTTAAAAATTTTTCTACCTCAACTATATAAAGCGTATATGATCGACGGCTCATCTATGGATTTCCAAACTTTTGGCAAGAATTATAAACAAACTAAGGGTCCGATCAAAAAACCAAGAACACTTTTGTATTCGTCTCCGAAATCTCTGAAGGCGCATTTTTTAAAACAGTTTTTTTAACAATTGCATCATTTTTTAAGGTTGTATAATTGTTATAAATAAACGAGGGGTCCGATCAAAAAACGTAAAACACATTTGGATTTGTCTCAAAAATATCTAGATGCAACTTTTTTCTTTTTTTTTAAACAATTTTTCAAACAATTGCATTATGTTTTGATAATTTGAAACTTTTCCAAGCATTATAAACAAACTAAGTGCCCGATGAAAAAACAGAAAGCACCCATGGGTTCGCCTGCAAAATATCTAAATGCGACATTTCTTTTAAAAACAATTTTTCAAACAACTAAATCATTTTTTTGAGTTCTGTAACTCTTATAAATAAATATTATCATTTCACAACAAATTTGCGAATGTAATCAAAATCAACCTGTGAATAGATCTCAGATACTTTGTTATTATATTTAAAAACCAATTGTTTGAATAAATGAATTGGGAATAACATTTTGTTTAAAATTTCATCAACTTTTCAGAGCAATTTCAAAACTTATGTACACATAAGATGCTTCAACAGACTCGTTAGCAACAAATCTATCTATTTTCTACCGCAATCATCCTAAATGTATATGTGCGTTTCAACAATTAAATTTTCAGTAACGTTATATATATATATATATATATATATATATTTCATTACTTATGCAAGCATACTATGCTATAATAGACTTGTTAGCAACAAAAGCTTCTGCTCTAAGCTTTCAAAGTAACAAAACAGTGCTGTTAATAATTTTTTTACCTACATTCAACCCAAGAGTAGTACTTTTATAAATAAATGAATATATGAATTACAAATAGCTTTGCTGTTAAAATTTGCAACAACATTCTCATCTTTCTACATGTTTTTGTTTCCTTATGGAGAAAGCTTTGTGGTCGTTGCGGATTTACTTCCGCAAAGCGCATACCTCAGATTAATTTGAATCTCCGTAGATTTATGTATTTTGATGCGCTGAAAACGAAAATGATAGTGAAAATTGGCGAAAATTCCATTTTCATGATAAAAACCATGAAAACCCCATGAAAATCATAGTTTTTTGCCTTTATGTTAGTCAATAATAAAAATTTACAAAAATGTTTTGAATAAAAGTTGTAGATCTTTTAAAAATACATATTTTATGTGTAATACATTTTTACTCCACGTAAAAGGTGTATTTTAAATAGATCCACAACTTTTGTTTCAAGCTTTTTCAAAAATTCTCATTATTTACTAAGATAAACACAAAAAACCATGATTTTCATGTTGTTTTTCAAAGGAAATAAGATGACACGTATTTAACTGTCTTGAGAAAAAAATTATTTTCGCAAAATTATGAGTATTTGAAATTTTAGGGTTGTTTCCACAAAAATACAATTTTTTTCAAATATTTATAACTTTTGACCTGAATGATTTATAATATAATGTTTATAACAATTTTATAACCTTAAAAAATGATGCGATTGTTTAAAAAATTGTTTAGAAAAAAAAGCGCATTCAGAGATTTCGGAGACGAATACAAAGGTGTTCTTAGGTTTTTGATCGGACCCTTAGTTTCTTTATAATACTTGTCAAAAGTTTGGGAATCCATAGATATAGGAAACTTCAGGGTCGTAATAATTCATATTTCAACAAAAAAAATTAATTTTAAATGAAAAATAGTTGAATGCAGCCAACCAGGACGCATTTTCAATATAACAGTTGAATCCTCAACCAAGACAGATTAATTTTCAACCAAAAAGATGAACTCTCAACCAAATACCAAATAGTTGCAATATTAACCGAAAAATATAAATTTTCAAACCAAAAAGACGAATTTTCTACAAAAGAGTTGAATTTTCAATAATAAAATATTTTTTAGCCAAGAAAGATAAAAATTTTAATCAAATTGTGAATTTTCAACCAGAAAATGAATTTTTATTCAAGCTATGGAATTTTCAATAAAAAAGATGAATTCTCAATTATAAATGGAATAATTGACATTCTAACAAAAAAAAAATTATTTCAATTAAAAAATAGTTGAATGCAGACAACCAAGACGCATTTTCAACAAAACAGTTAAATCCTCAACCAAAACAGATTAATTTTCAACAAAACAGTTGCATTTTTAACCAAAAAAGAAAAAATCTTCTACCAAAAGAAATTAATTTTCAAACCAGAAAAACGAGTTCTTAACCAGGAAGGATTTTTTAGTCAAGAGAGAAAAGAGGTGTTAACTAAATATTTGAGTTTTCAAGCCAAAAAATTAATTCTGAAAAAAATCAAGAGGAAAAAACGTTAGGGGGCACTGTCGTGCAATATTCACGAGATACACATATGATATAAAATGTTTTCAATAATAAATAAAATCCACTTTTAATCCATAATTTTATAGAAAAAAGTCCCTTTTTGACCTAAAATTGAAATACTTAAGCAATGTGATCCCTGTGTTTTTTATGTGATTTTGATGTGATGTGTTTGCACTTGAAAAAAATAATCGAGACAAACTTATATTTTTTCTGAAAAACTCTCAGAATTGATTTGTCTTGGATGTAATAGTTCAATGGGAAGTAAGAAAATAATTTTCAAGCATCCTCAACTATTTTGAATGTTCAATCATTTATTTGAATCTAAAAAAATGCTGGACCGCCCTCTACGTTTAATTTTAAAGTTATGTTAAGACCTCGAAAGAAACTAATATGAAAAAAATAATTTATAAAATACTTGCGTATCAACAGTTTATGTCCTTCAAAGAATCGATGTTGGAATAGACTTTTATTACTAGGTTAAACTTGTTTGAGGCTGACTGCGTTCGATCAATATTCGAGGTCTAAAGACTCTCAAATATAATTGATTTAAATTATTCAGTAGTTTAAAATTTCTTGCTGCTTAAAGTACAACTTTGATATTAAAAATATTATAATAAATTCGAAATTGGTTTAAAATAGTAAATATTTTTTGTTTAAACGATGTTTTTAACTGTAATAAAGTTACAAGAATGTTTTATTTTACAACACAGTTAAACATTTTTTAATATTGAAATCTCCTAATTTGAAACTGTTTTCTATTTGTCACTCGTGGTTATTATTTTTGTATCGTCATAGAACTATAGTTGCATCAAGTCACACTATTACAATGAATTTTACAATAAAATATTAATCAAGTCACTCGGTATAGAAAATGAGTATAAAGTTGTCACCTGTTGTCATGCGCAAACTTATGAAAATACATTAGTCTTCGAACAGATTTACCTGAGGGAGGTTCTTTTGCAGTGATTTTCGACAACTTAGACTGTAAGAATCTTAATTTTAGTCTTAATATTCGTGCAAAAATGTCCAAAAACACAAAATCATTCGCACCAATTTTTAACAATGATGTTATTTTACAAAACTTTTAAATTGTTCTAAATTTGAAAAATTTACTTTGGAAAAGAAACTTGTCTCAAAACGAACTTTTTTGGACTCAGAAATGAGATATTTGACAGATGCAAAGGATTAAAATTGACAAGAAAAAAATTGTCCAATTTTTGAATAAGTTGTTTTTAAGTTAACAATTCAGAATATGTGGATCTCAACGATTATAGCCGTAAAAAAATTGCTTGACAAAGATTAAAATCGTAATTTTCTATAAAGATTTCCTCAACCGTAACAAATACGTAAAAGCAGACTATGATTTCGGTATCTTCGCTAAACAAGTATAATACGCGCATCTTCTATGTTTTCACACTATTTTTTTAAACAATATGAAAAAATTAATGCAAAGCACATAACCTACACACATAAGCTACGCACATAAGCCTACAAAATAAAGAAATGAATAAAATCTTCCCATTGTTTAATAATAATTAATTGCAAATTGAGACCGATCGATAAGCACGTTTTTTTAGTTTCGGCGAAGAAAAGTATC
>JAUMHM010000088.1:1758308-1774800 GCA_032362435.1 Melikaiella ostensackeni
AATGCTAGAGGTGTAAATGATCTTAAGGAAAAGGAATTGCGGAAGACAATGCGCGTAAGGAAGCTAGAAATTCTGTGTAAACCGGGAACAAAGAAGAAGGGATGTGACGTAAGAAACATAGAGAACGGGCTAGAACTTTGGTCAGGAGTAGATAATGAATCATATGTTTCCCAAGGAGTCGGTCTGATTATGAATGAGAGAGCTAAACAATATATCAAAAAGTATGAGTGTGAATTGCTTAGATTACCACGGGTTAGAATGAAAGTGGGAATCAGAACACCATTTATTATAGTGTGTTACGGTCCAGTAGATGGTGACAAGAGGCATGTGAAAGATATCTTTTGTGACTCGTGAAATGATATATTAAGGACTTGTGCTCCTGGCGAAAGAATCATTTCGCTTGGAGATATGAAAAACTGGGTTGGTGTGCAACGCAAAGATACTGACAGGATACTGGATCTTTTCGGAGACCCAAAAAATGAACGGTACGGGGATAAATTGATTAGCGTATGCTTTGAAAAAGGCTTCTCCGTTACGAAAACTTGATTCAGACATAAAAAGATTCACATGTATAATTGGTGCAGAGGCGAAAGTCATTGGATGATTGACTTTGTTGTACTGGATGAGACTGAGAGGGCTTGTAAGAAATACAAGGGTTATGAGAGGCTCTCAGTGCGGAACGGATCTCTACCTCTTAATTTCAAAAATGAGTCTAAGTCAAGGGTGGAGGAGAAGAAGAACTATTAATAAGCCAAAGCAGACGCGAGTGAGAATAGAGAATTTGCAGGAATCAGAAGTACAATTGGTATATCTTGAGAAGCTGAATTAATATTTAGAACCTCATAAAGAAGGCTGGAAGACTGAATTGAATAATGAAAATGTAGAGGGAGCATGGATAAAACTACAGGATAGCATCTTCCAGAGTTCATCTGGAGTGTGTAGTGCTGCGGCTGTAGGAAGAAAGGCTGGAGATGCTTGGTGGAATGATGAAATCCGAGTGGCTGCCAAAAAGAAAAGGCAAGCATACTCGAGAACATTAAATCGGAAAGGTCCTAGCGATAAGGAGAGGACTAGATTAAAAAATGATTACAGGGATAAAAACAGGAAAGCCAAGAAGCTAGTAAAAGAAAGCAAGGATGAATTCAAAGCGGAAGGAGATAAAAAAGTGCAAAATGCCTTTGGAGGAAATGAAAAATAATTTTGGAAATGGGTTAAGAAGATAGAGAAATGGAGCATAACAAACTTCTCATTGGAGAGAACACGTTAGACAATTCCGTTGCAGGTAGCGGGAGAAGAATCAATACCGATGACAGTACGTATATCCATATTCGAGATAGTAAAGAATGGTAAGGCTGCTGGAATGGATGGCATCACCGCTGAAATGCTTTAGAGCGGTGGCGGATATTTGTGTGGCTAAGCGAATTTATGAATATGTGTGCAATGCGTGGTGAAATTCCAAATGATTGGAAAAAGGCGATTATCGTCCCAATCTATAAGGGAAAGGGTGATAAGGGCGACTGTGCTAATTAGAGAGCGATTAGCCTGCTGAGTACCGTAGGCAAAATATTTACCAAAATACTGATTGAGGAGGTCATGGGAAGAACTCGAGAAAGGATCTGGGAAGTTCAATGTGGATTTATGCCACAGAGATCATGTGCGGATCAGATATTGAGCTTGGCGTTAGGCAAAGCTGCGTTATGTCCTCCTGGATCTTCAATATATACATGGACAAATGTCTCGAAATGGCTCTGTTAGACGAAGAAGGTGATGATCTCGGGACAGTAAAAGTAGGTGGGCTGGCATTTGCAGATGATAAGATTGTTACAGCAGAATCAGCCGATGATTTCCAGAGAATGATGAGAAGACTAGATACCAGCAAGAAGGGTATGGATATTAAGCTTAGTGCAAATAATACAAAAATTATCGTTTTTGAAAGAAGGGATGGGAAAACAGTATGCAACATTGGCTTTAACAAAGAGAGAGCAAAATACTGTCAGCCATAAATAATTTATACATTTTTCGACAGAAGCTCATTTTTCATTTATTTGTGTCACGTTCTTTGTCCTTTAAAGCAGTATTTGAAAATGTTGTCCTCTTTCAAGTTTAAATCATAAAACGTTGAATATATCTTTTTGAATGATCAGAATGAAACCGGGTTCGATGTTAAGTAAGTTATCGAACTGGGTTGGAATTGATTAGTTGCTTCCGGTGTGTATGGAGTGGTATAACGAGATTGACTGATAGAGAGATGGCGTGGGAGGAAGACAGAAGAAATGAGGATAGATCCAAAAGGAAGATGTACAAACGGAAATAGAGACTTTTGCGATAGTCAGGGCACATTTTCCTATCTCTGCTACAAAGTATTATAAGTTGCGAGCTCGAAAGCTTCAAGTCAAGTCACTCCCTTTCTCCTCACTCGTGTCGCAGCTCCACGTGTATCTGGGTCAATCCTTTATCGCAGAGGACGAGCTCCACCCCTGCGCCATCCTGCTCTATCCTGCGAGGCGTCCGAATCCTGGCCTCCTGCCCAGGAACGTATCAATCCACGACTGGACCTGATTCTTTAAAAAATTACTCGGAAAAAGAATTTAAATCATATTTCAGTATTTTCTGAACGTTGGGATGAAATCGTGGCCCGTAAACTATAGGGTGCTATCTGCGACCTTGCCCACTCGACAGGAGAGGCTTTTCAAAATTGGGTAGTTTGTATATATATTCAGTGAAATGGAGTACCAACACACTGTGAATTTCTTTTGACTGTTGTATCAATAACAAACAATGAGAAAAAAAAAGATTGATAGATGATAACATGTCATATAGATTAAAAACACATAATAGTGTTGTTTCTAAAGCATATGCTCTTCCAAAAGTTCATGAGCTAGATTTGAAATGGCGTTCGATTGTTTCTTCAGCAGGTTCTCCCACTTATAATTCACCTAAATACATTTTGAATTGTTTAAAACCAATTTCTGGAGAAACTCACACATTTGTAAAGCATAGTTGGGACTTAAAGGAGAAGCTTTAAAATATCAAAGTTCCAGATTCACATTCTATAGTTTCACTTGATGCAGTATCAATGTATGACAGTATTCAATTAGACCTTGCATTAGATTATATCGAAAAAAAATTAAATATAAATGATATCTTGACAAAAAATACCAAAAATAAATTTTTAGTTGCTACTAGAACCGTTTTGAATAATACAGTTTTCTCTTTCAATAATGAATTTTACCAACAGATTTCAGGTTGCCCAATGGGCTCTCCATTATCTCCGACTGTTTCAAATTCAGTAATTGAAGATGTTGAAGAAGAGGCTCTTGATAATTTAAGATTTACTCCTATTCTTTACAAAAGATATGTGAATGATATCCCAGCTATCGTTCCATCTGATTAAATAGATAAATTCATAAACACTTTCAACCATATGGAGGATTCGATTAAATTTACTATTGAAAAAGAAGCAAATAATTCTATTGCTTATCTTGATATATATTAATTATTGAAACTTTTGAGGGTAACTTAATCAATTAAATGATATTAAAATCCGGAAAGAAAACTTGGACCAACTAAAAATAACTCTGGGACAAAATAATTACCCAGTAATCAATAGATAACATCATCAAAAAAAGAATTCATGAAATATACAACAGTTGCTCTAAAAATAACAAATGGATTGAAACTTACAAAAAAACTGACCTTAAAGTCTCTTTGCCTTATGCTGAAGGTCCTTCTGAACGTTTTAGGTGTTCTTTAAAATTATATAATATCAATGTTTATTTCAGAAACAAATATTCACTCAATAGATTCCATTTTTTTTTAACAAAGATAAAGATAGTGATGAAAACTTATCTGGTGTAGTATATCTTATGAAATTTAAATGTTGTAATAAAGTTTATATTGGTAAGACTAGCAGGAGACTAAAAACTCGTATTAATGAACATAAACGGGATTGTGAATTAAGCAATCGAAATATGTACTGGTTTACCAAAACGTGTATAGCGATTTGATTATTATTTTGATTATAAACTTAAAAATATAAAAAAATTTTAGCTTGAGAAAACAATACTCATAAGAAAAGAATCATTAAATCAACTTCTATGAGCAAATATAATAAAATTTCCATTGGCTTAAAAACTGAAATTATGTATTAATAAAATTTATCAAAGCTTTCTATAACAGTTTTGTCCATAAAAATTATACAATGACTCAATTAATTTTTAATTTCAACTTAGTTTTGGTGCGCTTCATTCATTAAGGATTCCATTTTAGTATCCGCCTTTCTTAATTACTTATGTAAAATTGGCTTTACCTCTAATGCATTCGTTAGTCAATGTTTGTCCTTTCAAAACACAAAACTTCGTTTAGTTATTAAAATGTAGTTAAATTTTTAATATTGAAGCCTCTTCAAAATTTGAGGTTTTAATTCAATGTTTATAATGTCTGTTCCTAACTAATTTCAATCTTGCTACTTATAAATAAGGGCTATTCTCTCTTAAACTTTGTTGTATTTTGACGTGCTAATTATGGAAATCATCGTGAAAATTGGCGCAAATAGATTTTCATTGTGAGAACTAGAAAAATTTCATAAAAATCATGGTTTTTCACGTTTATCTCAAGGAAGATTTGAAATTTAGAATAATGATTTCCACAAAAGTTGTAGGATTAGTCAAAGTACATATTTTATGTTTCCTCCATTTTTTTCGTGCGAGTGAAATTTTTCAGATATTTGATGATAAAGATTAAAATTTCATGCCTAGCCCCTGCTGAAAGCGTATGTATTTTTTTATCTTCAATTTGTCTTAAACTCCGCATAAGTATGTATTTTGATGTGTTGATTACGAAAATGGTAGTGCGAATTGGCGCAAATTTGATTTTCATGGCGAAAACCATGAAAAACCCATGAAAGTGATGGTTTTTCGAATTTATTTCGGTAAACAGGGGAAATTTCAGAAAAGTTTCTAGACAAAAGTTATAGATCCATTAAAAATATACATTTTTTATTCGTGATAATTTTCCTTTAGGAGTGATAGTTTTCGAGAAAATTGCTATTGACATTTAGTACGTGTAACAGGCTTGAGTGCAGTAAGTGATAGGCCTCTCTTCACCGTCCGCGCTGACGGTACTTCAGGAGCAGTTGGTTACGTGCTTTTATTATTTTCAGGTCGACTGAACTGAAGCACTTATATAACGCAAAAGGTGAGTGCAGAGGTTTCGTTCTAAAAATTTTTTTCTTACATTAGTTTTCGTTTTTTTTGGGAGCTTCTAAACCTACCATCAGGATTAATCAGTAACACAACATTTTTAGTTTGTGTCTCATTTTTCAAGATCGAAATGAGACACTTGAGTGGTTACGGGATATTGAATTGATTCCAACGGAACGATTCTGTTGTAAGCATAAGACGAAAATGGCTCTCAGCGAATAAAAATCTTGAACAGGAAGGTCGCATTGGTGGTGTCGGCGAAATCGTCGAAATTGACGAATGAAAGATCGGTCGACGGAAATTTGAAAGAGTACGTGTGGTGGCGGGTTCATGGATCTTCGGCTTCTTGAGGCACTTTGGCCCTTTTTTCAGTTCCTAAGGGTGTTATAATTTTCTTTCCAGTTTCTTGGGGCAGTTTGGCTTTTTTCGCATTTTCATGAGGCAATTTGGCCTCTATTTTTTTTATTGTTTGGGGCAGTTTATCCTCCTTTTTGTAGGTCTGCTAGACCCTTTCGCTTTGTAAGTGTTTCTATGTTTCAATTCGGATTGAATTCTACACGTTACCATTATAACCCCTTCCCCTTTCCAACTTTTTCACATGCTAGGTATTTATTGAAAATTCTTCTACTAGCACAAGAACTCAGCGGAATGTTTGAAAAAAGCATTGCACTGCAGTGATTAATGATGATCGCGATGAGGATTTGGAAAATTCTGAATTGGTGAGAGGCGAGCGGACTTATGATGATAAAGCACCCCGATTTGTGAGAGGCGAGGGGACTCACAGTCATTAAGGACCCTGGAAAGGAGTTAAAAATTGTACTGCAACATTCTCGTGGTGAACTCTGGAAACCATAATTTGATTAGGCTAACTGCAGACCTTTATGGAGGAAATATTACTTATCATGTATTTCATTACATCAGTTACATGAATTATCATGCGGAAAGATAACCATTTGTCTGATCACAGAAATAATGTTTGTCAAACCGTTAGTCCATCAAGGATCAAGAATAGTGGTTGAGACGATATATTAGAAATAGTTGGTGAGGTAAATGAGGATTGTCAATAACAAAACATGTAGTGGTTCTGTAACGACTCTCAAGCCCTCTTTTGAGACTCTTAAGAGAGTATAAATAAATAAAGAAGAGAAGTTTTCATTTAGTGTATCCTTTGTAGAATTACGCTTTGAAGAGGACTTGGATTATAGTCAAAACACGTTGACGATCTTGCAAATAAACATTAAGGAACAGGAAGAGGCCTACACATTCTTGATCATATTGAACGATTGTTATAATCGCGAATTCTTTGAAATTTTCGAATCGTAACTTTGTTCAATTCATAATAATTTTCAATTATGACTTTAGTTATGCTCACAACTTGTTGAAAAGAAGATAGATGTGCGAAAATATTCCTTGAAAATGCCTATCTGTAACTATAGCAAGCTCTTTTCTGAGGACTATAGCTTGACACTGATACTTGCAAGTTTTCTGAAAGGGACGTGAGTTTCCTTTCCTTCGGGCTTCATTATCTTTTCCTCATTCTTCTACTTCCCGAACCTCTCTACATCGAGACAACAAAGGGCTTTCCAACTTTTGTTTGCTCTCTGCTCTCAAACTAATACGAGCCAGAAAGGAAAGCAGAATGATTTACAGAAACAATTACAGGCAAAGTCTACTGTTGCCTAATCTTTAATGAGATTCGAATGAATTTATATTTATCTTCCTGTCCTTTAACCTACTTTTTACCAACCTCTTTTAATTTCTCGTTGCCTTTTAGCATTCACAATTTATTATTTAGACGAGAGCTTTTAGTGTACCTACGATTCGTAGATGCGGCCACGGAATAATGAATAGTCTTCCTTCACCTTTACTCTCCACGCCAGCTTCTCATTTCATTACGATTCTTTTTACATCACGAGCCAGCCGTGCATTATTAATTAATGCGGGAATAAATTAAAAAACCACGTTCTTATTATGACTTTTTTGTCGCGCAACCGTTAAAGAGAATTATGCACTCTCAAGTGTTGTGATTGCTTTAGTTTTTACTGAAAGGTGCCGTAATTCCTGCCATATTTCTTCAAATTTCATAATGAGAGTTATGATTCCCTCATTTTTTCATTCAACAAATAAAACGAGCTGGATGTTATGGCCAAGTTTTATACTTTCAGAAGCAACAAATTTTCATGGTGAATTGAAAGGCTGAAAAATATTTTCATACTGGTTTCTAATTTGAATCATATCGTGTGAAAAAATGGAGTGGGCTCACAGACCATGAGGGGCCCATGCGGGCAATCCCGGCGTGGTCCCTCATGGAAACGACATGCTAATCAAGGAGAATTCCACATTGGCTTGCCTCAAGGTTGCCCTTATGGTTGCCCTAGAGGGACCCTCATGGGCCCCTCGCAGTTGCCCCGCCAGTATATTTCTAATTTTTCAAAATACCTTTGATAATTGCTCCTCATAATTTTACGAATTGTATTTTGATTTGAATTTTAATAAATAACTCACTGCTAGCCTTGACTAACTTCAACTCAAAAGTGCTTGCACATCCGTTTTTTTTGTATTTGTTTCGGGGATGCCCACCGGTTATTTTAAACCAAGAAAGGACTAAATTGTACTACGCATTTTTGATAAAAATATTTTTTTTTCATTTTTCAAGATTAAAAATCTCATTTTCCTCGGAAACCACGCAAAATATGTATAGAAGTTCATTATTAAAAATGGTTCCTCTTCCTGAAACATACAAAATTATACCCTTAATAGATGTTCATTTTGTGATTTTTAACAAATTCTTTTGAAAACTTGAAAAAATCGGTAAAAATTAAGTAAGATAAAATTTAGGTTAACGGACTTTAACATTTTATTCTTGGAAACATTTTGTTTCAGTTCAGTCACAATGTGAAGAATATGTTCCATGAAATGATTAAGGTTCCTGAGCTTCAGAGTAAAGGAAAATTTGTTTTCATCTCAAAAATTGAACAAGCATCATAATTTTGAACGACTGGAAATCTCATTTTTCTCGACGACAAAGTAAAATATGAATAGCAATATATAGTTCAAAATTATTCCACTTCCTGAAATTCATAAAATTATATCCTTACCGGACGCCTAGTTCGTATGTACTCTAACAAATTTTCCCCAAAAAATAGATAAAATCTATAAAAATCGACTAGAACAGCATTTATTTTATCGAGCTTCAACATTTTATTTTTTAAACGTTTAGTAGCAATGTTAAACTAAATGCATTCTTAGTCGATTTTCATATATTTTTTCTACTTTCTTGAAAATTTGTTGAAAGACATGAGATAAACATCTGGTAAAGGTATAATTTCGCAGATTTCAGGAAGTGCAACAATTTTTACCCATGAACTACTATTCACATTTTGCGCCGTTTTCGAAAAAAATTAGATCTTTTATTGTTAAAAATGCTGTTTCTTCAATTATAGAAATAAAAACCGATTTTCATTAACTTTTTAGCTCAGGAATCCTAATAATTTCATGGAACATGTTCTTCAAATTGTTACTGAATTAAAAACAAACATTTCTAAAAGTAAAATGTTGAATTTCTTCAAACTACATGCTATTTTAGTCGAGTTTTGAATATTTTTTTCAAAAGATTTGTTAAAATACACAAAATTAACATCTGGTAAGAAAATAATTTTATAGATTTCAGGAAGGGAAACAATTTTTAACGATTAACTGCTACTCATATTACGCATCATCTTCGAAAAATAATGTTAAAAATAAAAATATCTTTTTTCCCAAAAATACGACGTACAATGTTTTCGGCTTGGAATAACCGGCGTGCATCGTCAAAACACGTACAAAAGAGAAACCGGATGTGCAAGCACTTTTGGGGTGAGCTTAATTAAAGCTAGCCGTAAAATATATATCGTTGATATGTATACAAAATTTAAAGATAAAAAAAATATTAGCCCCTCGGCCGGGACAATTTATTACACAAAAAAATCGTTTGATTATTGAGAGTTGAGGCATGAGGGCAGCCAGGGGGGCCCCTTGCGGGGGCCCTCGTGGAATATTCGAGGTTTTGAAGTTTAGTCCAGTGAACAGTGTCCATTTTTTAAGTGCATTATACAAACCTTGTCAACAGAAATTTCATTTTTAGGTATATGAATTCTCAAAAAAACGCTTTGAAGATTGTAGGCATCCGCAATTTCTTAAAAACGAAAAAATCCATTTTGCGATCAAGCTATGAAAGACACGAAAAAATTTCAAGAAAAATTGTTCATTTCAAAAAGATCTAAACATATTTTGAAAACATTTTTTAATGAGACGCATAAATTTTGCTTTAATCGTGAAAAATGACGATAAGAAGAAAAATGAGAATATCCTCACGCAGCGGGCAGATGTTTAAAATAATATAATGAAAAATGTTACAAGAAAGCTGCAGGAATATTTTGAGGCATCTATATTTACCACCCTTGTTCAGCGAGTATGAGATAAGTTCACATAATTTCTACAAATAGTGCAATGTTTTGAAATAGGTAAGTACGTCCATTATCTCGATTAACTCCCACCCTAAAAACAATCCTTGGGGTGCCAAATACATTTCAAAAATTGCTTCCGTTTGTGACACGAAATTCATCGTTGGTTACCTTATCCGACGGACTAGTTCAAATCTCAAAAAATATCATCAAGTTTATAACAATAATGCATTTTTTGTAAGTCTGAGCTGATCAAACATCAACATTTGTAGTATCAGAAAAATATTAACTATTTGGACTTAGAAATTTCAACCTACCAACCGAGGGCCCCCACGTGGGCCCTGTTAGAATATCTACGATTTCGAAGTTCAACTTCCGAAAAAATGTCATCAAATTTTCAACAAAAATTCATTTTTTGTAAGTCTAAACTATTCAAGCACCAAAATTCGTAGTATCAAAAAAATGTGAACCCTTCGGACTTGAGAATATTAGTCTATCAACGTTGAAGGCGAACGAGCAGCGCTCCCTACGTGGGCCCTCGTGGGTGCTCCCCTATGGATTATCCACATGGGCCCCTGACGGGGACTACCACTCCAAAGAGGGCTAAATGGAGTTTTTCCCACACACTTCTAATTAACATTTTTTATTTGATCCAATTTCAAATTGCAGTTTACAATACGAAATAAGTTTTATTTGAATCCCTTGGCTCTTTAAAATTTTGAATTTTGAACATAATCAATTCAAAGTTACTCCCTTTTTAACATTTTTATTTGTAAATGTATTTCGTTTAATTCTGAAAGTTGAAATATGTAATGCCTTATTTTTTACGTTTTAACTAAAAAATTCATCAACTACGAATATTTCATTAAAATACTTGAACTTTCGAGAATGCAGGTAAATTTTAAATTTGACAATTTGTAATCTTTTAAATTTAAATTTTCTTAATCCCAAAATATTCGAGTTTGAAAGAGTTCATAATTGAGTTTCCACATTTTTTAATATGTGATCGTTCATACTGAAACATTTTAATCCAGTGGTTGAATCCTATGAAAGATATATTGTTTTATTCATGATTATTATCTCATATTATTTTATCAACATCGAGAGTTTTTACTGAATTTCACATATGCTCGCGGAGTTCAAACGGTTTAATATATGACTAAACATTCAATATTCGATATACACTTTAGCGTGGTTCAATATTTTCGAAACTGTTTGATATGAATTTTCTCATTAAATGCTTTTACAAGAAAACTTTTATGTACAAATTGCAATACTTACGTTTGATGCTTGCCAGGCACGGTACTTTGAGCATTTACGATTATACGTATAGTATATGTGGGTGATTCTACTGACGGGACCCTTTTCAGTTCGACTTTTATGAGAAAATTTTTTTTTAGATTTTAAAATATTTTTTCCGTGAAATAAATTCATACAACCTTTGATGGTGAGAAGGTGATTTGCATGAATTTAATTCTTAAAAATATTTATATTTTAGGGGTAGTTTTGCACCGCATCCGTTCACAGTGGGCAAGAAGGGTTCCGTGGCCAGAAGTCGGCGAGCCCATTGAAATGTACAAAAATGAATTCTAATGATACCAGTATATATTTTTTTGGATCGATGATTCCGAATCTGGAGTCAAAATTGAAAAAAATTAAATGGCAAATCCAATATGGTGACAATCTTTTCAAAAAACGATTAAATTCACTCGGAACATGGTATCTAAGAGTTTTTGAGGGCGCTCATTCCGAATCTAAAGCCGAAATTTAAAAGAAATTGCGGATATAATATGGCAGACAATTATATCAGAAAATGATTGGATTTACTCGAAACGTGGTATCTAGGGGTTTTTATTTTATTTTATTTCAGGGTTGATGCGCTCATCCCGAAGCTGAAGTCGGAGTTTCCAAGAGAAAACAAAATAGCGGATGCAATATGGTAAATAAGTATTTTAAAAAATCATTGGATTTACTGGAAACGTTGCATTCACGGATTTTCGAGGGCGCTGATCCTAAATCTTAAGTCAAAATTTTCAAAAATGGAATGACGGATTCAATATGGTGGACAAGCATTTCAAACAATGATTTATTATTCTCAAAACGTGGTATATCAGGGTTTTTGAAGGTGCTTCTTCTGGATCTGAAGTCGAAATTGATAAAAATGGCAGATTCAATATGGTGGACAAGTATTTTGAAAAATGATTGGATTTACTCGAAGCGTGGTATCTAGGGGTTTTCGAGTCCGCTGATTCTGAATCCTAAGTCAAAATTTCAAGAAATAAAATGGAAAATCAAATATGGTAGACAAGCATTTCGAAACATAATTTAATTTACTCGAAGCGTGGTATCTAAGAGTTTTTGAGGGTGCTACTTCCGAATCTGAAGTCGAAATTTGAAAGAAATTGCGGATCCAATACGGCAGATAAGTATTCCAAAAAATGATTGTATTTACTCGAAACGTGGTATCTAGAGGTTTTCGAGGATACTGATTCTAAATCTGAAGTAAAAATTTCAAAAAACAAAATGACGGATCAAATATGGCGGACAAAGAATTCAAAAAATTATTCAATATTCTGGAAACTTGGTATCTAATGGTTTTTCAAGGCGCTCCTTCCGAATCTGACGTCAACATTTGAAAAAAAATGGCGAATCAAATGCGGCGTACAAGTATTACAAAAAGTCATTGGATTTACTCAAAACATGGTATCTAGGGGTTTTCAAGGGCGCTGATTCTGACTCTTTATTCAGAATTTCAAAAAATAAAATGGCGAATTCAATATGGTGGACAAGCATTTCAAAAAATGATTCAATTTACTCGGAACTTGGTACCTAAGAGTTTTTGAGGGAGTTTATTCCGAATCTGAAGTCGAAATTAATAAAAAGCGGATCCAACATGGCGGACACCTATTTCGAAAAATTATTGGATGCACTGGAAATGTGGTATCTAGGGGGTTTCTAGGGCGCTGATTGTGAATCTTCAGTCAAAGAAAAAAAACAAAAAAAAATGACGGATCAAATAAAGTGGACAAGCATTTCAGAAAATGATTTGATTTACTGGAAGCGTGGTATCTAGGTGTTTTCGAGTCCGCTGATTCTAAGTCCTAAGTCAAATTTTCCAGAATAGTTGGCGGATCAAATATGGTAGACAAGCATTTCGAAAATCATTTAATTTACTTGAAGCGTGGTATCTAAGAGTTTTTGAGGGTGCTTATTGCGAATCTGAAGTCGAAATTAAAAAAAAATTGGATTTACTCAGAACGTGATATCTACGGGTTGTCGAAGGCCTTGATTCTGAATTTCAAGTCAAAATTTCAAAAAATGAAATTGCGGATTTAATATGGTGGACAAGCATTTCAAAAAAATGATTTAAATCACTCGGAACGTGGTATCTAAGAGTCTTCGGGGGCGTTTATTCCGAATCTAAAGTCGAAACTTGAAAGAAATTGCGGATCCAATATGGCAAACAATTATTCCAAAAAATAATTGTATTTACTCGAAACGTGGTATCTAGAGGTTTTCGAGGACGCTGATTCTAAATCTGAAGTAAAAATTTCAAAAAACGAAATGACGTATCAAATATGGCGGACAAGGAATTCAAAAAATTATTCAATATTCTGGAAACTTGATATCTAATGGTTTTTGAAGGCGCTTATTCCGAATCTGGCGTCAAAATTTAAAAAAAATGGCGAATCAAATGCGGCGTACAAGTATTTCAAAAAGTTATTGGATTTACTCAAAACATGGTATCTAGGGGTTCTCAAGGGCGCTGATTCTGAATCTTTATTCAGAATTTCAAAAAATAAAATGGCGGATTCAATATGGTGGACAAGCATTTCAAAAAATGATTCAATTTACTCGGAACTTGGCACCTAAGAGTTTTTGAGGGAGTTTATTCCGAATCTGAAGTTGAAATTAATAAAAAGCAGATCCAATATGGTGGACACCTATTTCAAAAAATTATTGGATGCACTGGAAGCGTGGTATCTAGGGGGTTTCGAGGGCGCTGATTGCGAATCTTCAGTCAAAAAAAACAAATGACGGATCAAATATAGTGGACAAGCATTTCAGAAAATGATTTGATTTACTGGAGGCGTGGTATCTATGTGTTTTCGAGTCTGCTGATTCTAAATCCTAAGTCAAAATTTCAAGAAATAAAATGGAAAATCAAATATGGTAAACAAGCATTTCGAAACATAATTTAATTTACTGGAAGCGTGGTATCTAAGAGTTTTTGAGGGTGCTTCTTCCGAATCTGAAGTCGAAATGAAAAAAAAAAATTGGACATACTCGAAACGTGGTATCTACGAGTTGTCGAGGGCGCTGGTTCTGAATTTCAAGTCAAAATTTTAAAAAATTAAATTGCAAATTTAATTTGGTGGACAAGTGTTTCAATAAAATGATTCAACTCATCCGGAACGTGGTGTCTAAGAGTCTTCGAGGGCGTTTATTCCGAATCTAAAGTCGAAATTTGAAAGAAATTGCGGATCCAATGTGGCAGACAAGTATTCCAAAAAATGATTGTATTTACTCGAAGCGTGGTATCTAGAGGTTTTCAAGGACGCTGATTCTAAATCTGAAGTAAAAACTCCAAAAAACAAAATGACGGATCAAATATGGCGGACAAGGAATTAAAAAAATTATTCAATATTCTGGAAACTTGGTATCTAATGGTTTTTGAAGGCGCTTATTCCGAATCTGACGTCAAAATTAAAAAAAAATTGCAGATCCAATATGGCAGACAAGTATTTCAAAAAATGAATGGATTTACTCGAGAGGTGATATCTAGGGGTTTTTATTTTATTTCATTTTAGGGTTGATGAGCTTATTCCGAATCTGATGTCGGAATTTCAAAGAAAAAACAAAATAGCGGATCCAGTATGGCGGATAAGCATTTCAAAAAATTATTGGATTCACTGAAAACGTTGTATGTAGGGGTTTCCGAGAGCGCTGATCCTAAACCTCAATTCAAAATTTCAAAAAATAAAATGGCGGATCCAATATGGTGGACAAGTATTCCAAAAAATGATTCAATTGCCTCGAAACGTGGTATCTAAGTGTTTTGAGGGCGCTCATTCCGAATCCAGGTATCTAGGTATCTAGAGGGTTTCGACGGCACTTATTTCGAATCTGAAGTCTAAAAGTTAAAAGAAATTGCGGAACTAATATGGCGGACAAGTATTTGAGAAAATGATTCGATTCACTTGAAACGTGATATCTAAAGGTTTAAGAGGGCGCTGATTTCGAAATGGTTAGCGGAGCGCGTAGAAAAATCTGTTACCGCCTAACATTGCCGAAAACAATAATCCTTTAAATACAATCATCTCAACGCAAAAGATTCAACCTTTAATTTGAGCTCTGCTAGAAGTTTCTAGTACGTCTAGCTCGCATCATATCTTGTTCTCATTTCAACATTAAATTTTTTGGAGAATAGGGTGGATGAGGAATCAATTCGAAGCCCTGTTCGTGTATTTTAGCTATTCCGATTGCTACGGTTTGAGCCGGTGCGTTCAGATGATCAAACAGCACTTTTTTGTGCACCAATCGTGACCGTGTTTTTTGTAGCTCGGCTTTCAAACGGTCCAATAATGATGCATAGTACTTTCCTGTTATAGTTTTACCCTTCTCCAAGTAATCAATATGGATACTTCCTTGGAAATTCCAAAAGACTGTAGCCATCACCTTTCCAGATGACAAATAGTCTTCGCCTTCTCTGGCGCACTGTCACCAGGCAGTACCCACTGCTTTGACTGCTGCTTTGTCTCGGGTGTATAATGGTGGATTCGATAGAGATACTGGGATGAAACTTTTTTGCTGTTGTCTGAAATCAAATACGAGGAATATGTGAAATTGAATCCGAAAACGAGCGTTTTGAGGAAAATTAGAATTTTTAAAATATTAATAACTTTTTTTTTCACTTTCATAATTTTTTAAATTTAATAAATTTGTCTAGATGGCAGTCTTCCGATAAGAATACTGGGATCAAACTACTTCTGATGTTGACCAACATCAAGTACAAGTTATGTATGAAGTAAAATACGAGAACCGAGCGTTCAGAGGAAAATAATAATTTTTTTAGCTGTCAAAAATTTTTCAGTTTTAATTAATTTGTAAAAATGGCCGACTTTCGATTGAGATACTGGGAATGGAACTTTTTTTGCCATTGTCCTGTAGCTCGGCTTTCAAACGGTCCAATAATGATGCATAGTACCTTCCTGTTATAGTTTTACCCTTCTCCAAGTAATCAATATGGATAATTCCTTGGAAATTCCAAAATACTGTAGCCATCACCTTTCCAGATGACAAAACAGTCTCCGCCTTCTCTGGCGCACTTTCACCAGGCAGTACCCACTGCTTTGACTGCTGCTATGTCTCGGATGTATAATGGTGGATTCGATAGAGATACTGGGATGAAACTTGTTTTGCTGTTGTCCAACATCAAACACAAGTGATATATGAAATGAAATCCGAGAACCAAGCGTTTTGAAGATAATTATCATTTTCAAAATTTTAACAAATTTCTTCAATCTAATAAATTTGTCTAAATGGCAGTCTTCCGATAAGAATACTGAGATGAAACTTCTTCTGCTGTTGTCCGAAATCAAATAAAAATAACTTATGAAATAAAATATGTGAATCGAGCATTTAGGGGAAAATTGAAATTGAGAAAAAAAATTATACATCAGGGTGCGTGGATGGATGAAACGTAGTTATCATAGTGTGATAACCATCTAAAATAATTTTTACTACATTTTATTGCTAAAAAATTTATTTTTCTGATTGAAAAAAAAATTATATCAACGTTCATAAGTGTTGCGAACTTCAGCAACATCCTCTTGGACGCATGCAATT
>JAUMHM010000088.1:1782031-1795829 GCA_032362435.1 Melikaiella ostensackeni
CTCGCGCTTGATATCTAAAGAATTCCATATAATTTATGATGAATTTCAAAGAATTCAAGATTAATTTTGACAAGTTCAAAAATTTATCTTCGGCAAACTACATGCCATAACAGAAAATAATAGAGAGATTTTTGTAATAGATGGAGATTATGTTTCATATCTATATCTGCATCCCCCCGTCCCACGAAAACTTGGAAAGGGCAACGAGTTTAATCGTACTCGCGTTTGATGTCTAAAGAACTCCATATAATTTATGATGAGTTTCAAAGAATTCAAGATTAATTTTAACAAGTTAGAAAATTCATCTTCAGCGAACTTTATGCCAATATAGGCAATGAAAGGTTGATCATTGTAATAGATGGAGATTATGTTTCATCTCTGTATCTGCATCCCCCCATCCCTCAGAAACTTCAGAAGGACAACGAGTTTGACCGTACTGGAATTTGATACCTGAAGAATTCCATATAATTTATGATGAATTCCGAAGAATTCAAGATAATTCTTCACTGCATGTAATCCTGCGATTCCTGTTAAAGAAATGAGGTTAGGTACTCCTTTCTACGGAAGAGAAAAGTATGCCGTAAGAGAAAATCAAAAAACGGTAAAATATGCAGCAAGATAATCCACAACGTGAAATAAATACCCAATTTAATGATGTAGAATTTAAATGTTCATAAGTAAACAATTCATCACGTCTTGAAATTAATTTTTTTAGCTCCAGTATACTTCTATACAGATAAGAAGTGGTGTTGATTGAAATGTTAAGTGATTGCCTGATTACAAAACATGAAACTACGCTTCGGGAGTTGAAGCAACTACAAATTGGAAGTGTTTTCGTTTGGAAGTTCTCAAGTTAGAAAGGAAAGGGTCTCCTACTTGAAGGTCTTCTCGCTTAGAACTTTAATGCAGTTGCGTGGCTTAAAAGTGCAAAAGGAGAAAGTTTACAGCTCAATTTTAATTCTTGATTTCAATTAGTGGGGTAGATTTGAGTTTGTCAAGTAACGTTTACAGCTTGTTAATAATTCAAAACAATTAGCTTGAAATGAAAAATTCAAGCATCTATAGAGCTAAACGTTAAGGAATAAAAAATTGAATGAAACGTGTGAAAAAATGGAGTGGAGAATGGATTGCCCTCAGGTCATGAGGGGCCCATGAGGGCACTCCAGATATGGACTCTCATGGAAACGAAATGCTAATACATGAGTATTCAGCATGAGCCTTTCTCATGGTAGCCCTTGAGGGACCCTCGTGAGCCCCTCATAGTTGCCCTGACGGTTAATTTTTAATTTTTGAAAATACCGTTATTAATTGTCTTATCATTTTCAAGTATATTTTAATAAATATATATGTTTTCTTATTATGTCTAAGAAATTTAAAGATTAAAAAAATTAGAATATTAGCGCCGCGACCGGTGCTTGAACTCATGACCAGCATCTTATCAGACTTCCGTTTTGTCTTTTGCTTGATTTATCACAAAGTTTATAACTTTTTCTCAGACAGGCACTTCGCACGCTCATAGAAATTTTTTGTATTTATTTTTATTTCCAATATCTGCATAATTGGATGAGATACTGCTACTATTTAACACAAAATACAATTTATCACAACAGAAAGACCGTTTGATTTTTGTAAACTGAGGCACGAGGGCAACTATCAGGGTCCCCTGCAGAGGCCCTCGTGGAATATCTGCGATTTAAAAGTTCAATTTCCAAAAAAATATCATATTTTCAATAAAGATGTAACTTTTGTAAGCCTGAACTAATCAAGCACCAAAATTTGTAGTTAAAAAAAAAAAAATTAACCCTTTGGGCTTAGAAATTTCAGCCGTTCGACTATGAGGACAAGCGATCAGGTCTCCCTGCGGGAGCCCTCGTGGGTTTTCCTCATGGATTATCCACATGGGCGCCTGACGGGGGCCAACATTTGAAAGAGGTCTGAACGAAGCTTTTTCACAAGGGGGGCTTACAAACTAGTCTCTGAATCTGCATGAATAAAAACTACTATATGAAATATATTAGTAAAAATTTGAACTATCAAATAAATTAGCGGAATATAAATGTGAACTCAGCAGTAAAATCAGATATTAAGAGAGTACAGAATTTAAAATTTAAAATACTTAAATCCAAATTAAAAAATCATGAATTAAAGATTTATATGATAATTTTCTCTTAGAAAAAAAGGGGAATCTGAGTTTACTAATTATATTATTCCCTTTGTTTCAGGTAAGTGGTTTTCGTATTAAAAAATCAAGAAGGGACATCTAAGGGTAATGCAATAAATTCCAGTAAATTATCATAGAGTAGGTTTTGAACAAATCTCTCGGTAATTTAAAATTAATTACTCCTTTTTACAATGACCAGAAATCCCCTTGTGCTTAGGTTATTGATTATATTACTAATCAACCACCATTTTTTAACAAAGCCGTAGCAGTAGTGAAACTTGTTATTCTTGAAATTTATAATTGTCAAATTTCAAAGGTGTTGAAATGTTCAATTTATCATACTGGAAATTTGAGATTGTTCGACCAGCTTCTTTGAATCGTTCCATTTCAAAGGTTTTAGTTCGAAAAATTGCAAAACCTGAAGAATACTTCTACATTTTACGATTCCAATCTGGAACGTTTTAGACCAGTTTCTCGGGTTTAAAATTATTTTAAATATAAAGGCCGTTTCCACACATGTATCGAAATTTCGGTACGAATAGCCGGATTTTTTTGGTACGAATAGTAGTTGTTCATTTGTCCAAATTTTGAATGACATGAATTTCAAGTTGTTTAATATTTATAACTTCAAATGTTTCAAATATTATTCATAAAGTATTCAAATTTGAGTAGAATATAATAATAGGCTGTGGTATTTTATATTTTATATTTATTATTATATTATATATAATATATATTTAATTTATTATTTATATAATATATATTTATTATTATTATGTTATATTTATATTTGTTTTTTATTTTTAAGAAATATTTTATTTTAATAATAATAATAATAATAATAATAATAATAATACATTTTGGAGACCTTTTTATAATAAATATTGTAGAAAATGTTGAGAAACGTAGTCTTAAAAAATACATTCTAAAAATATCCTGTATAAATATTCCGTTATAAATTAGGGTATTAATCTGAGTAGTAAATTTACGTCCATTGATAACCGGCCGTTCTCCGAAGAAAGACATCGTGTTTCCGTGGTGTAGTGGTTATCACATCCGCCTAACACGCGGAAGGTCCCCGGTTCGATCCCGGGCGGAAACATTTTTTTTTTTACTTTAACTTGTTTCTTTCATGATAAACCTTTGTTTAGAAAGAGAGTAATTTTTGACGATCATTAATGCTATTGCATAAAGTAGCGCCTTAAACAGATTATAACAGAAAGTTTAATTCAAATTTTTTTCTTAAATATTCAATAATTTTTTTGTAACACAATAAAAATTTGGTTGACCGTACAATAACGAAATTCGTTTGCTTCAACCAAGCTTTGATTGAATACTAGATGATTAGCACAATTTCACTAATTCAGATTCACAGAGTACAACAGTTTTATAGATACTTCTTCAACTTATCTCACATTTTTTCAAAGAAAATTAAGTACAAACCATTATATTATTCATAACAATAGAAAAAGTCATCAATAATTTTAACTGAGAAATTTGGATGGTAGTTTTTGGGAAAAATATTTGCCACTTAGACAAATATTTACCGAGGGAAGGGGGGTATTTTTTACTTTTGAATGGATATACAACCTGCTTTGGCTATTTTTAACTTTAAACCTTTCAACAGAAAGGAAAATGATGACTACTACAGTTTCGAAGGTCAAATGTTTATTTTTCAAAATAAAAGAATCGATGGTAACGTCCTGGGAAATTATTTTAAAACTGTAGCAGACTTCGTTTTATTTTTTCATTGAAATACTTGAAAATAGGCAAAACAGGCAGTAAGTGTATCCTCACAAGAGTAACAAATGTCATCCCCACCCCTTTATATTGCTGTCTGGTTTTCGGAGGATAATTATAGTTGTAAATACTAATTTTTTGAACCTTTTTATCTACTAAAAAACTGATTTCGAGCCAAAATAACCAAAAATGTATCATTATTCGTTATTATGAGCTTTGTCGTGGATGTGCGAACATATGATATATTATTTTTATCTGCAACTTTTTGTGAGAAATCTGGATACCAAACTACAATTTTTGGACACCCTCCGAGTTTGAAGAAAAAAATGTTTTTTCTGCTCCGTCCTAATACACATACAAGAACGTTTCTTACTAAACCGAAATGTAAAAGTCATAAATCGTCTTTTATCACGCAGTGTCAGTTAATGAAGAATATAAAATTTGTCACCATTCCACGTAAAACAAAACATTATAAAAAAACAGTATCACCTTGATGAAAACAAATAAATTTCTGACAACGGTATAATTTAAAAAAATGTCTTTATACATTTTATCTGTGCACAGCTCTTCCGTATTTCAGTCACATTGTCCATTTCTAATATTTTCCTCGCTTATGGTGCGGTTTTCCATTGCAGCCGTGAGTTCAAATCATAAATATGAGAATGATCAATCATTGACTTTCAAAAGTATGAAAAATGTATAGCAAATGAGACAATCCCATACTTCAAGTATATTGAAATACTATAGATAAAGAATAGCCAAAGTATAGCTGAGTATGGCTGAAGTGTAGCTGAAGTATAGCTGAAGTATGGGATGTACTTCATCTATACTTAAGCACAGCTGAAGTATAGACTATACTTCATTTATGCTTAAGTATGGAAAAATCAGGCGCGGATCCAGAGAAGTGTCCTGAGGGGGGGGGGGGGGGCGGCAGAAAATTTTATACACATGTTGAATATATAGATATATATATATATACCATTTTATACATTAATATTATTTTATATCTTTTGCAATCCTTTTGATATTAATGAGCGATTCTGAATTATTTTTGCATGTTAATATATTTTATTGAAAATTTGTTAGTAGAAAGTTTATTCACTTCAGTCCCACTGCTGGGGGGGGGGCGATCGCCGTTTCACCACCATTGTACATCCGCACCTGGGCAAAAGTATCGGTCATAGAATGGCACTCATTTGTCTCTCAAGATAATAACCTAGCAACGGGATAAACATATGGTATCATAAATGACCGCTTGTCCGGAAATTTTAAAAGTTCGCGTTCACGACAAGGAGATATACAATGAAAAAATTATATGGTTCTAATATCACATATATTGGTAAGAGATCGGGAATTTTGGATTCCTGACCATAGTATTATTAGCATACAAATATCTCATCAAAATTTCATTTAGGTGAAATATTTAATGATAAATTTTGCATAATATAAAGTCCAATAACTTATGTTACAATTAAAATTTTACTTATTTGCACTTTACTTATTTCAGAAGCTGCTTCAGCCATACATTGACTAAACATCAGTTATACTTCAGCTATACTTCAGTTATACTGCAGCTATACTTCTCAAATATGCTTTAGCTATATTTGAGCTACACATTCAATACACTTTCTTCAAATACACATGAAGTATAGGAAGCCTCATTTGCTATACTTTCACTATACCATCTGAGAAATCACTCCCATACGACTGCCCAAACGTTTTCCTAGATCAATCTCATACCAAAATTCATTCAGCCGGAGCGTGTAGTTATAGCACATGTAATATTGTGTTATTTCTATGATAAATATTATTTCTCTGACGTTTGTTGGTGCACAATGGACCACGACCGCACTGTCATTAATGAATCCTTTTATCCATTTGCTTTCCTGATTATTCAAAATTACACATATAGAGTTTATTATCAACATAAATATTCATCAGCGTCCAACTCCCGTATATGCTTTGGTTGTCAGTCTGACGGAGGAATGGGCATTTGTTTGTACATAAACATTTCTCGACCCACCAACTGGGAAAGTGTAGTACGTACGACAGTTGAGTATAACGTACGCGCTTGCGATCGCAATTGCCGATTAATATTAATCATCAGATTAGACTGTGTTGTAGCACGTGCATAATCATGTATTCCATGTAATGATCGAATCATCGTCAACATCTAGTTAGCCTGAAACAATTGAACCTTTTGTGAAAGTATCTAATATTCATATATGAGGAATGGTTACCAAATAACCGGACTGAATTTTTTGCCGCTTGCTTGTGACCTAGGCAACAAGAAGCAGAGTGTGATATTGATCTGTGTTCTTGACCCTCCCCTTCCCTCCAAATTTCAAGTTTGTATGACCCTCAGTACGACAGTAACCTTTGTTCGAAGTTGACTGTCTACCTGAGCTCCGCCGAACTTATGTTGAGTGTGAAAGTAGAACAGCGCGTCAACATGAAGATTCTTGTGAAACTAGGAAAATCTGCTATAGAAACGTATAATTTTTTAAAGGAAGTTGATGGTGATGCTTGTTTTTGAAGAACATCGTTAACTCAAAAAAAATCGGTGAATGAGTTTTTTAAATGAATGAAATCATGAAAGAAAGATGCATCTAATTATATAAACCATTCTTGAAAATTGTTAATGATATGAAAAATAATTGTTGCATAATTATTGCAAAACACCGTTATCTCAATAATATCTAATAAGAAGCCATAACACATGTTTTTGCTTCGAGAGACTCCGTAACTCGATCATTAAAAATTAAAAATTTAAAAATAAACATCGGAACTGTTTACTTGCTATTAAAAAACTGAGAAAACATCTACCGAATGAAGATGCAGTTATTTAGATTCATTTAGTTGTAAGCTTCTTCAGATTAAAAGGTTACTTATTTGAAAAATTCTGGTTTGATAGCAAACATATTTCACTAATTAATTAGTTAATTCGAAATGTAAGCAATCATTTAGATTTTCTATATATTTCATGATACTTCGAAACATGCTTTTATAAATTTATATTTCTCCTATTTGAATGAAATGAATTACAATAATTAACAATCAGAATTCAACACCTTCATCAATTATATTCGTTTCCGAATTTTTAATAAATCACCAAGGTTTGCCAGATAATTGTATACGATCGTTGTGTTTCTGAGCCACAAATCAATGTAATACAAATATATAAATTTCGAAATTTTAAAGGAATAGTAATTTAAATATCATCATTTAAATGAAAAAATTTTCTTGGATTCAAATTTGGAAAGTTTCCCATTTAAATATTAATAATATTATTACTTGTTTCCTGATATTTAATTATAAATATTATTAAAAATAATGAAACATTACTTAACATTAACTATTAAATAGTATATGAAATAGCAGTGAATTAATTCATCAGTGAATAACTCAATATGAATTAAATTGCGATAGTAATTACACAATAATAAATATTATTTTTATTTCAGTTGATGGTACTACTTTGTTGAAAAGTCCTTCTTTTTTAGTTGAAAATTCAACAATTTCTATGAAAATTATGTATTTTGTTGTAAATTTGTCTTTTTTGGTGGGACATCAATGATCTTGACTGAAAATTTCATTACCAGGTTGAAGGTTGAATCACTTCGTTAAAAATTCATTTTAGTAGTTAAATATCTGTCTCTCGGGTTGAAAAATTAACTATTTTGTTTGAAATTCGTTTTCCTTGTTTGAAAATCGATTTTTTCTACTGCAAGTTTAACTATTCCATTTTTGGTTGAAAATGGATAGCTTTTGGTTTAAAATTTAAGTATTTAGCTGAAAACTAACTTTTTTGTTAAAAATTCATATTTTTGAGTTGCAGATTCAACTGTTTTGTTGAAAATTCTAATTTTTTTTGTAGAAAATTCAACAATTCGGTTAGGAATCAACTTTGGTTGACGTTCATATTTTTGGGTTGAGAACTCAACTGTTTTTCAGAGAACTCGCCTTTTGGTTTGAAAATGCATCTCTTTTGGCAAAAATTCAATAATCTTTGGGTTGAAAATGCAACTGTTTGGTTGGAAATTAATCTGCTTTAGTTGAGGATTCAACTATTGTCTTGACAAGTCGTCTTTCTTAGTTGAATTTAACTGCTTCTGATTTCAAATAAAAATCTTTTTTGGTTGAAATATCAACTATTACACCTTTTTTGGAAAATTAATTTTTTTTTATTAAAAATGCAACTACTTTGTTGCGAATTGCGCTTCTGAGTTGAAAATTCATTTTGTTGTTGTTAAAGATTCATCACATGAGCTGAAAACTCATATTTTCGGGTTTGAAATTCCAAATATTTTGTTGTAAATTTAATTATTATGATAAAATCTCAACTATTCTATTGAAAAGTCATCATTTTATTTTAAAATCCAATAGCTTCGTTGAAAGTTTAGCTTTATGGATCGAAAATTCATTTTTTTTGGATTGAAAACTTTTCCTTCTGGATGAAAAATTCACCTGCCTTCTAAAAAATTCGTTTTTGCCTTGAAAATTCAACGATATGGTAGAAAATACAACTCGAAATAGTGTGACGTAGTTTTCAAACAGCCCCTACTAAAATAACAAAAGCTTTTGTTCCATTTTCGAGTAGGACATATTTTGTAAATGAAAAACATCAATAAATATGAAAACATAAAGCAATATGCAAAATAGTTAACATTTATGTAAAAGCAAATAAAAAGTATGTTTGTAGGTATTATTGCCGATGAACAAAAACTGTGTACGTATTACTGCGTCCCTATTACTGTAAATTTTAGTTCTATGTATGCGAACGTATATAAAAATTAAAAAGATGATTCAAGTGGGGTCTTCTTATTAACACTAATCTTATCGTTTGAAAAAAATGATGACATTATATAAAATTTACTCTATGTTTAATTTATATCTTAAAATAACAGAGATGTATGCCTGTAACTGCATCCCTATGACTGCAGATTTATGAGTTATATTTCGAAAACCGAAGTTATCTCGAAGACAGCAGCATTGTTAAAAACGATGGAAAATGTAAAAATTTACGTAAATTTATTAGTCATTCGCAGTTTTTGATCTGCTCATTATTTCACTCTGGGTATACAGCATATATATGAGTACGGCAGCAATTGGGACACCTAAAGTAATTGGGACATTCACCCTATGAAATTCAATACATTTTTTAGAAAACTAGCTCAAACATACTATCATTAAAAAGTCGCAGTGCTTTATTATCTTAAATAACAAGAATCCAATATGGAAGGGTAGTCAATGGAAGGTCAATGACCATTTACAGAGCTAAAATGTTATACATATGGTATTTATATACCTAGGTACTCTTATGCTTAAAAAAATTTCCGGAGGTGTATATTGTATATTTGTTACACGTGTTGTATTCTTTTATATTTTTTTGAACTCAGCGTATGAAACATATTCATGTATCGCATTATAAAACGTATCAATGGAAGTTACAAACAGGTCTATATCATGTTGAGGTTTCTCATAAAATTGATTCAAATTCGTGCACATAGTGGGCATTGAAGATTGCTGGATCAATTTTGGAGAAACATGGATAAGCGGTTCACTTCTTGTTGCATATGTTGGAACCTAAAACGGTATAATTTGAAGAATTTCAGGGCAATAAAATATTGCTCGAATTACTTTAAAGAGAAATAGTATGATAGTACTATATAAGTTGGCCTGCCCTCTAATGAGCAGATATTCCATCTTTCTCTCAAATCGGACAGATCAGAACTAAGTGGAGGATAAGTCTCATGTTCTTTCCAGTGTAGAGATTTTATAAATCCTTTTTGGCAACTTTCAATAGCTCTAATATTATTCAGGAAGTGTGGTGACCCGATTACGGATCCGTACTCCAATTTTGATCTCACCAATGTATCAAACAGAATTTCAAAAGTAGCAGGGCCTCTGGAGTGTCTGCTTGCTCTTAACATAAATCCTAGAGATTGATTCGTACTCAATAACATTTTATCGATATGGAATTTAATAGTAAGGCATGGATCAAATGTTATTTTAAGATCAACTATGGTGAACACTCTCTCAATTTTCACACCCTAGATTGTATATTCATAGTCATATGAGACGGGTTTGTTGCGGCCTCTGAGGCACAAAAGGATTCTACATTTTTGAACGTTAAGTTCAAGGTTGTTCACAATACACCAGTCCTCAAGTTTATTTAAATTATCTTTTAGTGCGTAAGATGAGCTATAATCTCACATTGGTGAAGACAATTTAACATCATCTGCATACATATAATGATGGCAATCCAGCGTAGCCGACAAATCATTAATATATACCAAAAAAAATAGTGGACCTAGGTTTGAGCCCTGCGGTACACCAGATGTTGGCCTGAAAGTTTGAGACGAGTGTCCACCATATTGTACATACGTTCCTCTATCTGATAGATAAGAGTGCATAAGTCGAATTACATTAGACGCAAGATGCAAGACACTCAACTTCTGTAGTAACGCAACATGATCTACTTTGTCAAAAGCCTTTGACAGGTCTGTATATATGACATATGCTTGATTATATACCTGTTATTGTGTCTTGACTAGATGGGTAAAACATAATAGGTTTGTAAAAGTGGGGATTTTTGCGGAACAAATCCGTGTTGCAGTGGTGAGAGAACTTTCAAAACTGCTGTTGGAATGATGTCATGAATACATATGTACCTCAAATACTCTTGACAGTCCGCAGGAAATTGATATAGGCCTGTGATTTATCATGTCCAATTTATCTCCTCTTTCCCATACTGGGCATATTCGAGAACATATCTAGATATTCGGAAAGCAACTTGTTCTTAGTGATAAGTTAAGTATAATTCTAGGCGGCGTAACTAAAAAATAACTGCCACAATACCAACAGAACACATATTTGTTTCCTTTGATGTAATAGCCATGTTTCCAAACATTGCATATGAAAGAGTGAAACTTGCTATTGAAAATAGATGGGACTACTGAATATGTTTTCAATTCTATTTATTTTAAATTCAATGATATCTTCTATGAACAAAAATTTGGTACTTCGATAGGCTTAGTCTTGTCCCCAATTATTGCTGAAATTGTGATGGAAGATTTGCGAAATGAAGTTTTTAACAGAAATAATTTCGAATTGGACTTTTGTGCAAGATATGTTGATGATTCTGTATTATCTTCACATGCACGAAATGTAGATACCCTACTAAATGTTTAAAATAGTATACATCCAAGATTACAGTCCACTGTTGAAATTGAAACAGAAGGTAGACTGAATTTTCTTGATATGACATTAATATAAGCTGCTCTAAATTATATGATTCGGCACAGAAAAACTATTTCTTCAAGAAGAACATTAAATTTCAATTCAAACCGTTCCATTCTAAACAAAATAGGAATTGTGAAGAATATAACTAATAGAGCTATTAAATTACCTCACCCTACATTCCATGAAAAGAATATTGAATTATGCAAACAAATTCTTTTTCTAAACCATTATCCTATTACTCTTATTGACGAGAATATACATAACAGAATTGTTCAGATTTAGAATGAAGATAATAATCAGAACAGAGGAAATGTATAAGATTACAATAGATTCAATACGGTTGTCCTACCTTATTTCGAAAAAATCTCAAAAATCTTGAAATCAATGTTAGGAAAATTGGGATTACATACGATTAGTATAGAGTTCCTTTCAAATGCAACTTGATTGTTACATTAGGTAAAGACAAATATGAAAAACTTGTAAAATGATCTATAATTTGCAAATTTAAATGTAGACAATTTTAGGCTGTTCACATAGAACAAACAAGGAGATCACTTAGAACAAGAAAAGATGAACATGAAAATAATTTTCATAGAAGTGCAAGATATAACTCTGTCCTTACAAATCATAGACTCACACATGGGCATGATTTTAATTGGAATGATGTTCAAGTTGTGTATCATGAGAGAAATCAAAAAAAGAAAGAAATCATGGCAATGCTTTTCATCAAGAGGGAAGATAACAAAGCTATACATTGAAAAAAAAATCTGGCTAGGTACAACAGAATTTGGGATGGAATCATAAATTGGATATAATGACGCTAATTTTATGGCATTATTTGGAATTTTCAGAAATCAATTTCCAATTAAAAAATAAAAGGATCGGAATCTGGAATTATTCAGAAAATTTTCCACTAATGTCGAAGTCGCAATTTTCGAAATAATGAAATATGTAGGTACCAAAAAACTAAAATTAATATCAATCATATCGGTTTTTTTATTTTTAGGTAAAAATAGTAATTTTCCAATCAAACGATTTAACAAATTATACCTGTTGTTTTTTTTATAAATCATCCCTTATGAGAAAGTTCAAATTGGCTTCGAAACATGTTCGTTCCCCAGTGGTATAAAAAAGACGGAGAAAAGAAAGAGTGTGAGAATGGTTTTGGATGACCCTTCCTTTTTTCTCCATATTTTTTCTTTCTATTGTGTACATTTATTGCACATCTGTCTTTGATGAGCCGGAAAGACAAGTAGTCTCAAAATCTATTTTTGAATTAAGAACTTTTTGTGTATTTTTTTTCAGTATACGAAAAATTTTTCATAAGAAAATGGATCTTATTTCGATCTTTATGAAATTTTAAAAGAGAGACATTAAGCAAAGGTTTGTTTCAATCTGCAGGGTTGCCTATGAATAATTAAGATTTCTTTTACTTGATGTTTTAATGATCACCTCGATTTACTAAAAGATATCTATTTTTGTTATATATATTTAAAAAAAAATTTCGATGAAGTTAGCAATTCTTAAGAAATGTGTTATTGATTTGGATTAATACCTTTTTTTTGAAAAATGGAATAATCTGAATAGATTGGTTCTAATTCAACCCAAAAACACTTAGATTGGATACATCGCAGAAGAAATTATTGATAGAATGCAAGTTTCGTGGGTTTTTTTTCGAAAAAGATATTTCATATTAACAAGAAAATATGTTTTCACTTTAACAAAATAGAAAAGGTAACAAAGAAACTTCTAATGAGAATATCAATCAATTTGATAAATTCATTTAAATTTAGTGAAAAAGGCTACCATGCATAAATACATATAACTTCATCGTGTTTTCTATTTTAGAATAATAAAAAAAAAGAATCTTCATAAGAAAGTGAATATCACATTGAACTTGAAGATTTTTGATTTTTATAAGAAAATGGAAGGATTGACTGAACAACATTTGATAATGAAGAATGTTTTATTCATACTTTCGAGTAATATTCGAATGTAATCAATATATGTTTCATTATTTTCAACTGTAGTTATCCTATAAATTACCCCTGATGAGGAAGTCTAAATTGGCTTCGAAACATGTTATTCCCCAGTAGTATAAAAAAGACGGAAGAAGAAATAGTGTGAGGTTGGTTTTGGTTGGGTCTTTCCTTTTCCATCTTCTCCTTTTTTCTTGTTTGTATATCTATTATACATTTGTCTCTAATGAGCCGGAAAAGATAAAAGTTTCGAAGTTTTAAATTAAATTAATGGTTAACTCAACTTATTCAAAGATATCTATTTTACTTAAATATAGTTTACAAATTGGAAGAAGTTAGCAATTTCTTAGAAATGTGTTATTGGTTTGGATTATCACCTCTTTCTTTTTTGTAAAATAGAATGTTCTGAATAGATTGGTTCCAAATCAACCCACAAAATTTTTATGGTTTCGGTCAGGTATCCGCCCCCCACAGTGCGAAAAAAATAACTTTTTTGGTTCAAAAACTTCTTGTTGACGGTCTGGCCTTCTGTAAGGAATTTACGAAGCACAACATCTCTGTAATCCATGAAAACCGTAAGCATCACCTTCTTTTTTGACTGAAAACGACGTGGTTTTTTCGGTCGCGGCTCATTGGGTGAACGCCATTCACTCGCTTGATGTCTGGAGTGCGT
>JAUMHM010000088.1:1804810-1814955 GCA_032362435.1 Melikaiella ostensackeni
CTTTTTCAAGATCAACAAATGCACAGAAAACTTTTCTGTTTACTCTCAAACTCTTTTCTATGATCTGTCTTAAGCTTAATATCTGATCCGCACATGATCTCCCTGGCATAAATCCACATCCAACTTTCAAAATCTTTTCTTTAGTTATTCCCATGACATTCTCGATCAGTATTTTGTTAAATAATTTGCTCACGGTACTTGGTAGGCTAATCACTCTTTAATTTTCAGAACTCCTATAAATCACCAAAGCCTTTCATAATTTTGAAAACTTTTTATGAATTTTCTCAAAACTCTGTGTAAATTTCCAAAAGTCTCTGGAAACTTTCACTTTTCTCTAAGAGTTTCTTTTGAACAGTCCTTAGTCTGTCGTCTCGTCACTTTAAAACCTTGCAAAGAAAACTCTCACAAACAGGTACATTATCTTTATCGCTTGATCAATGATGAAAATTCCATACGACCAACCTAAGTTTACCATAAAATTTGATAGTAGAAGGATCTTTGAACTTTATCAAAGGAGCTAATGTGATGTTTTGCTTGTGATAATTTTCCAATCCCCGAAAATTGGAATTCAACTTTTCTTGGTCGGCAATTTCAATTTTTTCAAAGCATTTTCTATTCTTACAGCAAAAGTGAACAAGCTGGAAATCTTCAAAAGACTCTTAAAGCTTAAGATTACGAGCCTGTTGACTTTTGCTGTAAGAATAAAAAATGCTTTAAAAAAATTGGGATTGCCGATCAAGAGGAGATGCATTCCAATTTCTGGGGACAGGAAGATTATCATAAGCAAAACATCTTATTAGGTAGTTTCATGAAGTTTAAAGATCCTTCTACTATAAAATGTTATAGTAAATCTAGGCTGGTCGTACAGAATTTTTATTATTGATCAAGCGATAAAGATAATGTACCTATTTGTAGGAGTTTTTTTTTGCAAGGTTTTAAAGTTAGGAAACAATAACTAAGGACGAGTCGAAAGAAACTTTGAGAAAAAAGAAGTTTGAATGATGAGAGAGAAAATCGTGATGGGGAATCTGTCAAATTAGCAGTTGAAATGAAGGGGTTGATTGAAATACACTGTTACAGTACACCACACCTAAAATCATATTACTCTAATTCCTCTTTGAATTGTTTTGGAAATGCTGAGTGAGATTTAAAAACAATGTACTATTCATTCACTGAGTACTATGAAAGTGTGACGAATTGTGAAAGGTGACCATTACAAGAATCTTCTTATTATAAGTACTCTAACCATAATTTACCGCTTACATTCAAAAGGCCTCATACTGACTTGTGTGATTTTAGCGAATTAAGTATTACTGATAATAATTCAGAGGCCCCAGAATTAATTCAGAATAAAAAGAATGCAGAAGGGTATCCAACTTTTAGAAGAAGATTGTTATTCGAAGAAGGTGTATCATATGCTGAATTCAATTATGCACAAAATTTAGTGTTACCGAAACTTGCTGTCTCTAATCATTTTCATAAACGGAAAATCTTGCCGTATGTCTTTAATGTCCATATCTATAACACCGAAAGTAGTTACATGTTACCATATCTTGAAGTATATGCAAAGAAAAGAGCAAACACTATTGGCAGTTTCGTTGATAATTCCATTAATGCAGAATTTGATAACTTAAGTCACTCGAAAAAAATCCTTTTTTTGGATGCTGCAGGCGGCCAAAATCAAAACAATACCGTCCTTACGTACTTGAGTTTGCTATCAATTTAATTAAATATTGACATTTGGCACGTTTTTCCTATCCGGGGACACTCGTACTGTCAATGCGATAGAAATTTCTTACTTCATGCGGAAAAATTGAAAAAAACGAAGTACATAGAAACTGAAGATAAGTAATATCAGATGATAAAAGATGCTCGTAATACTCCCATCAATTTTGTTGAGAATGCTGAAGATATTTTACAAGATTATGAGAGTTTTTCAGGGCCACATGTAAGAACCGAAGGGAATTTAAAATTTCTGAAGACGTGTAATCAAGTATCATTCGAAAAAATAAGTGAATGTTTGTGATAATTATTTGGAAGGAAACGTGCAAACTTTTCACCTGAATGTAGTGATTAAGCTAGATGACCTTGAAAGATTTTTTCTTCTTGAAGTTGGCATTAGTGCGGCAAAAATCGTAGACCCTAAATCTTTAATGCAGTATCTTAGCGAAGAAGGGAAGACGTTTTTCAATAATTTTTTTTTGCGAATATTGGAATTGAAAAGGCTAAAAATAAGGTCCTTGAAGGTGTTTCCTCCAAAAGCAACTCTTCATCCGATGACGAGTACTAATCTATTGTCGATAAGATCATTAGCGTATCATTAAGTATTCGAGTAGTTAAAACCAAAGCTCATTATGTAGCTGCGATAAAATATATTTATTACTGTTTATAAATATAAAATACTTCATAATCCAGCCTTGGTTGATCATTCATATTCAAAAATCAATCAAATTCCTTACAACTCCTATCTTGTTTTAAATGGAATGCTTAGAATTAAAATTTAGTGTCATTCCCGAAAAAATTATTTTTCTGTCACAATCAGTGATAATATAATTTTCATTAGTTTTTATAAAAGTCAAATGAAAAAATAAGTTTCATGTTTTTTTTTTGCTTTTCCTGCATTCGAAGTAAACTCGAAAAACCCGTTTTTCGAAAAGAAACTTTTTTTCTCCTTTTTGACTCCAACTTGCCATAAATCAGCTATTTCTTGAAATGCTTTGATCAAGTGTACAGGAAATATTCTTTATAATGTCTTACAACTATTAAGCGATTTAATATATGAACGTTTTTGTTCAAACAGAGGTTATCAATTTTCAACTGAGACATTGAATAAATCAAGCATTCATATTTTTAAGCTCATGAGCAGTCGAGCAAATTTTGCGCCATAAAAAACTTCCAGCGGTAAAGTTGTTCAGAAAGGTATAAGTGTGTTTTCTATGGGAAAAATTATTCAAAATGAATCATTACTAACAAATTATGAAGGTTCTATTCCGGCCGCGCGCACAAATTAACGATTTTCCGACTTTTCAACGAAAAAAATTCTTTGCGATTTAATATGTATCAAAGTAGCTTCTTAAACTTGTTAAACTCCAAAAAATTGTTAACGCCTAACATCGAGATGTATTATAAATAATTTGAATTAACAAATAAAACAAATAGAATCTATTTTCTTCTGAAAAATATTAATTTCTACGTTATATCTATCAAAATTGTTCTGCAAGCTAGATTATGTAATTTGTTTATCAGAATGAAATTGTACAATAAATAAGTTATATGCTTTCTTGTATAAGCTCTAACATGAAATAATACATGATAAGTGATAAGTACTTAAATAAGTACTTTTTTGTAACTTTGTTTTCCACAAAGTATGCTAAAAAACATTAAATTGAAAAATATCATTTTTTACATTTGTTGAAAATTGAATGTTCTTCAATTTTGAAGAAAAGCACTTGCAAATTGGTTAAAAGTGAAAGCTGTAGACTTTTCTGAATAGTAAATTCCAGATTAGCACCACTGTGCGCGCGGTAGAAAGATATCATTCATCATTTTTTACTGATGACTTATTTTGAATAATTTTTTTCATAGAAAACAAATTTTCACCTTCCTACCTTTTCCACTGAAAGTTTTTTATTGCTCAAAATTCGCTCAGTTTGTCAGTCTTTCAAAATTTATAATGAAATTTTGAGGGATTTTCCCTCAGGGTATTCTTTGACTGAAAGAGCAGTCAGAACTCGAAAATGTTTGTTCAAGAAAATGTGATTAATTTTTTTCTGCTGGAGGGCGTAAATTTGATTTTTATTTATTCTAGCGGTTCGTTTATCGAGGGAGTTTTGAGCAGACAAAAACTTCCTGCGACAAAAATGCGGAGAAAGGTATGATAAAGTTTTTTGAGAAGCTTCAGATCAAAATGTTTGAATAGTTTAGGAGCAGTAATAATTTTAGTTTATGAGAACGCTCGAGCTCTCGAGTTCACTGTAGGCTTCGGAGTTTACCGCCGCGCCACGGTATCTTGCTAGTGCGTTTTTTATTATAAGACGATATTCCTTAAATTTCTTAGCGAATGAAAATTTTTAATTGAGGTAATAATAATTAACTCAATTAAGCAAAAGATATATAATATTTTTATTTGAACATGGTATACAAACTTTAGGAATTCAGAAATTTCTAGAAATGTGTCACTGTTTTGGATTATTACATTTTTCTATTTTGAAAAATGGAACAATCTGACTAGATTGGTTCTAAACCAACCTACAAATTTTGATTTTGGCACTATGATATATTTCCTTCATTCCTCATGTTCCGTTTACATAAATTTTATAATAATTTTTTCAGGTTCCTTTAAGAAACAATTTGTTTTAACTGTTTAATTATCATCCTTGTACTGATAAAAAAATTGGGTTGCCAGAAGGGCATACATAAATTGAGGTATGATTAATATAATTGAAATGTAAACCTATGGTTTTCATCTAGAAATAAAGTTGCGAAAAGGTTTGACATACATTTAGTTGAAAGAAATGATACCCTCGTTGAAAAATGGTAATCAGAGGAAGATGCCATATACATAATATATGAACTCTTCTATTAGGTACCATTCAGTATTTTATTCATAATTTTTTTAGTAGGTTCTTATCTTGAATTTTTTCTAATTTCATTATTTTAACTGATGTTCCCGATTTTGAATCTGTTTAATATATTTTTCAGTCTACTGTATAATTGGTTTTACAAATATACTCTTAATATAATTGAAATGTAATCCTAGTACTTATCTAAAAATAAGTTTGCCAAAAAGGATTGGCATATCTTGAGGTAAAAGAAAAGATACCCTCGTCACCTATAAATTTTTTTTCTAATTTCTACAGATGTTCTTTGGTTTCGAAACTTCTGAATAATTTTTTCCTCATATATAATCGGTTTCTGTGCTAATTCTAAAATTTCAATATAAATATTTTCCAAATTCTCTGAATAATATTCCTGAAACCAGTGAAATTCCTCGTAAATGTGTTTTTCATGATGGATAGTTAGGACGATATGTTCGTGAAATTTGACTCTATCACACAAAGAGAATAATTTCAAAAAATGGTTCACTTCCTCGATGTTTCATTTATCGAATTTCAGTAATTAAATCTAGATGAGAAGAAAATTTCGTAATCTATCCTTGTGTATGGATTCCTGACTATATATTTTGTGTTTTGACAAAATTGAAATGTATGCTCAATTAATATTGTTGCGAATTGTGGAAAATAATGAATTATAATTTTTGAATTTTCTACGTAAGAGGATAATAATTTTTGCCTACTCTGATTGTTTCTCTTTGGTATTATGGAGTTCATCACAATTGATATAAAATTGGGTTAGGGGAGACGAGAGTACATGGGTGCGAAATGTACGAAAAACTTGTAAAAATAAGGTAAAAGTGCGAATGATTTTTCTATTCAAATAAAGAATTATTACTGTTCTATCAAGTCCTAATGAATAAATCGTAAGAAAATTTCTACTTCATTCATCTTATACATCAAGACTTTCTGTGTAATTATTTTAATTGAAATGTTAATGAAAAATATAATCAATCAGATTCTTCAATTGTAAAATCATTTCATTGACTTTAATTATACACAAGGGAAATAATGTGAAAAATTAATAATCTTCTAGCTTCTTTTATGCGATGATTCTATTCTTTCCTTCTGATGAACATTAAATTGTATAGTTAGTGTGAGAAATAATTGAAATGAAATAAAATTCACAGGTGTAGCATAAATTACTTTTGTATAAACTTACTTTTGTTAAGTTATTATTCACTAAGAAATTGAGTCAATGTCGTTTTAATAAGCGAAAACTCACCAGCGAGACACCGCACAGTGCAAAAAAAAAACGTCCGTTTACAAATTGATTTTCAGAAGACAATTATTATCCGAATTGAAAGTTTTTTTCACATAAAACCTAATAAAATTCCGCATCGAATTGTCACAGCGTGTTCTTGAAATAATACTATTTCTTTATTCAATAACAAAAATGAAAAAATTTTGATTTTTGAAGTATACTGGTTTTTGAAAAATATTTGGATTAATTCAAATATACCTGGAAAACATAAAAAAACTATCCAAAAAAGACGTCCAATAGCAACACAAATGTTGAAAAATTTATTGAGTTTTTTATAAACAAATAAGTGGATGAAAATGGTTTCGTGGGGAAAACAAACAAAAACAATGGACAAAAAGAGTTTTTCAATTAAATTAATGAATGTTCATAAGTAATTTCTCATTTTATAAGCAAGTTTTATAAACAATTATCCATATTAGATATTCATGTTGGAAAAAATAAAGTTTTTCTACGAAATCGATCATATATTACCTGGAAATGAATCCTAAGTATCATATTTGGTTATCCAATAGAAAATGGATAATTTTTTAAGCAATATTAATTAACAAACGCAGTATTTGGCTATTTTTGGACATACAAACTTGGTTGTCTCGACGCAATCAACTGTAAATAACTAACTTCTAAATTTTTAAGGACATTTCAATGACAGTAAATAAATCTTATTGTAAACAACAATTGTTTAAACAAATTTTTACCATTTTATGTATTTATAAATCAAAGTCCACTTTCTTCAACGGACTTAACAGCCAGTTATTTAGCAATGTTTTCCTGTTATGAATTTCTGACGTTTGATAATTGCTCAAAGGAAGTTAATTAACAAATGAATTTTTTGGACATTTTTCAGCATTTGAACTTTGTTCTACTAGCGTTATCAACTGTTAATAACAAATTTTGAAACTTTTTTTAGATACTTCGATAAAGATCCACTATTTTTATTTTTATTAACTTTCTTCAACAAATCATCAATTGTTATCAACTGATAGAAAGGAATTATTGGTAAGTTACTTTAAGTATATTCCACGAGAAAAACGCAATTTTTAGTTTACAAAGACATTAGCCGAGAACAATCTGTGTATAACATTGTTAATAACAATGAAAATATTGGATTGTAAAATCAAAATATCTGAACAAATTTTAAAAATTTGTTACTACCAGTTGATTGCGCTAAAAGAACTAAGTTCAAATGCTGGAAAATAGCCAAATAATCTGTTTGTTAATTACGTTTGATTGAATAATTAGCAAATGTGAGCAATTCATAGCAAGAAATCATTGCTGAATGACTGGGTGTTGAGTCCGTGAAAAAAGTGGAATTTTATTTATAAATACATAGCATGATGAAAATTTGTTCAAACAATTGTTAAACTTTGTTAAACAAAAAGTTATTCATTGACATCTAAATGTCCTTGAAAATTAGGAAGTTAATCATTTACAGCCGATTGCGTCGGAAAAACCAAGCTTGTACGTGCAAATATAACCAAATAATGCATTTATTGGATAATATTGCTTAAACAATTATCTATTTTTCTTGGATGACCAAATATGATTCTAAGGTTTAATTTCTAGGTAATATGTGATCAATTTCTTAGAAAAAACTTTATTTATTTCAGTATAAATACCAGACATAGATAATTTGTATAAAAATTGCTTATAAAATAAGAAATCATTTATGAACTTTCATTAATTCAGCTGGAAAAATTTTTGTTCATAAATTGTTTGAATTTAATGCGAATCAAGTGACGAATCGCTGGTAATCCTCACGGAACCATTTTCATTCACTTATTTCTTTATAACAAATTCAATAAATTTTTTAACATTTGTGTTGCTATTTGACATCTTTTTGGATAGTTGCTTTATGTTTTCTAGGCATATTTGAATGAATCAAAGTATTTGTTAAAAACCGGTACACTTCAAAAGTGAAAAAATTTATTTTTTCATTTTTGTTATTTAATATAATTAAAGCTTCAGAGAATTTCAAACATCCGCCATGACAGTTTGATGCGAAATTTCATTAGGTTTCATTTGAAAAAAAACGTTCAGTTCGGATAATAATTGTCTTCTGAAAATCAATTTGTTCACGGACGTTTTTTTCACCCCCCTGTGGTACCGTGGGGCGGCGGTGAGCCTCGGAGCCTGCAGTAAACTCGAAAGCTCGAGCGCTCCCATGAACTAAAATCATTACCATTCCAAAACTATTGAATATTTTAATCTGAAATTCTCCAAAAAACTTTATCACACCGTTCTTCGCATTTTTGTCACGAGAAGTTCTTGCCTGCTTAAAATTTTCTTGATGAACGAAACGAATTTAAGTTTTAAGTACTTTATTAAATAGGCTACACAATCCTTTTTTGTAGGAGCATGTCACCTACTTTTACTAATTTTCTTTCTACAATTTCTTGTATAATTGAAACAATACCTTTATCTTGGGCTTATTAGAGGCAGAATTTCATTAAATTTCATGTTATTTTCGAGTAAAATTTTTTAATTCTTAATCAATAAGATTAACAATCCTCAAATAGATGCTGACAAAAGGGTGTCCATGTAAAAACCGTCAGTAGCATAGCTGATTTTTTTTATTTTCCCTATAAAATATATTTATTTGATCTTATGAAAAGACACTTCCAAACATACCTAGGTAAAAATTCACATTTGTGACAAATATTATATTGAAGAAACTTTATGAGATAAGGTAGCATTACTGGTAGAATTACATTTCACCAGCGATGCTACCTTGCCTTATTCAATTTACCAACTGTACGTGGGTTTCCCACTTTCCCCTACTACTTTTTGTAAAATGCCTAAATTCAAATAAGTTTCGTTACTTCCAGAGACGTTATGTAAATCTAGATTGAACCAACATGCACTCTTTTTCAAGGAAATGGCGCAAAGCGACGATGTACCTACTACTTAGATCAGTATTTGCTGTGTACTTATTACCACGGAATGTGCTCCATATAAATATATCCCCATCGCAGATAGTTTCCCCAGTATCTAAAGTACCCTCAGGAGGCTCACTTGTCAAAGTACGCGTTAAATCGCGCTCCGTTGCGTTGTAAATAAAATACAAGTAAGTGTGTATAGGATGGAGCGAATGGGTTCTTGAATTACTGTTGGAATCCCTTTTAGGGTTCTCACTCGCTTTAGGGTATCGTCTACTACAGAACAATCTCCCTGTACATACGTGGATCGTAAACCCATATCGAAACTGGTGCCGCATTTCCTTCTGCAACAGATCTTCACTAACTACTATTTACATTGTCACTCACGTTCTCTCGACAAGACTAGATCGCATTAAAATTGGAAGAGCCTGAAGCCAGGCATCTGGCATTTTGGAACCGAAATGAATCTGAGAAGGAAACTTTTTAATGAGAATGCTTCGTTTGGAGGTCCTCATTCACTGTATGAAAATTTCCAGCTGGATCAATTGTCGAGACCGCTTTTTTTTGGAAATAGTTCCAAATGGTTCTCAGAAACTTTTTGTATTGGCAATAGGGTGTTATGATTATGTAACATAACATGCAGTAAACTATATAACTATGAGATTGACAAACGTTTCGGCCTCGGATAGGTGCTCTCTTCAGTGCCAGATTATAAAAATTAAGAATGCATGCATGAACTTATGTGTATGTCTTCGATGTGCGGTTTTCTTCTCTCCACCACTCCCTCTCTCTTTATGTATTTCATCTTTTCGCTGTAGAAGGTCAAGTGAATTTGTGACTGTTAATCAGTAATCCAAGAAACACAATTTCCACTGACACTTTTCACAGCACCAATCACACAATTGTTCAATCTGAAAGGAAGTAAGACACACCCGAGTTTAAAATTGAAGAAAGAAATTTTCGGAGGTTTTTCCACGTCGGTTCTCGAACTGACCGAATGATCATTACTCGCAATGTGACACATTTCAAGCACCAAAAGTTTAAGATAATGGCCCTCATGCGCTGAAGTTTTTGCGTTTTTAAAATCAAAAAAGTGATCCTTCCGTAAACTGTGTTTAATAAGCGCGGTCTGTTTGTTAGATTCATTATTAATGTTTTTCTTGTGTTTCTTTACCCGCACTCCTGAAGGATGTTTCGTTTGACCAAAATAAACCGCTCTGCAGTATTGGCTTTTGCACTAAATGCCGTGAACAATATTGCCATTGTCCAATCTATTTAGTTTATTTTTCGTAGGCTTCAAGAACGTTGCAAGATTTCTCTTGTTTCTAAACGCCGTAGTTATGTCGTAACACTTGAAAATTCTCGCGATTCGCTCGGATAACCCTTCTACGT
>JAUMHM010000088.1:1815055-1854084 GCA_032362435.1 Melikaiella ostensackeni
CCATTCGTACTCCTCTGCCTTGAAAGTACGTTTTACCCTTGAAATTCAAATCCGTGCTGCAAGACATAATCTAAATCCTTCCTCAAATTCTTCCCACGGAATTTTTGTGTTTGCGCGAATTTGATTCCACTTGCTGTAAACCGCCGCGACAGCTCTTCCTTTCAGCACATTATTGAAAAGTGATACAACATCCAGTGATGCGAAGACGTGATTTTCCGGGATTCTAATGTCTCGCATTTTTTTCACAAAGTCGAAGCTGTTAAGCACCCTTGATTTGGAAGCTACAATATTATTTGAAATAATGTTTTCCACGGAACACGATAAATCGTAAGTCTCGCTGCCCACATGCGATACGATCGGCCTAAGCGGGGCACCTGTTTTATGGATTTTCGGTAGACCATAAGATTTGGAGGGATTAGCGTGATATATTTTAAGATTTTTAGCAGTAAGGTCATTTATATATTCGGCCGATTCTCATTCTTTTACCAACTTTGTTACATTCCTCGCAATTTTTGTGGAGGTGTCTTTATTTCGCGGAATATAAGTCTCTCGATCTTGTAACAATTTATTGACTTTCGTGGCATAATCTACTCTATTTATCGCAATGGTTGTGTGACCTTCATCCGCTCTTGTAAGAATAATATCCAGATTGTCCTTAGCAAATTTCTCGGCCTGCCTAATTTCTTTTGAGGGTTGTATTACTCTCGACGTGACAGCTTTGCCAGAATTCACAACCCCACAAATGGTATTCACGATATTTAGTTTAGCATGATCTTGACCTGAATTTTTTCGATATTCTACTCAAAATCGGCTATAATGTCGTAAACCGATATTTGCTCCTTTTTTCTACCTTCACCCCAAAATTTTTTCCTGAACTTGCGACTTGAGCCAGATTTTCTGGTATATCAACACCCGATAAACTTTCAAACCACTTACTATATCATTCAGTCTGGTGTTATAAATTGTTTTCCTAACAGAATTAGCATTATTGATTAGCGTTTCGAATTTTTCTCGGGATTTCAATTCTTGTTTTCCGAAAAACTTGGAAATTTTAATATTTTGAAAATTGTATAATTGGTCAACCACGTCGATAGGTAGCATTGCTGCTATTCTCATTTCCAAGAAAAAAAATGTAATCATTCAATTCTTTAGCTGAGTTGCAAATATCATTAATGTTTACATTGAGGGTGGACCTCTGAAATCTGTCAGTGAAACGTAAAAATTGACCCAGAGATTGTTTGTTTTGGAATTCTACAAAATCATGATCAACATTCGTAATTCTCTTTGGCAAGATCTCCCTTCTCCTACTGCGCAAGAGAAAAACTCTTTGATTAGATTGTTTAGCTATTTTCAGCTTGATCTAGGTCTTTCAAAAAATAAGTAAAGGTGTCACTGAACGATAGTTCCAAATGTCGTGATTGAGTATACGGATCATTCCCATTGCATCTTAGAGTAACATGTTCAACAGGAAGAAAGAGTATGAAATACATACATAAAGAAACTGCACCAACAAAAACTTTTTATCTTCAATAAGTTCAGAATTATGCTAATTCGAAAAAATTCCATTCTTTCAATTTCTAGGGAAGAATTATTGTACAGTAAAAAGAGGATCATTTTTGTTGCAGAGCATTTAGCTCCAGCGATCATTAGACTCTCGAGATCATAATGATCCGTTCAATCGGATCATTTTGATCTGTTTTCAGGGTCATCTGTCAGCATAACCAAAATGGCCGCCAGTTTTTGGTGCGAATGTAATCGAAATATTTTATCTAAACGCGTGCAAGTGACAACTTAACCTAACAGAAGATATATTCTGTCAATAAGTTGCATTATTTTTCAACTTTTCAAGTGCACTGCACATTCGAAAATCATAAAAAGATTGCATATGAGCTGAAGTATTCCAAAAACTTCGGCCATCTTGGTTTGATTTGATTACACATGAATCTGAATTAAATCATTATGACCTCAAAAATCGATCATTAATTCCGGCCGATCGGAATGCTCTTCATTTCAGTATTATTTTTGTTGCATATCAAAATGATATTGATTCCCGTATCATTTTGAACATTTTTTTTACTGCGTAACTTTCAAAAAACATCGGATACCCTCGAACATGTTAACTTTATGGAAAAATGTTCTACAGATCTGTAGTTATTGCAGTTCTTCTATGCATTTCATACTTTTTTTCTCCTGTTGAACATGTTAGTTTACAATGCAATAGGAATGATCCGCATACTCGAACACGACTTTTGGAACTATTTAAAAAAAAACGGGTTCCACAATCGATCCAGCTGAAAGTTTTTATACAATTAATAAGGACCCCTAAGCAAAGCATTTTGCGAATGATACCATTTTTTTCATTTATTGTGTAAACCATGAACAGGCAGTATCTGATAACTAGTTGATCTAGTAAAAATTGTATAAAGTATAACTCATTTTCATCTTATCGTTGTAATACAACAGGGCTCGCATCATGCGACTCTTTCGACTTTTTTCATTAAATGAGACTTTTTGGGACTTTTTGAATAAATACGCGACTAATCGACTCCTTCCGTTTTTCTCAGAAGTTTGTTGTTTAGTTTCAGTTATTTCAATCACATTAAAACTCACAAAATTTGAACTCAAAACTATAAAATATTATATAATTTTAATTAAAATCAATAAAAATTGAATAATATTTTATTGGAGCTTCGTATTTAAACAACTTCAAATGAAAAACGTTCAAAACTGAAAAATTTTTAATTTCATGAATCCGTGTTGAAAGTTAGAATTTTTTAAAATTGCAAGTTGGATATTTTTAAGTCAAAAACGTTTAAAATTGAATAATTTCAAATTCAGTGGTTGAAAAATGAATAAATTGATATTTTAGTTATACAGTCTTAAATTGAAACCCTTCATTGTTGATTGATTGATTATAAGTTTAAAGTGTTTGAAATCAACGTTCCTGAAGTTCAAAATTATTTAACAGTTCAGAAGGAAATATTAAAAATCCTGATTTGAAATCCTTCAAGCTGGATATCTTTTGTTGAAAGATTGTTTTAATTTTAGAGCTTATCTCGATTGTGCAAAAAATATTTCAGGCCTCGGACTCACCCCACTATTGATTCATTTTGACACCTTTTTTTAACGTTGAAACTATGCTGCTAATATTTCTAAGAAAAATGACACTTACTTTACTATTTTCTCAAATTGCTCGCTAATGCAACTATTTTTCACTTTGCCTTTCAAAATATTTTAAACTTCTTCGCTGATTGGTTGAAATAATATATCCACTATCTCAGAAATCGCAATTTTATGATATTTCAAACATTTCAAAAGGTGTTTTATAGAGTTTCAAAGCTTTTGAAGTATTTTAAAAGATTCCGCGGAGTTTCAAAGAATTTTAAAGATTTCAAGGGATCTTAAGACATTTGACGAAGACTCATCTGATTTCAGAGGATTTCAAAGTTTTTAAAATTATTGTAGAAATTTCCAGGAATATTACAAATTTTAGGATAATTAACAGGATTTCAAAGTGTTTCAATGGATTTGTAGAGATTTACCAAACTTAAGCGATGTTATAGGATCTCCAAGGACTTTAATGATTTGAAAAATTTTAATAGATTTTAAAGGATTTGAGACATTTCACGGTATTTTAGGAAAGGGAGAAAAGGAGGAAGAGGGTTCGGGGGTCGCTTTCTCTTTCTTTTCTCTTTCTTTATTTTATTTTATTTTTTTAATGAAGGTAATTAAGAGTATGATGTCCAAATCTGATCGATAGATTTTTATGTTTTTTTTTCGATTCAAAAGAATTTCTTCGTTAGATTTTATGAGATTATAGAAGAATTTTCATGAATTCGAGGGGATTACACAAAATTGGAGTTTGCCAGGGATTTAAGAGGAATTCAACAGAATTCAAGGATTTTCAATAGATTTCAGAATATTTCAACAGATTCCAAGGATTTCAAACCTTTCAGGGTATTCTAAAAGTTCTCAAGGAATTTCAAAAAATATAAAATATTTCAAGAGATTTTAAGGGCTTCATTAGATTTTATGGGATTTTAGAGAATTTGAAAGGTTCGATTATTTTTTAAGGAATTTTGAATGATATTACAGATTTCAAGATGTGTTACGGGGTTTTACTCAATTTCAAAAGAAAAAGAAATTGAAAGGATTTCAGAAAAGGCATCCAGGATATTAATTATATTTAAAAGATTCCGAAAGATTTTGAAGCTTTCAGTGAATCTAAAAAAATTCGACAGGATATTTTGCGATTTTATGGGAAATGTATATTGCATACGTATAATTAATAATCAGTTAATAGTTTACATCTCCACTTATTAGTTGAAAATCGCATGACACTATTTCGCTGTTATTTTAAAAAATGTATGCTACTATTGACACTATTTTGAATTTCTCAAATGAGTCCGAGGTCTGATATTTAAAAACCAATGAGAACTATGTACTCTGAATTCCTGAATAAATATAGTTATCATTTTTGTTATTTTGTCCGATACTGTTTTTTTATAATCTTTAGAAATTTCATGCGACTTTTTTTGTACTTCTTCCGAAATCTCATGTGACGTTTTTGGAATTCTATGCGACTAATGCGACTTTTTTCAAGCCTTCAAGTCGATCCGAGCCCTGTATTTCTTTTTAAGCATAATACTCCTTCATGTTTTGTACAAATTCATAAATCGTCTGACTTCCTTTGATCTCTTTCGCAAGATTATTGAAAACGCTTACACTACAGTTAATATGTGATCTTTGGGCTGTTCTGGTTCTTTTATTCCTTAATTCGCCAGAATATCTACTGGTGCAATTATGTACATTATTCCCCACTTCAAATTTATAATCAGTTTTCATAAGATTATTTATCATTTTGTACAGAATTTTCACTCTTTCAATATGCTGAAAAGTACGTACATCTAGAAGCTCTGTTATTCTATATGATTTCATGGTCGGCATCTTTGCTGGAAAATTGTACAAGTTTTAGGTATTTTATTTTGAAGCATTTGTATTTTATCTAGTAGATGTTCTGAGGCTGCCCAGTCTGTGATCACATACATAATATGAGATTCTATAAAGTGTGGTGAATCATTATCTTATTTCTTTATTATTAACTTTTTCCATCTTCTAGTAAAACCAAACGAGTGTATTTTTGCATAACTTGTTCAATATACAGTTTCCAAGTTAATTCATCATCAATTATGGCTTCCAGATATTTGTACTCCTCAGTTCCCTGAATAATAACATTTTGTATTTTTAAAATGAGTAATGGCTTGAGTATATTAACTGACGCAAAAGTTATACATACTGTATATTTTTAATTTATAGTTACTTATTGTATATAACTGGCCACACTATACTAGCAAGTGTTAATTGATTTCTTCTTAGAGCTTTTTACTATCCTTATAACTATAAACAAAAACAGTTTTATCCCATAGTTATATTCACTTTCCTACTTTTTTTGTTATATGATTTTTGTAGTTTCAGAGCTGTATACTTCACTCCTAGTTTAGAAAGCTTTTCATACAGTATGTCATGACTGACTGTATCAAATGCCTTTTTTGAATCAATAAATACTGCTACAGCAATTTCTTTGTTATCAATTTTCTTTGTGATGTCTTCAATAAAGCCCGCCGTGGCACCCTATGTATTAGACCCTCTCTGGAAACCATATTGCATCGTACTGATTCCCCTGTTCTTGTTAAGATAGTTCATTAATCTTATCTTAATTGCTTTCTCGTAAATTTTTGATATGTGGCTTAACAACGAAATTGGCCTATAATTACCTGAATTATCTCTAGATCCGCTTTTATGTATAGGAATCACTTTACTTATTTGCAGGATTTCAGGAGAAGTACCATTATCAAGATCAGTATTTATGATCTCTGGGAAGTAATTTTTTATAACAAGATAGGATATCAGCAGTTCACAAACAGTAATGCCATCGTCGTCTGCTGCCTGTTCATTTAAAGTACTTACTACGAGGGTCATTTGCTAATTTTAGTAAACAAGCAAATGCACATTTTTTTTTTTATTTTGAAAAGTTTGCCTTTATTTCTCAACATAGTCTTCTTCGAGGGCTGCACACTTAGTCTAGCGAGATTCCAATTTTTTCATCCCTTTAGAAAAGTGAGATTTCTCAAGGTCTGCAAAATACGCATTTACGGCATCGATTACTGCTTTATTGGACGAGAATCTTTTCCCACTAAGCCAGGTCTTTAAGTTGGGGAACAAAAAGAAGTCGCACGGAGCCAAGTTTTGAGAATTTGGTGAATGAGGAATCGATTCGAAGCCCAGCTCGTGTATTTTTGCCATTGTGATTGTAAAGGTGTGAGCCGGTGCATTGTCGTGATAAAGCACCACTTTTTCGTGCGCCAATTGTGCTCATTTTTTTTGTAGCTTAGCTTTAAAACGGTCCAATAGTGATGCATAGTACGTTTCTGTTATAGTTCTATCCTTCTCTAAGTAAGCAACAAGGATAATTCCTCGGGAATCCCAAAATACTAAGCCATCAACTTCCCAGCTGACAAAACAGTCTTCGCCTTCTTTGGCGCACTTTCACCAAACAGTACCCACTGCTTTGACTGCTGCTTTGTCTCCGGTGTATAGTGGTGGATTTTGATTTCATCCATGATCACGAATCAACGAAAAAGTTTTGCGGATTCCGATTTAACTTCGAGAAACACTGCGCTAAAACGTCTTTTTGGTTGTGCTTTTGATCGAGAGCTAGCAATCGCAGTACCCATCTTGCACACTCCTTCTTGATTTTCAGTTAATCGTGAAAAATGTTATAGACTTGTTCAGTGGAGATGCCTACAGCCTTAGAAATCTCACGCATCCTGATTCGACGATCTTTCACAACAATACAGGTATGATGAATTTTTTCCACCATATCTGATGTCGAGGCCTCAATTGGGCGTCCGGAGCGCGCTTCATCTTTGATTGTGGTTTGGCCACGTTCAAATTCGTTTATCCAGAAATTAATGGTTTCAAACGAAGGAATGGACTCCCTGCGAACTTCGTCTACTTCGGTTTTGATCTGCGTGGCCGTCTAATTTTTTCAATAAAAATGTTTTATCAATGAAAATGTGAAGATAAGCAGAGAAGGAAATGTGAATTTTATGGGCAAAGGAGAGACGGTGACAGATTACATATTGGCAGAAGAAAAAATAAGGAAGAGAATTGATAAAATGTAAGTAGGTAATGAAATAGGCTCTGAGCGCTTTTCGGTGATAGCGATACTGAAATGTTCAGGACGGAAGCGGTATAAAGAAAAGATAGGAAGGAATGAAGAAAGGAAAGAGAAAATGAGTAGATGGAGAAAGGACAATTTGAGGGAGTTGAGGGAAAGGATGGATAACGAGAAGGTCAAGGACTCGGAAGGGTAAGCTGTGAACACGCGCCCTGAGAAATTAAAGGAACTGACAGAGAGGGTAAGAAAAGAGGTGAGGCCAAGAGGAGATGAGGATGGAGTGAAGAGGGAATGGTTGGGCACAGAACGTAAGAAGAGTAAAGAAAAAATAAAGGAATATGTAAAAAAGTGGAGAAAACGGAACATAGGGAAACAGGAATGTAATAAGAAGGAGAGAGAACACGATAAACTGTTAAACGAGAAAAGGCAGTCGGAGTAGAGTAGGTTTATAGGAGAGGTGGAAAAAACAATAAGGAAAGGGATGGAATGGGAGGTGATCAATAGGGAAAGAGGAGGGAGGAAGGAAATCAACTAGGAAATCGAGATGGATGAGTGGACCTGATACTTTGAAAGACTGTTGAGAGAAGTGGAAAATAAGGTATTAGGAGAAAAGAGGAGGGCGATAGAGGGGGAAGAGGAGAGAGATAACGGTATAAGCAGAGATGAGGTGAATAGAGTGATAGTGAGACTGAAGAGAAGTAAGGCAACAGGAGAGGACGTTATGGAGAATAAGGCTTTGAGATTTGAAGGGTAGGGAGTGAGAGAGGAAATGTGCAGGACCTCTAACAGAGTTTGGAGAGGAGAAGGTTGGCCTGAGGAATAAAGGATAGTTTCGGTGGTTATGTAAATTAAGAAAGGAGATGGCAAGAATGTAGAGGAGTATAGAGGAATCACACTCACGTCGTTGGGCTACAAAATATTTACGGAAATACTCAAAAAGAGAATGGAAAAGGAGGTAGAAGAAAAAGGGATTATTCCACACAATCAGATGGTCTTCAGGAATGGGATGGAAAGGACAGACAATATTTACGTACTCAATTACCTAGTGAGTAGAAACTTGCAAGTGAAGAAAGAGAAATTCATTGTCCTATTTGTGGCCTTTAAAGCCGCATGCGACTCGGTGGAAGGGTGCTCAGGGTAAGGTGTCCACTGAGCCCACTACTGTTCAGCATCTTGATGGCAGATTTATAGGCAAAACTAGAGAAGAAAGAAAATTGGAGAAGAAAGAAAAAGGGGGAACGTTACTGGGAAACAGCAGGGTATATTCCTTAGCGTACACGGACGATGTGGTTTTGTTAGCGAATAAAGAGAGAGGGATGAATTTGATGATGAGAGCGTTCAAAGAATACGTGAGAATGAAAGATTTAACGGTGAATGAGAGTAAGGCGAAGATGATGTACTTTGAGAAAGAAGGTCTAAAGCAGAATATAATATGAAGATATACGGAGCGACGGTTGAATAGGTGAAGGAATTTAGTTACCTAGGAGAAGGGTAGAATGTGCGGGCAAAGAAATGGGGCAAGTGTGGGGCATAGGCAAGAGAAGGTTTAAGGACGATTGGAAGATGAGAGTGTGGATGTTTGATGCTTAAGTGCTGTCAGTACTAAGCTACGGAGTAGAGATCTGGGGAAGGAAGGAGCACAAGAGAGTGGAAAGTTTGCAGGATAGATTCCTTGAATGGGTAATAAGTGTGAGCTGGAACTGCCCAGGAAATATGTCGAGGAAGGAACTAGGTACAGGAAGAATGGTCATTAGGCAAATGAAGTGAGCATCGAAATTTGAAGAGAAGAAGTATTATAGAACAAGTAATCGTCAAACGAAGAAACGAGGCGTTACACGGAAAGATCAAGGTGGAAGGAAGAGAGACAACAGAGGAGGAGAGAATGTGGTATGAGGTCAGATGTCAGAGTATGACAAGAAATAAAGGATGAATGAATAGTTAAGAAGGGGCAAGAGAGATGGAGAAAAATCGTGCAAACGAGGTATAGCAGATGATATAAGATAGAGAAGATGGAAGGAGAACCAGAATACTTGAGAAAAGTAAAAAAGGAGAGTAACTGGAACAATTTTATACAATTTAGGACGGGAGAAGGAATGAAAGAGTGTTTTGAATGGATGAATGAAGGAATGATGAATGAAAGTGGTTGGATGGATGAAGAGGAAAGAAGATGTAGAGTCGGCAATTACGAGCTGGAATCCTGGGGGAATGTCTTAGAAAGATGTACTGGGGATGAAACAGGTAGTGGGAGGGTATATGACAGAATAAGGTGAATCTTATATGGGAATGGACAAGAGGCAAGCTGGGTTATTCGGCTGGAAGAGAGGAGAGAAAGCAAGGGGCATGTAGTAGAGAAAGGCCGAAAAGCTCAAGTGGAGTAGTTTTAAGTAATAGCTTAAGTAGTTTTAAGGTAGTTTGAGGTGGTTTAAGGTAGTTTGAGGTGGTTTAATTGTTTGTGAAAGAAAGTAAAGGGAGCGGTAGCCCTCATACCTGCGAAAATGAGAGAATAAATTACAGACAGACTATATCGAATTGGAGTTAGAAGTGCCTCAAGCTTGTAGTAGATTCAAAGGACGGCCGAGGTTTCGTTGAATATCGTCGAATAACCAGCGGAGCATCTGACTGTTTGGGCAGCAAACGATACAATCGTGTACACTGTACACTGTATAGTGTGGAGTCTATAGTGTATAATGGATACACATTTGAATTACCTTCCTGATTACACCAGCCACTCGATGACCAGATTCCATCGTTTCAAGCTCCCGTGCTCGTATCATCATCCATAATTTTCCTGGCAAACAATATCTGGCACCGCTGTGTCATCAAAAAATAATTTAGGTCAACGCTGCACGCTCTACACTTCTACACAAAATTTGCATTGGGGTTAAAGGACTCATGATTTTCAGGCACTGATTAAAGTAGCAAACTAGAGTAGATGGATGTTTTTTTCTTATTTTTGGATCGGGGAGGAAGAGAAATTTGTGAAATTTTTTGTATAGACGCTCGCGTAATTCGAATCAGTAGAGTTTCACTACTTCTGGCTATTTAAATGAGGGAAAATTCATTGAGAATTAGTGCGACTTTTCAAATTTTGAGAGCGGGGGCTGTTCGTTTTTTTTTTTAATTCAAAATTGCTCAGGGACTGTCAATAAACTACGTTACCAATTTCAGGGAGGGGAGGGATGTCGCGAAAAAAACTACAACTGGTAACATGGGGGGAAGGGGTTATCGGAAGTAACGTTACGAACTTAAACAACGTTTAGCATATTTCGTGATGACAAATTCTGAAAAAATCTGCGAATTTGGCAAAAAATGGCCCTGCAACAGTACAGTTCAATAATAACTTGAAAAGATTGAAAATCACTTTCACATTTCAGAGTCACACTTTCTCTCATTTCTTCTTTTTACCCCTTTTCAAATCAATTATTGTTTTTCCCCCTGTCTTCAAAAAAATTCACCTTTTTCTCGTTGTTTCGCTCAAGTGCGAACTGAATAAATATTAACCCAATAAAAAATGCAAACTATTTTTGGTCAGAAGTTGAATTTTTTCTGGTTGAAAATTCACTTATTTTGTTGAAAATGCAACTCTTTTGTTGAAAAGCCATCTTTATTGGTCAAAAATTCAACTATGAGGCTGGAAGTTGAAATACTTTGTTCAAGATTAATTTTTTTGGTTCAAGAACCATCTCTTTCGTTAAACATTGAACTATTTTATTGAAAATTCGTTTCATTTTTAGTTGAAAATGTAACTTTTTTGGATAAAAAATCGGCTACTTGATTTGAAGTTGAACTACTTAGTTAAAAATGCATTTTATTGGTAGAGATCTTGATTGAATATTTGTTTTTGTGGTTCAAAAATCCAAAAATTTGGTGGAAAATCAAACATTTTGGTTAAAAATCAACTTTTTTGTTGAAAATTCATATTTTTAGGTTGAAAATTCAACTGTTTTGTAGATAATTCGTCTTTTCGGCTTCGAAGTTCAACAATTTTGTTAAAAATTAGTGTAATTTGTTTGAAATACGTCTTTTTTGGTAGAACATTAAACTTCTTGATAATTTTTCCTCTGTTTCAGTTGAAAATTTAACTATTTGGTCGAAACTAACAATTTTTTGTTGAGAATTTATCTCTTCTGGTTAAAAAAACAACTATTTGGTTTAAAGTTCAACTGCCTTGTAAAAAATGCATTTTTTTTTGGTCGAAGATTTATGATTATATTGGAAAATTCAACTATTTGGTTGTGAAGTAATCGTCTTTTTGGCTTGAAAATTCAATAGCTTGAAAAAAAATTAAACTATTTAGTTGAAAATCAGCTTTGTTGTTGAAAAATTCTTATTTTTAGTTGAAAATTCAACTATTTAATTAAAAATGAAACTATTCATCTGGAAATTCAACTATTTGGTAGAAAACTAACTTCTTTTGTTGGAAAATATTATTTTTTGGGTCAACGAATTTTTAACCAACATTTAAAAATTTTTTTCAACTGTTTTATAGATGATTCGCCTGCTTGGCCTAGAAATTCAACAATTTTGTTAAAAGATCGTCTTTCTGGTAGAAAATTAATCTTCTTGGTAGAAAATTCATTTTTTGGTTGAAAATTGAACTATTTGGTTAAAAATTCATCTTTCTTGGTTGAAAGTTCAACTACTTGGTTGACGATTGAACTTCTCTGGGAAAAATTCTCTTTCTTTCAGATTCACCTCTTTAGTTGGAAATTTTTTGTTTGTTTCATAAAAAATTAATTTTTCTATCTGAAGATTTAAATAATCCATTTTTGGTTAGAAAATTTTTCATTCATGAGTTTAAAATTCAATTATTTGGTACAAAATTCAACTATTTGTTACAAAATTCATGTTTTTCGTTTAAAATTCATATTTTTGGATTGGAAATTCAACTGTTTTGAGAATTATTCGTCTTTTCGACTTCAATGTTTAACAATTTCGGTGAAAATTAATGTGATTTGTTGAAAATTTATCTTTTTTGGTAGAACATTAATCTTCTTGGTAAAAATTATTACTTTTTTGGTTGAGAATTCAACTATTCGTTCAAAACTAATAATATTTTGTTGAGAATTCATCTATTTCGGTTGAAAAAACAACTATTTGGTTTCAAGTTTAACTAACTTCCAAACAATTCATTTTTTGCGGTCGAAGATTTATCATTGTATTTGAAAGTTAAACTTTTTGGTTGTAGAATATTCGCCTTTTCGGCTTAAAAATTCAATAGTTTGAGAGAAAACTAAACTATTTAGTTAAAAATCAACTTTGTTGTTGAAAATTCATACTTTTGGTTGAAGATCCAACTATTTGATAAAAAATGGAAATATTCATTCGAAAATTCAACTATATTTGGTAGGAAACTAACTTTTTCTGTTGAAAAATCTCATTTTCTTGGTTGACGAATTTTCAACCAGCAGTTGGAGATTCTTTTCAACTCTTTTGCAGATAATTCGCTTTTTTGTCTTCAAAATTCAACATTTTTTTGAAAAACCATTTCCTTGATAGAACATTAATTTTTATGGTGAAAAACTCATTTTTTGATTGAAAATTTAACTATTAGCTTAAAAATTCATCTTTCTTGGTTGAAAGTTCAACTACTTGGTTGAAAGTTGATCTACTCTGTTACAAGTCTTTTTATTCTAAAATTCACTTCTTTGGCTGGAAATTTGTTGTTTATTTAGTAAAAAAATTATTTTTTTCATCTGCAGATGCAACTATTCCACTTTTGGTTAAAAATTCATCATTTATGAGTTTAAGATTCGACTATTTGGCTCAAAATGCAACTATTTAGTACAAACCTCATGAATTCTGTTGAAAAATTGTCATTTTGGGTAGTAGATTAATCCTGTTTGTTGAAAATTCAACTTTTTGGTCGAGGATTCCACTATTTGGTTGAAAATTTATATTTTTGGTTAAATTCAGCTATCTGGATGAAAATTCATCGTTCTTGGTTGAAAATTAACTTCTTTATTGAAAATTCATCTTTTTCAGTTCGAAAGTCAACTGTTTTCTTCACATTAGAATTTTCAGCTTGAAAACTTAACGCTTTTGTTGGAAATTTATCTTTATGGGTAGAAAATTTATTTTCATTATAAAAAATTCATCTATTTAGTTGAGGATTGAAGTATTTAGTTAGAAATTCGTTTTTTACGTCTAACTTGACTGGTTGAAAATTATTTTTTTTTGTCGAGAAGTAAGTTTTCCAATGAAAAAGTTAATCGTTCCATTTTTGGTTGAAAACTTATGTTTTTTATTTGAAACTTGAAATATTTGGTTGAAAATTCATGTGTATGTTGGAAATTCGACTTTTGGTAGAAAATAAATTTATATATGGGGGATTATTATATGGGGACCTGCTGAGGGATTTAGTTGGTCCTAAAAGTTGGGGGCTAGTCGGAAAAAAATCCCTGAAATGATTTTTTCGAAACATTTTGATGCTATATATACACATTTTTTCCATCAACTACTCAGAATGCAGATGCATTAGTTTAATGTGCAAATTGATATTTAACGACTTTTGATGATGGAAAAAGTTCGTACTCGTGAATAAAAGTTATCTAAATTTACAATTCCGTACAAAACTCGGTGCTTCAGAGGCATTTATTCATTTTCACGAAATTTGGGTTTTTATGCTTTCTATAAAATTGTTTATTTCCTGTTTCGAAGGTATGTTCTTTTATGTTTGCACTTGCGTGAACATTCATTTTAATTTCGTGAATCTGAAATGTAAAAAGTGTTTGTGTGAAATTATTGAAGAAGAAATGAAAAATATAAATAAAGGTTAAGAAGATTAGTTCATTTCTAAAAACCAAAGAGCCTAATTGAGAGAATGAATTTAGAGAAATGGGAAATAGAAAATGTTGAATGCTATGTTTATTCTAATTATTTAATCATTTGAATATAAATTATTTTATTATTTAATTATACATTATTACTGTGATATTTGGAATTTTTGTCAGTTTTACTGCCAATTCTTATAAGTTAACAAATTTCATCTGATTTAAATGAAACACTCTAGAATATTATTGGAGAGTACTTTATAAATGACTAACAGAATTATTTAACAATAAAAATAAAATAACAAACAGGGACCCGATGATAACTGGCATTTAAAAAATTAAAAAATCCTGGTTGCAATTATCACAAAATGTGACTCAAATATTAATTCATCTTCCTAATATAATTATTCAATAATACAGTAAGAAAGAACACTTGAACTTACTTTTTCTTAAAAATTGTTTTGATTAAATTCAGTAAAATTTGTCTGAATTCAAGACTCAATTCTGAAATTCGCGTAGTAAGGACTTAAAATTATTCCAATTTTTCTTAAATTGAGTCAACATTTGCTAAATTTATTTCATACCAATTTTGAGGTGAAACAATTTTAAGTACCATAAAATGGGGCTAAGTGGCGCATGTGGGGTAAAACGGCTTCACGCAACTCTATTTTTTATAATTAATTATCCCTTTCTTCGAATAACAAAATTTCAAGTTTTCAAAACGTGGTTAGATTGTATGAAAAAACTTACGAAGAATCTGACTCGGAGAAACTTGTGGAAATTTGTGCAATGGATCATATTTTCTGGAAGTCAAACAAGATTTATGCATATTTTCACGTGGGTACGTTGTATTTTTCATCTTGTAGAATGATTTTGGTGAGAATTTTCGTTTTTTTTGTGAGGGGAAGTAGCTCACAGTATTTTATGATAAACCGAACGTATAATTGTTTTTCTTGATAATAACTTCATTGAAAGGATCAAAAATATCTTTTACAACGTATAAAAAGTAGAAGATCTAACAAATTAGAACATGTATTATGATGTGCCTCACTTACTAATTTGTGAGATTAAGAATGAATCTGGTTATGTTCCGAATGACAATAAGCAGATTATTTAACGTTGAAATACGTTTTAATTGCTTTATTCGCTCTAAAATTATTTGAAAATTCATAAATAATTACTGTTCCTGTAAAATTTTCGTTTCAAGCCCTTTTTTTACTTTTTTATGAGTGAGTGACCTAGCCCCACTTTGTGAGGAAGATTCTCTCACACTTGCAGGTATGAAAAACAGTTGTTTATGAATTAAATGTATATTTGTGCTTCATGGTACGAAATCAAAATATAGAGATTATAAATTTCAAGCATCAATACCTAATTTAAATTCATTCCTGTACTTTATTGTTAAAAAACGAAAAAAACGTGCCGCTCAGCTCCAGTTTACGGTATATTTTTCTTACCGAGATATATTCAACAGCTTCTTTTTTCTGTCGTTATTAACTGTAATAATCTTCAAATTCATTCATTCATTTTTTTCACATTGATATTCCTATTTTTCCGCTCATCGTGTGTTTTTTTTTCGTCTCGCGACTTTTTATATCATGTCTATGTGACAGTTTATTAGTGTATACGTCAGTTTGACATTTTATAAAATTCTGCTTTCACTTGAAATTTCTTCGATTGAATGAGAATTCTTTAGTTTTAATTAAAATATCTAATTCTGATCATGTTAGATCGACATAACAATAATTTTCACCTGACCTTAGGATCAACGCTGTCATTTTTACAGTTCATAATTGAAAAATTTACAATCGAAAATCTATAGAATTGAATGATTTGCTATTTCAAGCATTCAAACTTGATCTATTCCATCATAAGCATTTGAAATGACATCATTTTTTATCATACGCTTCGAATATTGAAGAGCCTTCGATTGAAAATATTCAAGGTTGAAGAATTTCCCATTGTCAATCTTCAAAATTAAACCACGTATGTCAAAAAACGTTTAAAAATGCACCATTTCAAGCTATAAACATTTAAAAGTAATGTATCTTCAATTGTGAATCTTAAAGATTGAGGAATTTTCAATTGAATTTCTATCAAATTAAATATATTTCAGTCTGAAATCTTCAGAATTGAATAATTTTCAATCTTAAATCTTCAAAATGAAACTGTTTCAAAACAAACATTCAAAATCACATCATTTTGAACTACAAACATTTTCAATGAATGAATCTTTGATTGTGAATCGAAAAAATTGAAGAATTTTAAATTCAAAATTTATAAAACTGAATAATTTTGAATTCTAAATTTTCAAAATTGAACTATTCCAAAAAAAAGTATTCCAAGTTACATACATACTTAAATTACATTTTACATACTTAAAATTGAACAATTTTCAATTTTAATATTTTAAATTAAGTTATTCCAAAAAAGCGCTCTCATTTGTATTATTTTTAATTATGAACCTTTTGAAATTAATGAATCTTCAGTTGCAAATCTCAAAAATTCGAGAATTTTCAATTACAAATCTTCGAAATTGAATAAATTTCAATCTCAAATCTTCAACGTGAAACTATTCCAAAACAAGCGTTTAAAATTACATCATTTTGAACTATCAACATTTCAAGTTAATGAATCTTCAATTTTCAATTGTGAAAATTGAAGAATTTTATATTTCAAATCTGCAAAATTGAGCACATTTCAATTTTAAATCTTCAGATTTGAATAATTTTCAATCTTAAATGTTCAAAATGAAACTATTCCAAAACAGGCATTTGAAATTACATCATTTTGAACTATAAACATTTCAAATTAATGAATCTCTAACTGTAAGTCGTCAAAATTGAAGAATTCATTTCAATTTTAAATCTTCAGATTTAAATAATTTTCAGTCTTAAATCTTCAAAATGAAACTATTTCGAAACAGGCACTTGAAATTACATTATTTTAAACTATAAACATTTCAAATCAATGAATCTCTAACTGGAAGTCGTAAAAATTGAAGAATTTCAAATTCCAAGTCTATGAAGTTGAATGAATTTCAATCTTACATCTTCATAATTGTATTGTTTTGAATTTCAAACCTTCAAACTTGGACTATTCCGAAAAAGATAAAAAATTACATCATTTTGAACTGTAAACATTCCAAGTTAATGAATCTTAAATTGAAAATCATTAGGGTCGGTGAATTTTGAAATGCAGACCTATAAAATTGAATAAATTTCAATTTTACATCTTCAAAATTTAATTGTTTTGAATTTTAAACCTTTAAACTTGAACTATTCTAAAAAAGCATTCAAAATTACATCATTTTGAACTGTACATATTCTAAGTTAATATGTCTTTAATTGAAAATCATTAGAATCGGTGAATTTTAAATCGCCGATCTATAAAATTCAATGAATTTCCATTTCACATCCTTAAAATTGAACAAGTCTCAATTTTCAATCTTATGAATTAAATTACTTCAGAAAAAGCATTACAATTTATATCATTTCAAACTATGAACATATCAAATTAATGAATCTTCAATTGCAAATCTTGAAAATTCGAGAATTTTTGATTACAAATCTATAAAATTGAATGGATTTCAATTACAAATCTTCGAAATTGAATAATTTTCAATTTTGAATCTTCAAAATTCATCTATTTCAAAAATGAACATTCTAAATTTTCTCATTTCCGACTACAAACATTCCAAAGTAATGAATCTGCAATTGTAAATTTTCAAAATTCAAGAATCTTCAATTGCAACTCTTCAAAATTGTAGAACTTTGAATTGTGAATCATTAAAATCAAAGAGTTTTTAGTTTTGGAAATTAAAAATTAAAAATTCTGCAAGTTATAAATTTTACAGTTAAATATTCTGTAATCTTAGTGATTTACATTTGAAATTCCTTCAAGTTAGAAGATTTAGAATTCAAAACTATTGACTTTTGTTCTTCAGAATCAACAAAATGTGACAGTTTTTATTTACATACGAGTATTTTTAAAATTTAAGAGTTTTCAATCGTCAACCTCTGAAATTAAACGATTCTAAAGGAGAAATATTCAAAATTACTTCATTTAATATTTCACAATTTTTCAAACAATTCTGAATTGAAATCCCCCTGAATCGATAAGGGTTTCAAATTTAAATATAAAGAATGGCAGGAATATTTCCCTACTAAATCTTCCAAAATTGTGAAATTTCATATTAAAATTCTTGATAGTCAGTTTAAAATTTGATAATTTTGAAATTAAATATTCTAAATAAAGTGTTTGGTTTTTCAAATTCTTCGAAATCGTAGCAAATCAAATTTAAAGACTTGATAGCTGCACAATTTTCAGTTTGAAGGATTAGTATTTAAATAATTTTGAATCAACTGCCTTCGGAATAGATTCAAAACTATAAAAAATCGAGAAAATAATATGTCAAATTCAAGCGTTAAAAAATATTACAATTAATAAAGAAAAAATTCTTTAAAAAGTGTAAAATGAATGTAATATTAGAAATGATACGTAATTAAATCCTTTCTCGCAAAATTGTCCAATCTTTGAAATTTTAGTCAGAAATTTTTCAATCTTGAGAGCTTCTAATTCAAAAATTATCACTTTAAATTACTTCCAATCTCAAACTATTCAAATTTAAACGCCTTTCTTAGGAATGATACAAGTTCACTTGTTTGGCATTCCCTCGAAATATCGTCCTTTTTTCTAAATTTCACCTAATATAAAATTGTTTGATTTTGAACGTTTTCAATTCTAAAAACTTCAATATATATGTTTTAGTCTTAAACGCTTTCAATTCGAAATCATTAAGTGTTTAAGAAATTCTTGAGAATCTTATTATTCAAAATTTCGTTCAATAATATACACATCCATTTAATAACATGAAAGAGTACGGAAAAAGTCTTGATTCATTGTTGGCTCGCATTTCAGAAGGTCAATTGTTTATTTTTTCAAAAAACGCTTATAATTAATGAAAAGGTTATAGAAAACCGTATCGAATTAGTGGATGAAAAAAGAATTTCAATTGGTCCTAACCAAATTATAAATCACCAAAATTGATGGTAGTTGAAAAATAAGGGGTTTCTTATTTTCAATTCTACATTATTGGAAGTTTGATGAATTGAAAACTTCTGAATTTCTATCTTAAATATTTTGAATTCAGAAGAGTTCTGATGTTTTTAATATTTCGATTTTGTAGTTATGTATTCAATATTTCAATTGAGAAGTTTCTCAGGCTTAAAAGTTTTAATTTTTTAATTTTGATGGTCAAGGAGAGTATTTGCTAATTGGGAATGACCAGAATTTTTTTTTGGTATCATAGGCAACTCTGAAATATTTTAGATTTATATTGAGAATTTGATTGCTTATAAGAAACTTCTTGCGCACATAGCGCGCGGATCATGATTGCCAGTATGGAAATAAAATGATAATATTTTCCTCCTATGTCTCAGAATAGTTTGTAATGTCTCCCCATCACGAAAAAAAATGAGACTGAAGAGTCACGTTCATTCAGAATGACATGAAATTAGCTAATGAACGATTCAAGAATGTTTGCTGGCGGGTAAGAGAATGTTTAAATTATTTTTTATTTGTTATGAACAAATGAAAAGTGCAAATTACTCTTTCCAGAAGTGATATTGATTCTTCTCTGTATGAATGATTCTTTACTATTATAGTTTATTAGTTTACAATAATTATTATTGGTTCGTAAATATTCTATGAATCGATGCAAAATTTAACCGTTCTCAACATATAAACAGTGCTTTTTCAAATGAAACAACTGCAGAAAAATTATGAATTAACGCCTGTCGTTAGCCTACGATATGCAAAATCATAGTTTCCAGAGTCTACCACGCGGAAGAGGCAGTGCGACTTTAGATTTCTTCGGAGTGCTCAATTCAAGTGAGTCCCCTCGCCTCTCACTATTCGGGGTGCTTGTTTTCTGTGAGACTTCTCGCCTTTCACTATTCAGGGTGCTTGGTTTTTGTGAGTCGCCTCGCCTCTCGCTATTCGAGGTGCTTAATTTTTATTAATCCTCTTGAGAGGCGAGGGAACTCACTTGAATTGAGCACCCCGAAGTAATCTGAAATCACACTGCCACCTCCGCGTGGTAGACTCTAGAAACTATGATTTTGCAGATCGTAGGCTAACGCCAGGCATTGATTCATTATTTTTCTGCAGTTGATTTATTTGAAAAAGCACTAGTTATATGTTGCGAACGATTGAATTTTGCATTTCTTCATAGAATATTTATGAACAATCAATAATTATTGTAAAATGATAAACTATAATAGTAAAGAATTATTCATACTGAGAAAAAACATCACTTCGGAAAAGAGTAATTTGCTCTTTTTATTTGTTTATAACAAATAACAAATAATTTAAACTTTCTCTGACCTCCAGCAAACATTTTTAAATCGTTCATTAGCTGATTTCATGTCATTCTCAATGAACTTGAGCGTGTTGAAAGAATGGTAGAATTGCAGACTAGTATGTGGAATACTAAAGAATTGCGTCAGAGCACGAGCATTGGAACTTCCTTCACATTTTGGCCTATGTCTCGAAAACTATTCACCAGACCATTTTTTTACTGAGGACCTTTTTTGAAGCTAAGAAGTCAAGCTTTCTTTTAAGATCATTTAAAAAAAAACTTAAATAACCTGAATGGCAAGAAAGTTAAATAAACAATTACATTGCTTGTTTTGAGGCAAATCTCTTTTTAACATTCAACAGTAGTCCACCATCATAGTTCCATCCCATCTGCCTTGACATCTTTGTTCCATCACATTGATATCTTGGTGAAACCTTTCGCCCTGTTCTTCGCTGTAGTCCCCAAGGTTTTCAGGGAAGTATTCAACATGAGAATCCATGAAATGTAGCTTTAAACTCATCAAACGTTTCAATTTTTTGAAACTGTCGACCATTCTCGAGACCTGTTTATGCCATTCTGGGCTTTTAACTTTTTTCTAGACAAATTTTTTTATTATAATGATCAACACGATCTAGGCAGTCCCAGAGGCACACCAAACAAGAATACTTCGTATTTTCTGATTGTTGTCCAAGAAACATTGTAAGAACTTCAAAATCTCCACAAATTTGCCATTTATGTTGTGCGTACTTAGTTTTTTCCAAGACGATTTTCATATTACTGTCATTTTCATTAAGTTTTGTTGAATGAGCTACGGGTATCGATGCATACTCGTTTTGTGTTGTGCAATGAGACGGCCTTTAGGCTTCGTTTAGAAGAGTCTATGAATAACCTCCACTCTCCATCTTTGTAAACTCCTGGTTTTAATTCGTTCATAAGTCAATTTACGTTCATGCAAATGACTGAAGATTGTTCTTGATCGAAATCAAAGTAATTCCGAAAATTCTATTCTCTGTTTTGATAAACACTGAACTTTGACCCTTTTGCTAAATTTCCTTTTTCTTTCGAGGCTGAAGCAAGGTGCTCAGCGCCATTTTTAGGTAATCCCGAATCTCGAAATAAATCAATCAATTTCTTTTGGGACTATCTCTCTGTATGTCTCGTTTTTGTGTCATATGTAGCGTACTCGTCATCAGATGTTTCACATTAAACGTTGCAATCTTCACTGCTGATTGTAAAATAGTTCGTCTCATGTTCCAGAACTGCCTTCTTTTTTTTAGTGTTTGAATGAGAAGTACCAGCTTCTACTAGAATGTCTTCAGGCTTTTCCATTCGTGGTCCTATCACCGAAGAGACTGTGTTATGAGTTATTAATTTTTTGTTAAAAATTCCCCATATTTTCACATCGTTCATGCAGAAGTAACAATTCCTTTCATTTGCGGGTTTTCCCAAATTGCTAATACAATAAACTTCAAGGTTGCATTTCTTTCACATTCTTTGCATTTGTACACAACATGCCATTGCAAGTGGAGCATATTATATGAGAAGCCCAGGTTTTATCTCGTTCTAGAAACTTAATGTTGAAGTATTTTGCATACATGTCCCGAATTTTCCCAGTAATTTTCTGATATTTTCGGATTTCATATTTCGCACGAATGTAACAAAATTGATTCTAATTGTTTCCACAACTATGCGATTATTCAAGTTTTTTGTTTTGGAAGCCATGGTTATTTAAATGCCCGCACGTTAAGGATCCTGGCTCGATAGCAGGCGAGTCCACTGTCCTGGGGGTGATAACCCTCATACCTCCCCAGGGCTAAGTATGAGGGCTTTCCGGCGTTGATGAGGACAATACCAACTCATCGCCAGACACACTAAAGCTTCAGTCTCACACCCTCACGTCCCCCTACAGGGCAGCGCGCCTTCGCTGGCTTCGTTACTGACTGGGCTGAAAGGTGAGTCATTCCACACATCTCTCTTCAGAGCAGTTGTCATCACTTTCATTACCTAGCGCAGTAGCAGGTAATGATTATATAATTACTGAGTAACTGAATATTTAAGTAAATCGAAACAGTGCAAGTGAATGAACACTCCAGTCCGAAGATTCATGATTCAATCATAACACAAGAGGCTCAGAACTCAAGGTTCAAAAGGAACGCAGTTAGCTCACTCACGATAGATGTGATGGGAAAGACTTCTCTAATAGAAGATTGTTTTAATACAATATGTTCTTGGAATAATATATATAATCTATGTAATGTCATAGAATTGTCAGTTATATAACTGATCTGGTTCTATTTTTAGAATCAGCAGCTTGAATCCCGTGAAAAAACATGTTTTTCCATCACATACTCAAAAGCAAGGTTTTTTGAGGTTATGTCAAAAACCAATTATAGAAGGTGCTGGTTTGACCTCAGATTCGGATTCAGCAACTCAAAATATATAGGAATACATGTGTCTCGTGAAAAGTAATAGACTTTTTTTTGTGTGGCTGTATTACCAGCAATAAGGACCCAATTTTTCACTTTCATTTTCCTCTGTGCAGTTTCATGTGTCGATAACGTGATTCTATCCATTTAAGGAATTAATCTGAGGAACGAAACATTGGTGACAAGAAAACGAAGCAGGGAACTAGGGACACTTTTTTGTGCCGCGCCGTCCGGCAACTGCGACAGACGTTTTGCGTGAGAAGGAACTATTACAATTGCTTAATTGATCTACAGAACTTCCAAATTGCTGGGCAAATACAGGAACAAACTTCACGAGCGGTGATTGCCCTTTTTGTCGACCATCATTATCACTATCTACGAGTCACGACTGTTTGAGCATAACTTGGAAATTTACATTTCACTTCCGGTCAATGGGCGGTAAAGAAGGGACCTCACGTTCGAGAACGAGGGTGTCAAACTACTACGCCAAGCACGAATGCCTTCATGTAACACTCATGATACAACCCGATAAAAAAAGCAACAACAAAATCATGACTTTGATAAATGCTAGTTCTTTCATAGTAGAAATTATCACGAACTTGAATTCTATGCACCTTTGAGTAAATAGAGTCGATTATATTATTATTATTATTATTATTATTATTATTATTATTATTATTGCGAGTTTAAGAACAAAATCAGAGTGATCTCTGGACCGAGAAAACCGCGAAATCATAATAATTAATTTTTTCACAAATTTCGCTGTCTATTGAGATAAAAATTGAACTGTTTTAACTCTGAAGGCTTGGTTGTTAAATATTTTTAAACGTCTGATTGAAGCTTCATAAACTATTTTCAGTTTTCCAATAATTTGAAATTAATAGATCCATTATTGAACACTCTTATTCAAACTCAAAACCTATTAAATTATTGTTATGGTCTACAATATTCTTTTTTCAGCCCATTCAATTTGAAATTTTTTAATCAGAAAAAAGAACATTTTTTAAAAATCTTTTAAGACTTTGAAATCTTTGTGGAATTTTTGAAATTTTCATGTGATCATTAAAATCTTTTGAAATATCAAAAAGGTTTGTTCTCTCTTATAATCTCCAAACTCTTTTTAAGACGTTCAAAATCTTCGCAATCTTTGTAAAATTTTGGAAAAATTTGTGAAATATTCTGAGATCACTTGAAATCTTTGAAATTCCTCAAATCTTTGTGAAAAATTTAAATACTTTGTTAAGTCTTTTGAAATCTTTTGGAATCTGAAATCTTTTGGAATCATTGGAATCTTTATGGAATATTTAAAAACTTTATTAGATCATTGAAAATCTATTACAATTTTTCTTAAATCTTTAAAATCTTTGAAATCTTCTTAATGATGTAAAGTTCTAATTAGGTTTTTTAATTAAATTAAAAGTTTAAAATTAGAAATTTTTGATAAAAATTGTTTTTAAGTTGATCATCTGTAAATATAAATTAAATAATGATTAAAAATGCTGATTCTAAATCTGTTCAAAACTGAACAATTCACAGATTTTGAAGGTGAAAATTGAACTGTTTCAATTCGGAAGGCTTGTTTGTTAAATAAATGTAACCATCTGATTGAAACTTAGAAAACTGTTTTTAATTTTCAAGTGAATTAAAATTAATAAATCCATAATGAAAGATGCTTTTATTCAATTTCAAATCCAATTGAAATATTGTTTCAGTCTAAAATATTCCATTTTTAACCCATTCAATTTTTAATTTTTTAATTAAAAAAAAAACAATTTTTTTAAATTATTTAAATTTTTAAAGTCTGCAAAATCTTTGTGGAATTTTCAAAATCTCTATGCAATCATTAAAATCTTTGTGAAATATTTAAAAGCTTTGTTCTCTTTCACAATCTTTGAAATCTTTCTGAAACGTTCACAATCTTTGCGACATCTTTGAAATCTTCTGAAATGTCTTGGAATCTTGAAATCTTTCGGAATCTTTTCAATCTTTGTGAAATTTTAAAAATGTTGTGAAAATCGTTTTTGATCTGATTATCTGTAAATATAAAGAAATGAGCAATTCAACATGACGATTCTCAATCTGTTCAAAACTAAACAATTTACCAATTTTGAAGATAAAAATTGAGCTATTTCAATTCGAAAAGCTTGCATATTAAATAAATGTAAACGTCTGATTGAATATATGTAATCATTAAAGTTTTCGTGAAATATTTGAAAACTTTGTTCTCTTCCACAATCCTTGAAATCTTTCTGAAACTTTTAAAATCTTTGCGACATTCTTGAAATCTTCTGAAATATCTTGAGATCTTTGAAATATTTTGAAATATTGGCAATCTTCGTGAAATTTTGAAAAAAATTGTGAAAAAATTTGTAAATCTCCTGAAATCTTTGACTTCGTTGAAATCCTTGTGTATTTTTTAAAACATTCATATAATCACTAAAATCTTCGTGAAATGTTCAAAAATTTTGGTAAGTCTTCTGAAATCTTTTGGAATATTTGTAATCCTTACGAAATCTTTGAAATCTTCTAAAATCTTTTGCAATCACTGAAATCTTTGTGAGATACTCAAAAACTTTGTTAAATCATTTGAAATGTATTGAAATTTTTCTGAAATCTTTTAAATCTTTGCGAAATCTTTGAAATCGTCTGCATCTTGGAATCTTCGAAATCCTTGTGAAATTTTTCAAATCGTTGTAAAATCTTTTCAATATTTGATATCTTTGACATCTTTAAAGTCTTTTCAAAATTCTTGAAATATTTAAAACCTTTGCGAAATCTTCTGAAATATTTTGAAATCTCTGTGAAATCTCTGAAATCCAAATTGTTCAATTAAAGAGTGTCTTTGGCTTACATTTTATATGCATGAATTATTAAGCATTTAAATAAAAAAATTCTAAATTCAAAATGTGTTTAGTTTCAATTTTGAGATTTAAATATTTTGAAAAGTTCCACTTTAGGTGCTTCAATTTCCAGTTTGGTTTCGATCAATTCCAATAAAAATATCTTCAGCTTTAAGAGTTTGAATTTTTCAATTTCAATGACCGTGAAAAAATTTTTCCATACCAGAAAAAAAACAGGAATTTTTGTTTTCGATTAAAACGGCTATCCTGAAATTGCATTAAAATAGAATTATAAAAAAACTGATCCTTTTGCGGAACGAAAGAAAGTGTATAGCAATAGTTTAGTTTCACTGTTGGTTCTGGACTCCTTGAGTTTAAAGCGATGAAATTGGAATTCTTTCATTTGACAATTTTCCAACTGAAGGCCGAATAAAACAAAAAAATTAAACTTTTACATTCCTTGAACGGGACTTGGGCTTTTGATCACGGTCCTGTGACAAAACCACAGATATCCTTTGTTCCAGCAAAACCACCACTTACGGACGCAACGGGAAAAGTACAATAACGTTTACTGGTTCGAGCGGCTGACCGCATTGCATTGGACGACCAATACCAGTTTACACCACTTTGTCTGACTGTGACTGTATGTAACTACTGCCAGCGTCTTTTATTACGAGATCCGGACTATAAAAGTTTCAGACCTGTCTTTTCGGATTCTTTGCTTCAAAACGATCTCGTTGAATAGATACAGGGGTCCCATAAATGAAAAAATTAATAATTTGATTAAAACAAAATATCTTTCGAGAAGGGAGCGTCAACATATTATGTGACGCTACACTGTAAGAAAAATTATGCTGAAAATCACATTTGACCGTAATTTAACCTATCACACTGTCAAAAATCGACTGTAAATAAGGTAGTGAATTAATGAGATTTAATGAGCCCTGTAATCAAATTGTAGATGCCGTGCATTGACGATAGATCCGTGAAATTTTTGCGTATTACGGTGGAAATTTCTTAAAGGTCGAAATAAAATCTACTTTCTTATGAAAATTTCATTTTATTTTTTTTTAATTTTTTAATTTTTATTTTTTTATTGTATATTATCTTGTTAACATTAAATATCTTTCTTGGAAGAACCCACGCATCTTTCATTCTATCAATCACAGCCACACAAAAAAAGGTTTGATACTTTCGACGTGACACATGTATTCCTATGTATTTTGAGTCGCTAAATCCGAGTCTGAGGTCAAAATAGCACCTTCCACAATTGGTCTTTGACATAACCGCAAAAAACCGCATATTTGAGTATGTGATGGAAAAACATGTTTTTTACGGGATTTGGGCTGTTGATTCCAAAAATGGAGCTAGATTAGTTATATGGGTGATTCTTATCAAAGCGGCAATTTCGTGCCTGGATTAATGAAATATTAAAAGTGATAAAAATGGTGTTTTTTCTGCTTAGATAAATGTATGGTGGTGTACCATACACATATGCAACGTGGTCACGCAGGATCACTTTATTTGTTTATAAAAAATGAAGTTGCAAAATCGCAGGTATTATTCAACCAGCTCATTCCGATTAAATATATATGGCTTATTATATAGTATATCAAACGCATGTGAACCATAAATGCCAAAATTGACAGAAAAGTACCTTGAAATCTTATTTTATGGCGAAAATATGTCCGGAAACGGTAAATGCCAGGGAAGATTACATCTAAATTATTATTAATTTTTAAAAATATATCATATAAATCCTTTATTTCATTTGTTTACATGAATCAACATTTATACATGAGTAGATGAAATGACTATATTCTCCACTATCTGTTTTGAAAGTTGTTAGAAACTTCAACTTGCTCTAAAACATGCCAGGGGAGATTATACTCCATATTTTTCTTAATTTAAAGAAAAAATAAATCAAATTTTTCTAAGGTGAGTTTGCTTAAAGGTTACAAGCATGCAAATGTTGTGCTACAATTTATTTAGAATATGTTGCTTTTCTTAGAAATACAACGTGCCAGGGGAATTACAGTAAAAAAGATACGCGCCTGATTTTCTCGGAAAATGTCTCATATTTTGCTCGTAACACATTTAAGCATTGATGCAAAAGTTATAATTTATGGAGTACATCTTCACATTCATTCCCTATGAAGCGAAAGAACATTTTTTCGCAAAACAATTTTTCTGCAGAGTCTAAACTGCAAAGGTTCATCCGCAAATCAAAAAGTGATTACAAAGTTCAATATGCTCTGAAGTCTAAGATAAGGAATATAAAAATGTGTCGTCAATATCATTACATGAGATTATATACAAAATTAATTTAAGCTAAATTTGAATGATCAAAGTTGATAATTGCATCTTCAATTACATGTGGAACCAGCCGACCCATAGGTGGTTACAGCCAGGGGAGATTACATTTCGCACTTTCGCGAATTTTTAGAAATAGAAAAAAAATTTTATCTTGAGTTTTACTAGTGCCCTCAAAAAAAGTCAACATACTGCATTGAAAACACCTAGACTCATTATATTAGCGTCTTCAATTAATAAAATATTTAACGGTGACACAAATGTGCATAGTTGATGAGAATCAACCATATAACTGACAATTCTATGACATAACCCCAAAAAAGAATTCTTCCAGCAGCAACTTGTAAGCCAGCATTACATTTTTTGGAATTTGACTCGTAGAACGCAGTTTTTAAGTCAAATATGCATACTAAAGAACAAAGCTGTTACATTACTCCAAGGACGTCCTGTATTAAAACAATCTTTTCTTAGAGAAGTCTTTCTCATCACATTCATTGCAAGTAAGTGAGTATCGTGAATAATAATGCAAACGAGTATGCGTCGATACCAATTGCTCATTCAACAAAACCTAATGAAAATTACAGTAATATGAGAATCGTCTTGGAAAAAGTCAACTACGACCAACATAGATGGCAAATATTCCTAATATTGAAAAAATTTTACTTGTGAGCGAAAAATTAAAAACTTCAAAAATTCCTGAAGATGAAAATTCTTGTGTGGAAGTAGCTCTAGACATTCTATTGGATCATATCAACTAAATACCACCCCTTGTCCAAAAAAAGTCGGGGTACACAGCCTGCTATTGCTGTCTATACTGCAATAAAAATTCTCAAATTCCTGAAATTTTTTGTCATTCACACGATATTTTGAAAATGATTGAACTAATTAAAAGAAGCAGGAATAAAAAACAGAAGTGTCTCAGCAAGCCAACTTCATGATGCGAATGGAATGTATTAGCTGCGAACGGAATTCATTAGATGCGAACGGAATGTATGAGCTGCATACGCTTGCAGATTAGAGATCACTTTCATAAAAATTTGAATATAATGAATTCATTTCTCTAGTTCTTGCCAATCGTTGAAGTTGAAGTACAAAATTGCTTAAAAATCGGAATTTAATTTTTGTCTCTCTTGTATGGTTTAACACCCACAGGGCTAAATTACTCTGGCTCAGGCTCATTTAACACAGAATTTAATAAGCTTTCGGACGGTTTTCCGAAAATTTTTTAATCTATATTTTGGACAAAGCTATTACCTTTCAAAGTAAAGGCTAATCTTTAATAGGTCAGCGTGTTAGTGGCCGAATACTATTCGTCGGTAGTGTACGAGGTGTGGCTATTAAATAAGTAGATCGATGCTCTAGCAATTTTCATTTGCCAAATTATTCAATAAAGATGTTACAATCTTCAATGTAGACCCTTTCTTGATCCCTACATCACCTTATACGAATCTTCCACTGTTTGAAGCAATGTTGCAGGTCCTTCTCTGAAAGGTCTTTCATGAGCCGCACCGTTTTTTTCTTCACAGGATCCGCCGACTTGAATCCAATTCTTCTTACCTGAGGCTTGATCTTCGGTAACAGAAAAAAAATCACATGAAGCTGGGTCAGGTGAGTACGGCGGTTCCTCTAATACGGGAATTATGTTCAGTCAAAAACCTCTGGACAGACAGCGCTTTGTTTGCTGGCGCGTTATCCTGGTGAATAATCCACTAGCCGTTCTTCCATATTTCAGGTTTTTTTTTTACAAGTTCACGAAGAGTTGCCGTAACCTTCTCTCAGGACACCTGGTCAACAGTTTGACCTTCAGGTACCCATTCAATGTGAACAATTCTTCGGACATAAAAAAAACTAACGTATCATCATTGCTTTGAATTGCGGCTAGCTCATCCGTGCTTTTTGATATCTCAGTGAACTGGGACTCTTCTAATGCATGGATAGGTGGTTACTTTCAGAGTCGTTTTGAAAAAACCATGATTCTTCACAAGTTATTACATTTTCCGAACACTGGATCATTTCTATATTCTCCATAATGTTAGCAGAAACGTTGCTTCGAGCTTCTTCTTGCTCAGAAGTGATCACTTTCGGCACCATTTTATCACAAACTTTTTTTATGTGTGGATTTTAATCAAAAAGCTGTCTAACAGTTTCTTTGCTGATATTTACTAAGTCAGCAATTGCTCGGATGATCAGCCATCGATTTCTTCCAATAATTCTACTCACTTTTTCGATCTTAACATCGGTTATCGATGTGCGGAAACAGCCTGGACGCGGATCGTCTTCAATCACTCAACTTCCCTCCTAAAATTTTTCATACCAATCGAGAACATGAGTACGAGACAGCCACTCATCGCTATAAACTTTCTTTAACAGATTATACGTTTCTGTACCGGATTTTCCAAGTTTCACAAGAAACTTCACGTTGACGCGCTGTTCTACTTTCATACTGAACATAATTCCGGCGGAGCTCAGGTAGACAGTCAACTTCGAACAAAGGTTACTGTTGTACTGAGGGTTGCATAGCCTTAAGATTCAGAGGGTGGGGGAAAAGAACACAGATTAACATCCAATCCTGCTTGTTGTTGCGGAGGCCTCAAACAAGCGGCCAAAAAAATCAGTCTGGGTATTTAATTCATTGAAAAAGTTAAGTGGTGCTCTAGTTCTCCCATCTAAAATCGGAGAATTAGAGGCAGTCGCAATACGAGTTTTATCGTGAATAAACTTTTACGCCATACACGAGGATAGATAAACCGCAATGGATAATAAAATTAGGCTTCCGGAAAAGAGGTAGTAAAATGGAAATAAGGAAAGGAGTGATAAAATGTGTAATCTAAATCGTTATTTCAGTTTATGAATATATGAATATGTTTTAGTATCTAGATTGGTTCTATTTGATGAGAAACTAGTTATAAAAATGAATTCTCAAGCTGTAAATAATTTTTCAATTGTTTTCAGAACTTCTAAATATCTTTCAAAAGGATTCGAGTTGTTCCTAAATTTTTTTTAAATCCTGCAAAATAAAAAAGTGACTTTTAATTTTTTAAATTCTTTTCCGACACTTTGAAAATGTTTTCGAATGTTTCATTTTTTCAATTTTATCTTTTGAAATGCATTAGTCGAAATGAAAAATCATTTCAACTTCCGTAGAGATGTTAGAAAATTTTTTTTAATCTCTCCAAACCTATCAGAATTCTCAAAAAGCATGCAAATTTTATTTCGAAATCTAAAAATATATACAATTTGCTTAGAACGTTTCAAAATATTTTCGAGCTGTAAATAATTTTTCAATTGTTCTCAGAACTTCTAAATATCATTGAGAATGATTCGAATTTTTCCTAATTTTTTTTTAAATCCTGCAAAATAAAAAAGTGACTTCCAGTTTTTCACATTCTTTTCCGACAATTTGGAAAATGTTCTCGAATGCTTCATTTTTTTCAATTTTATTTTTTGAAATGCATTAGTCAAAATAAAAAATCATTTCAATTTCCGTAGAAATGTTGGGAAAATTTGGTTATTCCCTTCAAGCTTATCAAAATTCTCAAAAAACATGCAAATCTTATTTCGAAATCTAAAAAATATATAATTGGCTCGGAATGATTTAAAATACTTCCAAACTGTAAATAATTTTTTCATTTTCTTCAGAACTTCTAAATATCTTCTAGAATGATTTGAATTGTTCCTACAGTTTTTTTTAAGAAATCCTCCAAAATAAAAAAAGTGCCTTTAAACTCTCTAGATTCTTTTTCGACATTTTAGAAAATCTTTTCAAATGTTTAATTTTTTTCATTCTTATCTTAAAATGCTTGAAATGTCTAAAGTTGCAAGTGAAATATAGGTTTATGTTCAAGATGAAAAGTTAATCATTTTTCACCAATAAATAAATTAATAATTGTTAAAACAAAAATATTTCCAACACCCATCGAAAGTGCAGTCATTGCCAGTAGGTATCCCCAGTAGGACTAATCCACCACATCAAATGAAATGATTTTTTATTTTGATTAATGAATTTCAAAAGATAAAATTGAAAAAAAATGTAATACACGAAAACATTTTCCAAATTGTCGAAGAAGAATGTAAAAAATTGAAAGTCACTTTTTTTATTTTGCAGGATTGCAACAAATTTTTAGAATGGCGCTTCCTAATGGAAATTTCCGTAATCGAAGCATTGACAAGTTCGGACTAGCATAAATGTTCATACGTAAGGCGTGCAAGAATAAGTCTGTAAATGCGCCGCTCGAACGAACGTCGCAGCTCGCGCTGCGCGGCACTAAACAATATTATTTATCATCAACCCAAAGAATGGGCACAAAAATGTTTAAACGGTTTCAGAATCTTTAACGTTCAGAGCTTCTTTTAATGTAAAAAATTTTGATTTATCGTGTGTAGAACAGGGTCGAATCAGCATTTGTTTATAAAAAAATTTTTTTAAAGTAGCAACAAATAACATTAGGACAATTTGGGGGATTTCACTGTTCTTTGCATTTGTTTTTAAGTATCCTTTCAAATTTTCATCAATTTTCTATGAATAGATGAAGAGAAAATGGTTTTTTATTCAAAGGGTACAGAAATTTTCTCACTTATATTGTCAATAAACGAATAAGGCTTTTTGAAAAATTTTCACGTCGCAATTATCAACTACTGAGCAGATCATATTTCAGTGTTTTTTTTTTGTGACAACATCGAAAATCATGGCCTCACTTGGAAAATTTCTACCTAGAAAGTAATTCTAATGCTGAAAAGAATGTCAAATTCAAAATCAGCGACCTCAAAAACCCCATACCTAGTTTCATACAAATATGTAGACATTTTGAAATTTTTCATTTTCAAATTTATTTTTGACGTCAAATTTGAAATCGAAGACCTCAAAACCCCCCTTATACCGAGTTTCATACAAATCCGTCAAAATCTTGACTTTTGGACAGTTTTTTGAGCTTCTGTCCCTCTGTGGTGTGAGCCAAAATGAGCTGCAATTTTTTTTGAGACCGGCAGAAATCCGGAAAATTACAGCGAATTTTTTTTCTGGTCCAGAATTTTTTTAATTCTTATAGTTTTAGTATAAGAATGGTTCAATCAGGACTCCAACTGGAAAGTCTTACATCTTTAAACACTTCCAATTTTAAATTGTTGAATTTTAAAGACTAATTATTGACAAATTATTCAATTTTGAAGGCTTGATTTTGACAATTTTAATTTTCTTAATCTCGTGTTTTTAATTGCTTAATTCAGAACGTTAAAAATTTGAAAATATAACATTTTGAATGTTTATTTTTAAGTCAGATAGCGAGTCGCTTTCTCACTTTTATTAATTTTTTTTGTATTGTTAGCCTCCTGTTCAGAATATGGTTCAAATTGAAAGGATTTCCAATTTAATATTCTTAATTTGAAGTATGTATACAAAATTTTTAAATATAAAATTTTAATTTCTTAATGGTATATATTTTAGAAATTAATCATATCATTCAAAACTCAACTATTTTAGCTCGAAACATGATAAATTAGATCAGTTTGAATCTATAGAGCTTGAAATTCAATCATTGTTTTTGAATATTTATCACATTCATGCAAATTCAATCATTTGAAATTCAAGTAATAAAAATTGGGCACTTTCAAATTGAAAAGCTTAATAATTGAGTAATTTTGCGTTTAAAGCCTTCGATACTTGAGAAGAAATTGAATTTTCAAGATTTTGAAATTGAACTCTTTAAGATTCTGCACATTTATTTCAAATTGAAAGCCTTAATAAGTATTGAATAATTTTAGACTAAAGCATTCAAAATTGCTTGGTATTAAATCGAAATCATTCAAAGTTGTAGAATTGGAAATTAAAGCCTTTTAATACTTTAATAACTATTAAAATCAAACGATGAAAATCGAACAATACGAGATTAAAATTTTTAATATTGAACAATTTTAATTTAGGAGCATTTGAAATGGAAAAAGTTTGAATTTGAACGTTATTGTACAATTTTCATTTGAAATCCTTCATGATTGAATAATTTTAAATTAAAGACGCTAAAAATTTCATAATTCAACTTTGCTAGTTAATAAATTGCACAATTTTAAACTATAGTAACAAGTGAAATTGAATAATTATGAATTGAGTCCTTCAAAATGGTATCATAAAACTATATTTCTAAATTCAAGGAATAATTTTAAATATAAACGTTCAATAAACAATTTTTAGACTGAAAAATTGAAAATGTTTTCCATTAAAAACTATCTCGTTTGAAGTTTAAATTGCCCAAACTCATATAATTTCCAACTGAAAGTCTTACAAGGTTAAATAATTGAATTGAAAGCGTTAAAAATTGATTCGTTTTAGATTAAAAATTTATGAATGAATATAATTGCCAATTGAAAGCCTTTAAAGTTATTGATAAATGGGTTAATTTCAAATTCAAAGTTTTAACAGTTGAACAGTTTTCAGATTTTAAGTTTTTATTTTCAATTTTAAACGCTTCAAAGTTCAAATGTAGAATTGTTCCGCATTTTAACTCCAATAGGTACTGTGATGACTGCATTCGGGGAATAAAATTTGCTTAAAGATTTTTCATGAGTTCATTTTTTATAAAGTCGGGTACGTACGTTTGATGTCTTTGCAGAGAAAAATTAAAGTCATGAGTAATAAAAATGGAAATTTCTCTAGTTTCCTATCTGAAAACATGATAGGAAGCCTGCGAAAATAAGTACAAAAATATAGATGAAAGACGAGAAGAAACATTTTTCTTTTTGTAACAAGTTTTTTATATTTAAATATGCGTTAGGTCAGACATTTTATTATGATGCAGATTTTTTCATTCTTAAACTAAATTTTAGAACCTATGTAACTGATAGAGAATTATACCTATTTATACAACATAGTTTAATAATTGTTCGAATATATTCGAACAATTTCACAGATACGTGTATTCAGAAGATCCAGAAAAATAAAATGTTATTTGTTATAATAAACTTAATAAAAATAAAATTAATATTCTCTGTATGCATTTTTTAAAACCACGGATGTGAGCTACATAGTATTATTTTATCAGTCAAGTGCTTTAAAGGCCCAAAAAAGGGAAATAGGTTTTGGGAGAAGAAATTTTCTTTGTATTTTTAATTAAAAAGGATATAGCTTGAAAGTTTTCCTCTATTTACTTTGTTTGACTATCTGCACTTAAAATTTTCTTTCTGAGTTTTAATTAAATTGGTTTTCTGCTGTACATGCCTTTCACTTTTTGCTGAAAATGACACAAAAGCCTTCAGTCCTTTTCAAAAGTTAAATTAGTCGGAGCAAATCAGTTCTCTTCCACGGAAAATAAAAATGAGTTACATTTTTAGGAAATTTCTAAGCGGTAAAAAAGTTAAAACTTGAATATTGAAACGAACCAAAAAAACTGCAACTAATGTATGCGTTGTCAATGTTTTAAAATTGCGGAAGTTTACCATCTTCAAATTTGAGAGCTCAGTTATTAAGAAGTTGAAGATTATAAGCGTTATAAATTGAAGAAATTAAATTGAAATATTTTGAAACAGGACTATTTAAAATTCTTCACAACTAGAAAGTTGAAACTTATAAGCATTTGCATTAATCAATTTGGAATTTAATATATTTCGAAAGTTGAAAAATGAACAAAGTGCTTAAAAGTTGAAAATTGATTGAACAGTTTCAAATTGAAATGTTTGAAAATTTTAATTTTTAAAATTTAAAAAGATCCAAAATTGACGATTTTATGCCTGGAAGAGTTAAAATACATATATAAACAATTTTTAAATCCTAAAAATTTGGATATTGGAAATGTAATAAAAAGAAGAATTTCAAACTTCACGAGATTAAAATGTAGAAAAATAGTGAGAATTGTCATGTTGTGAACACGTTTGAAATAAAATATTCAGAAATGTAAGGTTTCAAATTTTGCTGAATTAAAAATTGAAAAATCTTATTTTATAGTACTTCATTTTTTCTATCTTCAGATTGATTTCAGTTATTTTGGTTTATGAATGTCAAGCGAATCGGAGTTCTGAATAATGTAATAATTGTTATTAACATCCAGATAGATATATGTACATATATGCTAGACTAAGATGTACTTTATGAAAGTTCAGAAAAAGTTTGTAAAAAATATGCGAAGGCTGTCTGCATATTCTAAAAACGTTTCAAACATTTTTTTTTCGAAAATTTTTTTGGAAACAAAAGTGGTTCTCGAAATATTTTGTTTTATCTCCAGATGCGGCTTCGAACCTTTTACTAACGCATACAATAAAACATAAAAGGCTTCGGAGTTGTCAGTTTTCATGTGCTTTAATTGTTGGACAATTTTTCTTTATCAATACAGTTTTTTGCTTTATCAACCCTACACATTTAATTCCTCAAAGTATATTTAAAATGTTTGTTAACAAATGTAATAGTGTGTTAAAATAATGGGTCGAAACTTGACAAGATCAATTATTTTTCGCACATGTGCACTAAAAAGTAATTGAAATAAAAAGTTCTATGTCTGATATGTTAGTATCACACAATTGAAATTGTATCATATGTATTTAAAAAAAAGTGCCCAAAGCTAATGATGCCAAAAAATTTGTATCAGACTTATCGTATTTCAAATATGTGAAACTGTAGGGAGGGACTCGTGAAAAAGCTATAAATTGATTATTATTGTTTTATTATTTTTTAATATTATTTTATTTTTAATATATTATTTTATATATTATTATATATTATTTATATATTATTATTCAATAGGTCGAAAATGGTCTAGGAACATTTAATAAACTTCCAGTTACATAAAATGAAAATCTGTTTGAAAATCGCCTATATATTATTAGATAAAAAATCTTATCTGAAAGTATTAGTAATTTTTTCCCCTTTTTTAAAATAAATTTTCAACACTTTGTTGGTCTCATTTTGTGTGGACAGTGTCCAAAAAATGGAACATCCTAAAACACCCTTTAGTTCTGTTAGTGTTTTTTTGCATACTAGATGTTTTAGGATGTTCCCTTTTTTGTGAAAGCTGTCGAGAGTTTGGTAAATTGAATAAAAGGCACATAATTACTTACATTCCTACCTTCTTTACCTGATTCCTACCTTCCCGATATTTTTTTTAATAACTCACGTTCGCACAAAATAAGATATCGTGTTGGAAATTTGGGAAACTAAATTTTCGTAATCACAGGGAATTGGAAAGGTAAATTAGAGAAAAGTGGCAGGAGAAACAATGTCAGGAGAAAAATAATAGGACTGTCATTTTTTCCCTATCATTTCCTCTAATTTTACGAAAAAATGACACTTTCTATCATTATTTTCCTGACATATTTTTCCCTATGTGTTGTCTTCTGAAAAAAAGTATATAAAAATTCAGTGTGTTATATTTTTATAATTAGGCTTTACATAAAAATTATTACATAATTAAATTTAAAAACAAGTAAAATTACTAATAATAGTCTACAAGCATACGCAGCTAATACATTCCGTTCGCAGCATGAAGTTGGTTCGCAGAGATGCTTTTGTTTTTTCCTTCCTGTTTTTTAAATTGATTATTTTTTCTTTTTAATTTAGAAACACATAAATGCAAAATTAAGTAATGTTCAATTGATAATATATGAAATTCTTTGGGATGAATTTAAAAAATCTTCTAAATTGTACAACAAAATGAAATTAATAATTGGAAACTAATATTTTTGGAATAAATATATTATGACGTTTTACTTATTATGTTTCTTTAATTTTCTGTTTCAGTTAATAAGTTTTTCATTTTTTCATACTTAAAATACTTGGAATGGAATAAAGAAGAAGAGGACTTCAATATTTTTGTCTTCTGATATTAGTTTCAGCAAAAATAATGAAATTGCTAAAATCTGTTGCAATTACAATTTTCTATTTCAAGCATGAGTGGAGTATTTAACCTTCTTAATTAATTAAATAAAAAGTTCGAACGATTTTAAATACTCTGAAAGTTGTATGACATTCCCCTTTTTTAAATCATTCAAAACACTAAACTGAAAAATTTTCAATCTTGTGGATCAACTTTCAGCTTGAAACTCTCAACATTAAATTATCTCAAACTGGAATCGTTTGATATTAAACAACTTTACATCGCCAGCATGTGTCGAAACATTTTCGTTTTTAAATCTTTCAAAATAATGTACCGTTTAAAAATAATTATATTTTATAGTTCAAAAAATAATTAAAACCAATGCTTGGTTAAATAATTAATTTTAACCTGAACTTTTTACAATTTCATAGTTTTGAATTTACATTAGTAGTACAATATTGTAGGCTTTTAATACTTCGAACTAAAAGCCTGAGTAAATAAATTGTTGGTGTTAATTTTTTTCGAAGGCCAATGGTTGTATTTAAACGTTCAAAATTGTAAAGTTTCAAATTTAAATTCATGAACGCTACAGCGTAGGCCATAGGTGTGTATGAACAATAACTTTATCATTTTTACCCTCTTAAAACTATTATTCATTCACCGTCAAAAACCATCTTTTGAAATGATGTAATGTATAAAAAAATATATTGATAGTATTTGAGTTTCATTATAGTTTTGTTAAAGAGAGATCCTTAAAATGTGATCAATTCTCATAAATATGAGAATTTTGATGTACTTTCATATAAGTGGTCCAAAATAAATAATTTATTTATAGATCCTCTACTTTCTGTAATAATTCTTTCAATAATTTAATATTATTTATTTATATACTGATTTTCCTATAACAATTCCTATAATATTTTCCTTTATTCTCGAAAAAAGATAGAAATCCATTATAAGAAAATCATTATAGGCCTTTACTAAGTTTCCTATATTACTTTTCAAAAAGGTCAGTACAAAATTATTTCAAAAGTTAATAGAAACATCTGGCACATTGATTAGAGGGTAGTATTTGAGGGCGAATAAAAGGATCTGAGGAGGGTAGAAATTAAAAAGTTTGGAATTAAGCAATTTTAAATTAAAAACTTTAAATAATTAAATTTTCAATTCAAAGCCTTCGATATTAAACAACCTGTAGATGAAAAATATTTAAACTTGTACATTTTCGAAGACTTGGAAGCTATAAAAATGAAGACATTTTTATTGTCAGACCATTAGCCTCGTGCCTTAGAGAGCCCCAGGCAAATACCATAAAATCCGAAAGTTAGGTCCAAACGGTGCATTTTAG
>JAUMHM010000088.1:1864274-1875515 GCA_032362435.1 Melikaiella ostensackeni
TGGACATTTGTCCATGCATATATTAAACATTCAGACGGACGTAACGCAGCCTTGCTTATGCCCTGCTTAATACCAAATAAATCGCTCAGTTGTCCATTCACTCTTACACTCGCTTCACTTTCATTCTATATTGCTTTCATTGCTTTCAGAAGCTAAACAGTCACTCCATATTCTTTCAAGACTTCCCAAACTTTGGTTTTATCCACGTTATCGAAAGCTACTTCCAGATCAAGAAATGCTCAGAAAACTCTTCTATTTACTCTCAAACTCTTTTCTATGATCTGTCTTAAGCTGAATATCTAATCCGCACATGATCTCCCTCGCATAAGTCCACATTGAACTTCCCAGATCTTTTCTTTCGTTATTCCCATGATCTTTCCAATAAGTACTTTGGTAAATATTTTTTCCACGGTACTTAGTAGGCTAATCGCTCTATTATTAGTACAGTAACCTTTATCGCCCTCTCCCCTGTAGAGTGAAACAATGATCGCCTTTCTCAAATCATTAAGAACTTCACCGTTGCTAGCACACATATTCATGAACTCGCTCAGCCATATAAACAAATATCCGCTACCGCTGTTAAGCATTTCAGCGGTGATACCATCCACACCAACAGCCTTACCATTCCTTTTTTTCATAATTAGAGATATAATGTCGCGAATATGATTTCCACTCTCGCACCTTCCTTACAGCCTTACTATTCTTTATTTTTTCAACTACGGGTGTTATGTCATGGTTATGAATTCTTCTTTCCCCACCTACAACGGGATTGTCTAGCCTATGCTCTTCTGTGTCACAGTTGCCATGTTCTAGAGCTTAACCTCCATACGATTTCTTATAGAAATCACTCATTCAGTTTTCCACTTTGACCCTATCCAATACCATTCTCCAATTCCACCATCAGCATTCTTCGTTTTGACTTACTTAGTGCGAGTACCTCTTTTCTTAATCTTCGTAATCCATTTCTAAAATGATTTCTTATTTCCTTCGATATCACTTTGCATTTTTTTATCTACTTTCACTTTGATGATATCGTTGCTTTCTCTGACTAGTATCTTTTCCTTTCCGTTTTTACCCCAGTAATCATTTTATATTCTATTTTTTTCCTCATTGCTAAGACCTTTCATATTCATCTCGTCGAATAGACTTGCTTTTTCTCGTTAACATCTACGCGGATTTGATTGTTCCACCAAGCTTCTCCAGTTCTCCTCTTTACAGCCGCATTACCGCACACTTCAGATTCACTCTTGGAGATTATATTCCCGTAGTAGTATCCATACACTCTCTACATTTTTATTGCCTAATTCCGTCCTCGAGTCTTCTTTATGATGTCCCAAATATTTATTCAGTTTTTCACGATATATCAATTTTACTTCTGGCTTCTGCAAGGTTCAATTTTCGAAATTATGAGGTAGTGATCTGTTCGAAATTCAGAGCTTCTCATATCCCTTGTATCTTTTATTAGCTCCCTCAATTTCACATCTGCTACAACGAAGTCAATCATACTGTGACTTTCGCCTATGCATCAAATGTACATGTGTATCATTATATGTCTAAACTAAGTATTTGTAATATACAAGCCTTTTTCTAAGCATAAAGTAATCAATTTCTATCCGTTACCGTTCGATATCAGGTCTTTAAAATGACCAAGTATCCCGTCGGTACCTTCTCGTTGCACACCAACCTAGCCATTCATATCTCCGAGTGAAATGATTCTGTCCCCAAGATCGTAAGTACATATAATATTATGTAGCGAGTTCAAGAAGGCATTCTTTGCATCACTACTGTCACCATCAACTGGGGCGTAGCATGCTATAATAAATAAGCTTTTTCATTTTTTCTTCATCCTGACCCATAATAATCTACGACATACACATTTATACTTTTTGACATGCTGTCTTACTTCCTCATTCATGACTAGATTGACTTCTTGGTTTCCATGTAATCCATTATCTACTTTTGACCAAAGTTTGAGTCCATTATCTATCTTTCTTATATCACGTCCTTTTTTCTTTGTTTCCGGTACACATGAAAAATTTAGCTTTTTTACGCGCACTGTATACCGTAATACCCTTTCCTTAAGTTCATTTACATATCTAGCATTCCAAACACCCAATTTGCATTCTTCGCCTGAAACTTTTCTGAGGGCATTCCTTTCGTCAACAGAAGTATCAGTCCTATCTCAGGCTGCATTATTATTTGTATTGCTCATTATTTAAAGTATACACCCAACTACAACTTGATGCGAGAATCGCTTTCCATAGGTATAAAATCATGTCCGAACTCAGCAGCTAAATTGTCATAAGGTGGTGTATCCATTTATAACATCAGTCATCAGTCCCACCAAACCTCGGTCATTCAAGAAGAAAAAAAAATGAAAACAAAGCCACAACCAAAGGAGTAATGTTCGATTAGTGTTGTATAGTTGTTCAGAGACAGGGTTTTATAAAGCTTTCTTTCCCACAATGCCATATATACCAAATATTTTTAATTCATTCGGTATAAAAAAAAATTCGATTAAATATGTGTAAATGTCATCCGGTAACGTGTCCCTTACCATATACATTATTGAATATGCTTCAAGATGAGAAAAGTTGATTACACGTAGTGTCTTTATTTGACTAGAATAACCGATTTAGAAGTCCGAAAAAGATCGTACAATAATACGATATCATCCGGTGACACGAGTTTATTATTAGGAGTCGCATATTTTGGGGTTGAGTTTATGAAGAAAATGTTGATGAAAACATATATTTTTTGCCTGTAAAACAAATGATTGATAGGTTATTCCCAAGTAAAAATATAGTTTTAAACAATACAATTTTTTTTGGTAACCTTTTCATCCGATAACATAAAGTTTATTTTCATTGGATGGAGTTAGTTGTAGAAAGAGAAACAATCGACATTTCCATTTTTTATAATTTGAAAATAATGTTCGTTAACCTTAAATTTACTGCTTTTGTTAATTATATTGTGAAGAAAAATAGAAATGGATTTCTTTTCACGTATAATAAGGTTCTAAAATCAGATCTAATTATTATTTCCAGGAAAAAGAATCATTATTTGAATAAAATATTTGTCATTAAATTGAAAAAAAAATTAAATTTCAAATCAAGATCTTTCTTTCATCTCGCTTATCATTATTTTAATTCTTATTGTAATTAGGATAAAGAGAAAAAAGTTTCATGTTGTTCTGAAATACTTTTTTAAAAACTTTAACATCGAATAATTTCAACCCTTTGATTTTCACACACCGTAAGCGATCCACTCAAACCCTTTCATGCGACCAAATAGAAACCGGCTTATCCAGATTTTTCATCTCATTGAGCTCTAGTATTCCATAGGCACAAGGTTCCTAGTATCTTATAGACGGGAGAGTTTAATATTTCATAGACACATGGTTTTTGGATCTCATAAACACAAAGGCTTAGTACCTCTTGGACACGAGGGTTGAGTATCTCACAGACACAAGGATTTAGTATCTCACAGACCCAAGGGCTTAATACCTCATAGAAACAAGGGCTTGATGTCTCATAGACACAAGGGTTTAGTATCTGACAGACTCAAGGGCTTAGTGCCTCATAGACATAAGGGTTTAGTATCTCACAGACCCAAGGGCTTTGTACCCCATAGACACAAGGTTTTAGTATCTCATAGACACAAGGGTTGAGTATTTCATAGAGGAAAGTATTTAGTATCTCATAGACACAGGAGTTTAGTATCTCATAGACCTGAGGGCTTAATACTTCATAGACACGAGGGCTTGGTGTCTCATAGACACTAGGGTATAGTATCTCACAGGCACAAGGGTTTAGTATCTCACAGACCCAAGGGTTTAGTATCTCATATACACAAGGGATTAATACCGCATAGACACAAGGGTTTAGTATCTCATAGACACAAGAGTTTAGTATCTCATAGACCAAGGGATTAGTATCTCATTGACACAAGGGATTAGTACCACATAGACACAAGGGTTTAGTACCTTATAGACACAAGGGCTTTGTATCTCATAGACCCAAGGATTGAGTGTCTCGTAGACTTGAGGGTTCAGTATCTCATAGACACTAGGGTTTCCAGTCCCAGGGCTAGATAAAAAGCGGATCAATCCCACCCCTCATCGCCCACGCTTCACCCCGGCCGGTTGCTGAATTCAAATAAATAAAAGAAAATAAAGATTTTAAGTAGCACAAACGTATTCCCCCGAAGCTTGGACCGCGACCCCTCACTGAGGGATTGATCCTCACATAACCGAATGTCTACGTCATCTGCTTGGCTTCTTTCCACAACACCAGAAGGACACGAAAAACGGCCAGCTATTGCATTATTACACTAATATTATACAATTCACTCATGATTTCATTCTCCGAGACCAGGCACTCAACTTCCTCAACTTCACGCGTCAAAATCGAGCATAGTTCTGATCATTTTATTCATTTGTATTCCCCTTCTGACTATCGTATTTATTAAAATTTGCAAACAAACTCTATACATGGCTACCAGCCCATTTAGAGTGCGACCCTTTACCCAGAATTTCATTTTTCGAAATTCAACTTTCATAGTCTGTCTTATCACCGACCCCGAGAGTAAATAATGCTTTAGATGAAAGTCCTTGTTAATTGTTTCTTAAGTTCTGATCAAATATTCTACATTTTAAAAATAATTTCCAAAACAAGTTTTTAATTAAGCTGCGTCGTCAATACTTGTGAACTGAGGAGGGCACCAGCTTCCTGCAGGTTGGTCTTTAATTTGGGAAAAGCCCATTCATCACTTCATAAATGTGATAAGAATTCACAACCCTGAGTCCCTGAGTGAAACTTGACAAGCTAAGAAACTTTCATGAATTTCCATTTAAATATCCAACAGTTCTGTCAATTCTCTAAAAGTTTTACACATTTGCATCCATTTTCTCAATATTTCTATAGCTTTTCCAAACTTTGCATACATTTTCCCAACTTTCCATAAATTTCCGCCGACTCCCAAAAATCATGAATTTCCATTACCTTTCGTTGTTTTCTTTTAGGTACGGAGTACAGTTCTCGTGAAACTGGTTAGGTTGTTAGAAAAAAACATATGCCTGTAGTTAAGAGAAAAAATGTTGTGCGTATATCTAGAAACCTGTTCCCTTAAAAATATAAAGCTTCTGTGAAATTTATATTTCACCGAAATTTTTTTTATTAAGCTAAAGATATTTGTTCTTCATTGCATTACTAATTGAAGTTTGACTCTGCTTACACAATATTTAGAGAAAGAAAAATGAAAAAGAGCATAAAATTCATATCATACTATTATTGTTAGGATTTATCGGTAGTTATTGCAAGTGACAGACCTTTGCTCGCGTCTGAGGTTAAAGCTGCTATCTCAGGCGAGATTTAGTTTGTGTACACCCGCATTCTGTGTCTGGGCTTTCTCACCGCAGGGTCATTATTCCAGGATTAAACGAGAAGCTTCAGCAGGAGAGCTTGGGTCGATGTCGATAAATACTGCAATCAGATCGTAAAGTTTGACGTAAATACTTAACGTACCAACTACACCTAGTTACCTCATTTATCTTGTATCAACATGTCACTTCAGGAGCCTTTAATCTTCACAAAATTGTTCAGAACACCTCTTGAATGTAGAATTTTTTCGTTGCTTATAGCGGTGCCTGGAAAAGGGTGCCATTGGTACCAAAATTTTGGTATGAATAGATAGAATTTTGTGGTAAAAGCAGACACTACCTTTCTTAAATGTTAACTATTTTCTGTATTTCAGTGATAAATGGGTGGCCGCGTTTAAAAAACTCAGGAAACTGAAAAATGGCCGGTAATTTTTTGAGACCGAGAAAAACCGAGGAATGAGTAAAATTTTCAAATTTTCAGTAGAAAGCCTTTGCAATCATTCTCATTGTCACTAACTCATCACATGAAATTAGGCAACTGGTAATGAGTTCGATTTGAAATTCTTTTGAGATTGTAAGATTTTATTTGTAACATTTTCAAGTATGAAATCCTTTAGCTTTCTATGCGTATTTAGAAGTTCATCACTTTGAAAAAAATTCTTTTGTTAGTCTTAAGGGGTTAGGGTCAGTCGCAGGGCCGAAAAAAAATGATTTTTCTGAATTTTTTTTTGAAAACAGGTTTTATTACTTATTAACAAATGTTCTACAGTTCGAATAATACACACTTCAAGAAGTTACAGTAATTTTTTAAGGTGAAAATATCGTTAAACAAGCAATTTATGTCCAATCTGCCAGCAGAGGTCCAAAAAAGAGGTGTTTCGCGGTGCGCATGATATCTCCAGGAGGGCTCAACTAATCATTACCAAATTTTAACCAGTTATTTTCAACATAATTTTGACGTACTTGAACGATCGATATTTTAATTTTTATATATATTTTTTGAGCCGAAAAATGAGCGATTCTTTCAAGGAAAATAAAAATTTGGTGTTTACACATCCGCCGTTTTCTCTAAAATTGAAATTTTAACTTAATTCTTCATTCAAGTACTTCAAAATTATGTTAAAGATAACTGGTTGAAATTTGGTAACGATCGCTTAAGCCATTCTGGAGATATCATGCGCACCGCAAAACACCTTTTTTTGGACCTCTGCTGGCAGATTGGCTATAAATTGCCTGTTTATTGGTATTATCGCTTTAAAAAATTACTGTAACTTTTTGAAATGTGTATTATTGGAACTGTAGAATATTTGTCAATGAGTAATAAAACCTGTTTTAAAAAAAATATCTCAAAGGAATCGTTTTTTTTGCCTTGCGACTGATCCTAACCTCTTAACTTCTAATCGCTCAGTTTCAAATTAAACACTTTTAAAATACAGTTTTGATGACTTGAAGAAATTAAAATCAAAAGTGTTTGAAATTCATCAATTTTCATAGTATAGCGTTTTAAGTTCGGATAGCGGTAGACATGAATATATTGAAAATTTTTAATATTTAATTCAGTACTCTGTGCTTGACCGCTTAGACGTTTAAACAATTTGAATAATTTCTACGTTAAACCGTTTAGACATTTAACTTGTAAAGAAATTCATTTGGTTAAACTTTCCATCAATTTCAACTTCTTTTTTTTCCATTCTAACTAACTTAAGTTGTTTTCAGGTTATGCCTTCTGTTTTAAATACTAACCTGAAAAACTAAAATGTGTGAATTTAGTTTAATGAAAAAAGTGAAGATGAAAACCATGAAAAAAATAATCGAATAAACTTTTTAATAGGTTAAATGTCCCAACGGTTAAACGTGTAAATTATTAAAATTGTGTAAACAGTTAACCGATAATTGCAAAGGACTAATTCAACTATAATATTCAAAATTGAATCATAATTGATTTTGGTAGACTTTACCGATAAATCATTCTTCATGCATGTGTTCAAAATTAAATGATTTTCAAATTGAAAAGTTGAACATCGCAATAGTTCAAAATTATTCGGTTTCAAATTGGAAGCCATAATAGTTCAGCAATCGAAAATTTCAGATTGTTGCTTCATAAATTACTTTCAGTTTTCGAATAATTCAAAATTGAACAATATGTAGTTGAAGACTCCAAAAAATCAATCTTTTAAAATTGTGCAATAATATTTCAAAATTGTATAGTTAGAAATTGTTCAAAATTGAGCTATTTTAGATTCAAAGCCCAAATAGTTAACCGACTCTATGATAATTGTGAGTTGTTATAATCACAGAGTGCTAAGTTTTCAAGTTTAAACGTTATTATTCTATTTTGTAAATTTTTCAGTTGTAATTGAAATTTCTGAATTTCAAAAATTGTAAATAAAAACTGGACAATCAATATTTCAAAGTAGTTGAATTGAAATAATTTGACTCTAATGGAAACCAGTATAAACGAATTTTACTGTAACAATTCCAATTAAGAAATTCTTCAGTTTTGAACGAAGTTCAGCATTGTTTAATTTTAAATGCTTGCAATTTTAAATAATGTTATTTTTAAAGCTTTTTTGAATGGTTGAATTTTTCAGGCTCTCAATTAAAAATGCTTTACTTTGCATAGTGCAAATCTCTACGATTCTAATTTGAGGTTTTTGAATCATGGAAGTTTTGTGTTTGAAATTTTCAAGTTTAAAATTGTGCAGTTTCTAATGCCTCGCAGAAAGAAAACTCAAAATTATTACATGAATACTTTTTTACCCTCCTAAAAGTGAACCTAAATTAGACCAGTTTTTCTGGATTAAATTAGAGTTCATTTTTATTCTATAAATCTTATGAATATATTCTGAAATTCAAATATTAACTTTGTTAAATGCAGACATATTTTGCTGAATTAATGTTGATCTCTGAATTTGAGGTGAGAGAAATATTAAGGTGCAACAAAATATGTATTCTCGTTTACTCTGCTCATTTTAAAACGATTCCATTTTCAAAGCTTCGAATGAAGAAGTTTTCAGCTTTGGGAGCCTAAATTTTCAATTTTAATAACCGGAAAGAATTTCCGCAAATCTGAAGAAGCCGGAAAATGACCACGAAATTTTGTCTTACATTTTAGTGGACACTCTAAATAAATTTCATTCATATTTCCTTAGTACCATTATTAATACCTCACCTTATATGATGTACTTTTCGCCATTTTGCCATCTCTTAACCAATCCTCGAGGGAAATTCGCCAATGTAATGTTCCGTGCTTCATCTCCTTTTTCTTCTACAATTCATTATTCTCCCTGGAGCAAGAGCAAAAGCAACACAATTCTTTGAAAACGTAACCTTTTCTAGAAACATGAAATCAGAGCGACCTGCGAGTAGACAATCTAATATATAAATGTATGATGCTTACGCATTTTCTCTTCCTTTTTCGAGTAGAATCTCACAAAGAGTTCTCAAGCCTGCTTTTTATAATAAAATTCGGAACACGTTCTTTCTAACAGAAGAGAGGTTTTTGTACTAGCACATGATCTTTCACCTTTTATTTCACTCGACAGCAAAAAAAACTGCGTTCTTGTGAAACAAAACAAAAGCCCTTATACGGTACTTAACTCGGACATTTGTTGTGCTTCGAAGTGTAAAGTTCGTTATTGACACCGCTCCGGCAAAACCTCCGTGACATTATGCAGATCAGCGGATTCGTATGCCACCATGTGCGGGTGAACCATATGCTTCACGTGCATACAGTTCGTGAAAGTCCTAACGACACGTAATGAGCCAGAATGTTTCGAGGAAAATGGTAATTTTAGTATAGTAGAAAAAAGTGGAACATTCCAGTCACATCCATTCCAATTATTTTTCATGTTTTCCCATATAGGATGATTTTCAATGTTTTTAGAATCAAATTTCAATTTTGAGATTCTTTTTTGACTGATTATTAAATAATGAGGTTTTGAATTCCTTATCAGAATAGATGTTAATTTATTGATTTCAATTAAGCATTGATGCGTTTAGAACAAGATCTAGTTCCTTATCGAGATGCATAATAAAATACGAGGATGACAGAGATTGGGGATCTGAAAGAATAAATATTCTACTATTATTTGATTTATAAACAATTTTTCCACTAAAAATTCATGTATAATCCGGCTAGTGAATAATCGGACTGATTCTCTAGCAATTTTCATTCACCAAATTATTTGATGGAGATGTTAACCCCTACAATGTAGTCCCCTTTCGGATCCCTACATCATCATCCATTCTTTAACAAATTATACGTTTCTGTAGTGGATTTTCCTAAATTTCACAAAAACCTTCACGTTGACGCGCTGTTCTGCTTTCACACACAACATAAATCCGGTGATCCGGTGGAGCTCAGGTAGACGGTTAACTTCAAACAAGGATTACTGTCGTACTGAGGGTCACACAACCTTCAAATTCGGGAGAAGGGGGAGAGAAGGAACACAGATAAATATCAGAGTCTGTACGATTCTTCCAGTGTTTGAAGCAATGTTGCAGGTTCTTTTCTGAGAGGTCTTCCATGAGCCGCGCCTCTCTTTTTTTCACAGAATCTTCCGACTTGAATTTAGTTCCTTTTGACTCACTCTTGATCTTCGGGAACAGAAAAAAATCACTTGGGCCTAGGTCAGTGCTCGGCAAACTTGTTTCTTATTTTTCAGGTATGGTCAGACCGAACCGAGCTCAATTTTTTCTACTCCTTTTCGGTCTATTCACGGACCTCAGTTTGGGTGATCTTGGGGTCATTCATCCATAAGCAGGTCTGAATAAGGAAATTAAATTTTTTAAATTTTTCAACTAGCGATTTAAGAATAATATATATGGAATCTATGAGTTCGTTCGATTCCAATGACATATTGTTGGTCTACAAAAGTTAAAAATTTAAAGGAGTTTAATTTCAAAAACTTCAGCTTAATATTAATTTCAGTATTTATTACTTCTCAAATTTTCAGCCTCTATAATCAAATTGCATGTCGTTGAAGTCGAAAAAATTCTCAGATTACAAATGTGTAACTTCCAGACCGCTTGCTGAAGAATTAAGAATTTTTCAATCTGTAATTTTCTTGTCATTATCCAACAAAGGACCCCTGGGCTGCGTACGGTGAGTTCGGTGGGTTTATTCAATATGGGAATCAACCCTCTGGACAGACGGCGCCTTGTATGCTGGCTGCGTTGTCCTGCTGAAGAATCCACGAGCCGTTCTTTCACATTTCAGGTATTTTTTTCAATTCTGGCGGAGTTCAGGTAGACGGTCAACTTCGGACAAAGGTTTCTGTCGTACTGAGGGTCATACAACCTTGAAATTTGGGGGGAGGGGGAAAGGAACACAGTTCAATATCAGAACCTGCTTGTTGTAGCCGAGGCCCTATGCAAGGGGCGAAAAAGGCGGGTTATTTAATAGCTATAGCTGAGTTCGTGCAGTTCGTGGAAGTCCTAACGAAACGTATTGGGCCAGAATGTTTCAAGGAAAATGGAAATTTCAGTTTAGCAGGAAAAAGTGGAACGTTCCAGTCATACTCATTCCGATTTTTTTTTGTTTTTGCGTATAGGATGATTTTCGATGTTTATAAAAATAAATTTCAATTTCGAGATATTTTCTTTTGACTCGCTATTGAATAATGAAAGTATGAGGCCTTTACCAGTATACATGTTAGTTTATTGATTGCAATGTAGAATTAACGCGTTTCGAACTAGACCTACTTCCTTATGAAGGTTCAAAATCAAATATTAAATTAGCAAATATTGAAATTATGAAAGAATAAACATTCTACTATTATTTGATTTATAAACCATATTTTCTGAACCTCAATATGATATATATATATATATATATATATATATAATGGTAAAATTTA
>JAUMHM010000088.1:1875615-1897448 GCA_032362435.1 Melikaiella ostensackeni
GGGCGCTCTGGCCAATCACAGGCATCGTAGAGAGTATATATAAGAGCAACATAATCTGAAGCTTCAGTTTCAGGTTACCTCTGAAGAAGTGAACTTCAATGTTCACGAAACGTCGGCAATATTCGTAGTTTTTCACGCGAGTGAAACCCGAAACACCTCCTTTCATCAAAATAATATATTATTATTCAGCATACGATAGTTAAGAAAAGCCGAATGACTACCTTCACTACAAGTCTAAGATTGGTTCTGAAGAGGTGTCTGAATTTGGCTGATAAAATCAGGGCTATTAACACCTATGCCATTCCTATCCTCAACTAGTCTTTTGGGCTCACCAAATGGTCCATGGTACCAAATGGTACCAAATACTTGTAAGGATAAACAGAATCACTTGCGTTGGAATGACCAAGCACTGAATGTACCACAGTAATTCGGCGATTAAAAGGGTAGTTCTACCACGAAATAAAGGTAATCGAGGCATTGTAGATGTCAAGCAACTGTGTATATCACAAATTATACAGTTGCGAGACTTTTTTAAGAGCAAGTGAGATGTTGCGTTCTACACCACCATCTATGCAGCAGATCTCGACCACATGCCCTTGAACTTGTCCTCAGAGGAAGCCCTAAATATTAGGGTAGAAGCTATAGAGAAACCAGAAACGCAATGGAGACGAAAATCTATCCATGCCGAGCACCCCAAAACGTTAGATCAACATGAAGTGGACAAAGAGGCATTTAATATTTATCTGAAAAAGGGTGTTCTGTTTCCGTAAACGTGGGGACTCATGATAGCGTTTCAAGATAGGGTTGTCAACACTAGAAACTATGGCAAGCATATGTCACATCAAGACGTGGTTGACAAGTGCCGATTGTGTGGAGATACTAATGAATCCATCGAGCACATTATAAATGGTTGTCGCGTAATGGCTCAGAGAGAGTACACGTACAAACATAATGATGTAGCAAGCATTATGCATCAAGAACTTGCCCTAACTCAACAGAATGGAAGCCTTTCTATAGATACATTCCAGTGCCCGTTTCAAGAAACGAAGGCTATATCTTGTACTAGGATGTTACTGTCCATACGGATCATTATATCCGGGCCAATCGACCGGACATCGTCAAGCGTGAGAAAGAAGGTAGCAAAGGCCATATCATCGACATTGCTTGTCCACTTAACCGAAACTTGCAGGTTACCTATACAACCAAGATCCGTAAGTACAGAATGCTAAGGCATGATGTAAAGACAGTATGAAGAAATGTGAAACATGCATCTATTCATTTTCTTGTGATTACGGCGACAGGCAATGTGCAAGCAAGATGCACTGAACATCTCAGAAATCTACGAGTCAGTAGGTTACTGGCAGCAGCTCAAGAAGCAGTTTTATCGAATACCTGTCGCATTGTAAGAAACTTCCTAGACCATCAGGAAGCAGGCGACTAAAACCCTATGGAGTCACAGAAGGTAGCTCTAAAAAAGCATTCAGAGGCGATGAGTGCCATCTTTAACTCTCTCGGCCGTTGCGTACAAGTGCGGTAAAGTCCAAACTCCAAACTACACAATACACCTTATTTTGTACCTACTACAACATCATCGCAGGAAATTTCAAACATCGCACTAAAGTCTTAACATCTTTAACTCATCAGGCGCTTAAATTAGTCCATGGCTGATGGTAAAACACAAAGTTCACCCGAGAAAAATGCTGAAAATGATAAACCAAGCCCGTGGATGGTGGGGTAAAAATTATACTAGATTATCCAATATCTCAAATTATTTATATCACAGAGGAATGTGTCCGTGTCTGATCATATAAACCGGGACAGCTCCGAGCAGAATATTCAGTTTGATACGAAATTCTAGCTTAAAAAATGCCGTCGGCATATTGGGCTGTAACCACCTTAAGTCTGAGATAGAATTTTTTGTATGTGATAAATAAAATAAATTAAAAAATAATAATAATGTTACTAAAAATAAAAGCATGGGGCGTAAATATTAAAATGTCTCCCTCACATAAATGTAATGTTTATATATTTGCACCCCGCCCTTATTTTTAGTCACCTTATTATTTTTATATTATTATTATTATTATGTTTAAGATTATCATTGAAAACCTCCTTCTCAGAGAGAATTATTTTGTTTCCTTTTAGTGTGTTTCAATCATAGCTTGTTTTTTGAATTTTAATTAGATATGTAGTATATTTTCTGCATTTTAGTTTTTTGCGCATGTTTCTTTCTCGAATGTTTCGGAATTTCGAGCAGTAAAATTTCTCAATTTTCTAATAGTATGTAAATACAGGTGGCGACTTGGAGGGGGGGAGGGGGCAGATGGCATAGGCAAGGGGGTATATAAGCTCAAAACTATACCTATGCATGCAAAGTTTCAAGTCAATCAGATATATAAGTGTGTTAAAACACAATAAAACTATCTGAGAGTGGGTAGTGGGGGGAGGGGGAAACAAATTTGAACTTCACTCTTCAAATCTTTTTCATAGATACCCATATTATTAGGGTTGGGTGGTCCAGACAAATTTGTTAGAATATTGTATTGTTATGGAAAATACGTATTTATGCAAAGTTTTAAGTCAATTGGATATGTGGAGGTGTGACAAAATTGACACACTTCGTTTGAAATCAAACAATTTCGAAAACCAGCCAAGGCTGAAAATGTGACGAATTGAAGCTCTCAAAATTAAATCGTTACAAATTTAAAATTTCCAAGATTGAAAATATAGAATCGAATCATTTGAAGTTGGCACCCAAATGATACAATTTTTTACGTTATGGGGGAGAGTTGGGTAAGTTGGCGCGGAAGCTAAGTTGGCGCACCCTTATTAACAAAAAACTGTAACAGGAATGCTCACGAAAATAAATCTATCGCGTGAATTCTTACATAATATGTAACTAATAAAGAAATTCAAAATCTATCGATTTTTTTTAACATTATTGTTATAAGTTTTTTGTATGATTCTTCTCGTTATCTTTTGGTTAATTTCAGATCAATTAAAATCAATCAATGAACAACTCACATCTTACATTAACCTGAATGATCCAACACTTATGATACTTGATCTTTAAGCTCATATGACTTAGAATTGAAACAAATTACTACAATGAAGCTATGTGATCTGAATGCAAGTTATGTAATGAAATTAATTGTTCAGATATTTAAATATCAAACAATAATAGTGGTCCGCTAATTACCTGAAATGGTACCTAAGCGTTAGATGTCAAAAAATGTACATGCGGAAATTCAGAATTAAAGGCTTGTGAAATTGAAAAAATTTTAGGACTAAGAATTGAAGGTTCAAACCCTACGATCAAAGGTTTTCAAACTGAAGTTTTTTAAATTCGATGCCTTCAAAATTAGTGAGTTTTGAAATACATCTTTTAAAATTGTATAATTTAAAAAATCGAGACCTCATACAGAATTTAAAACAACCGATATTTTGAGTTAAGTTATTTATTTCAAAGTACTCAAAATCGAATAATTTCGTATATTGTAAGCATTAAAATTGAAAAAATTACCAGTCAAACATTGAAAACTGAGCAATTTAAAATTCAAGACAGACTAGAAGAACTGCTGCATTTTGAAATTGTACAATTTGAAATATTTCTAGAAATTTAAAAACTGAAGAATGTTAAATTCTAAGTATTCAGTACAAAATATCTTCGAATTGAAGCCTCACAAATCAATCAATTCAAAATTGAAACGGTCAAATTAATATTGCGGGAATGAATCCTTAAAATATGAACAATTTCAAATTTCAAACGTTGAATAGTGTATAATACTCCAAATTAGAAGCTAAATACTAAGTTAAGGTTTGATGGCTTCAAAATTGACTGATTTAAAATTCAAAATTACATTATTCAAAAACGAAGTACTGAAAATTAAATGCAGAATCGCTAGAAATCGTATATCTTGAAACTGAAGAACTTTTCAATAAAAAATTAAAAATTTAATTCTTTATAGTCGAAAATTGAAATGTTTTTAGTTTAAAATATTTCTTGATTTGAAAAATGAAAATTGAACAATTTTGTAAGTTAGGTGTGAGCTTTCATGATTAGAAATTGAATAATTCCAAATTCAAGTCGTCAATAGCTAATAAACATCTTAAAATTAAACTATTCAGAATTGCACGTTCAAATCACTCAAAATTGAACAATAAAAAATAAAAGGCTGAAAATACAAATTTTGAACTGCGAGCCTCTACAATTAAAAAATGATATTATCGAGGTGGATAAATTCGAAAAATTATTTATTTCAAATTTATTGATTTAGCCATTCTTTATTTTCAGAAAAAAATCATTTATGTAAGGTAAACGTTGTCTCTGAATGAAACACTCTCATTTGTTGATTCAAGGATAGAGTAAATTTAAAAATGCCAAAAAGTGTTACACAATATTTGAAAGGTACCTCAAAAGGATTCTATTTTCGCTGCTCTTAATTTGTCCGGAAATTTTGAGATTGAATTGCCGTGCTTCGAGAGGTAAAAGCTTTAAAGTTAAGAGCATTAAAATTAAATTATCCGAAGTTGAAAGCATCCGAAGTTAAAAGCATTATACGAGTTAAAAGTATCTAAAGTTGAAAGCACCTAAAGTTGATAGAAATCGTGTCTTTGATGTTATAACACAAATTACAAAGCCTTTAATATTGTTTCGCATTTTCTTTGTTGTTTTCAGTTGACTATATTTTCAATTTCAAAGATATCTGATAATAGCTTAACGTCAGATACATGATTAGAGCAGCCACAAAGTTCGAACCATATTATTCCAGGAGGGTAAGTGTACATAATTCTGTGGTTAGAGCGTTAGAGGTAGCTTGTAAGTTTGTAGTGACCTGAACTGCTGACCACCAAAGGCTGTTCGAACAGTAACCAAATGTTAAGAGAACCACAGACTCCACAGTGTTACGTAATATCCTTGAAACGTATTATCAAGGAGAATTATTCAGAGCGTAATGCTTGTTCGTGCTTTTGAGGATAAACCACTTTTGCTTTTTTAATTCATAGGAAGACTCTTTGTAAATTGCAAAGTAGCATTACGTTTATTCTTCAAAATTTAGAAGTATTTTCTTTTCTTTTTATGAAAGGACTTTTTGAAGAGTTGAAAATCGTCGAAATAGACGATACCCACGAAAATCTCAAAACTTTCACTCTTTCCCCTGCGATAAACATCCATCCAAATGATAAAATTTTTTTTCAAAAACTACTATCCAATAGCACAACATTTTGCCCAAGTTTGACTAAGATGGGACATTTTTGATTTTTTTTGTATGTACACTCGAGAAATAATCTACTGTCTAACAACAAAACCTAGTCAGTGATATTTGCCGTAGATGATATTTTCCCATGCAGATATACCTGAAAATAGTCACTATGGCGAATGTCACCTACTAAGTTTTTCCGTTGGACAGCAGTCATGTCCCATATATGCAACCTTTTCCAATCCAATGCAATCTTGCACCTAGTGTATACCAAAAATTCGAGTTGTTAACACCTCGTGGAATTCGGAAAGTTTTACAAATCTTTCGCAGTGATTACAAATTTTTACAAAAAATTACAATTTTCACATTATTGTACTGTATTGTAATTTGATATATCTTCGTGCCAGGTCCAGTCTCCTAGTCATTATCAGTATTAGTATGAGTTCGAGAGTAAATGCAGCTTAAAAGCTGATGAAAATACTCCATTCTAGTACGACGGCTCCCATCCAAATATAGCCCGAGCCAAGCGCTGCTTAACTTCGGTGATTGGACGAGAAGCCCTGAACGATATCGTATGTCCAAGAAGACACACAATCGAATATTGTTCAAAGTTTGCATCTAGAATCTTCATTTTCAACGTTTCAGTTTAAAATTGGTTGTTGCTGAGATTAAAAAGTTTCCACCAATCATCCACACTCTTATCTTCTAGTCGTACTTGAACCTTCTCATCTCTATACCCCACACATGTCCCATTACTTTGCTTTCACATTCCAGTCTTTTTCTCATCTACAACTTGTTTCTTCCTCCTGCTTCGAACCAAAAACCTTGGTAGGAAAACTCCTCCACCACCTCGCTATTTATCTTCTATTGGTATTCTACTCTATGCTTTCTCTTTCCGAAAAACATCATCTTAGCCTTACTCACAATTCAGTGTTAAATTTTCTCCCCTCTCATACTCTTCGAACGCTTTCATCATCAGACTCATCCCTCCTTCATCATCTGCTACTTGAACTACATCTTCTGCATATGCCAGTCAAAACAGTTTACCTGTTTCCAATATTGTCTCCTCTTTTCCATTCCTCTACATCTTCTCCTCCAGGTCTGACAATTGAACACTAAACAGAAGTAGACTCAACAAACAGCTTAGTCTCCACAAATTTCTCTTTCAACCTCTCTATCAAACCTTCTTATCGGAACTTTTCAATCTTTGAAATGAAAAGTTCTTCACGACTTAGAAATAAAAAATGAGATTTGAATAATAAATCAACATTCAGTGTACGCTGACATTTCCAATACTTTTTGTACGATAACTAATTTGGAATCGAGATTTGTAAATTACAACATCCAAGTCCGTAATCTCATTAATCATTTAGTGACCAGTTTACGTCAGTTTTATCGGGTTTGACATTTCCGAGTTAATGAATTTTTAATGTGAAAACGGAATTGCATTAGGGCTTGTGATATACGTTACGCAGAGCGGTTCGAATCGCGATAAGACCATGAATGAAGCAACAAATAAATCCCGTAAATGGTAAGTGTCGTGTATTTGCATTGGTATTCATGTGATATATATATATATATATATATATATATATATATATATTTGTATACAGAATCAATAAACTTGTTGGTGCATCGGAAATTACATCTGATTACAGATGAAATTAATGCCGGATATTACGCTGATATTTAATTGAGAAGTCATGGTTATTTTTCTTCTGGGAATTACAGAACATTAAATTATTAGGAAAATGCTTTATAATAGCAAGACTTCTACCTATATGAATATGCATAAATGAATAATTATCTCTCGGTCACTTTTATCGACAAAGAATTAATCAATCCTCCATTATCTCTCGTGAAAGAAAAATATTTTCCTTATTTTGCACGTAATGAAAAACGATTTCTTTTCGATATCGTTATTGATCATGGTCATATACCGGATTGCAGGTTACTCAAAACATATAATTGAGGTATCATGATACATAAACCCTTCTCGGAGAAGAATAAAAGAGTAGATACGCCTTCCGTTCTGATAAACGACCGTGTTTACCACGAGGCAATTTTCGCTTGTCGTTTTTTTTTCTAGAAAGGTGCCAAGGCAATCTAATCTCGCGACTCGAGATTAGGACTCTAATGTCTTTCACGATTAGCGAAGGTTCGATTAACGTTTCGATCATTCGAAATCGACAGAGTACTCGGTCGAAGTCTTTAGAAGTCTCAAGTTGATATATTGACCTGAGTCCTTCTATCCATGTAGGTTAGCTGATTCTTATCATGGTTTTCAGAAAAAGGATTGTTCAAATTCTGAAGATTTAAGTAAATTTCTCGAATCTTAGGGGATTGCTTCTGAAAAATTAGTCTTACATTACATACTTTGTTATTGATAGAATCTTCTTTCTGATATGAAATTTTTAGTACTATGATTAAAAAAAAGGATCTTTCTTGGCCACTCCCACTACAAATAAAAATATGCATTATAAGCTTCTTTCATAATTTTATTACCTTCAACGCAATCAACTATTATTTCTGTACTGTTTCAAGTTTAAGAAATAATTAATAACAATTTTTGTTCATTCTAATATGTTTTTATTGTCTCTTGTTTGTGGATATAATTTATACAAGGCAAGACTTATTTTTAGCTTCTAGGTTCTGAACATTGACTTTCATTAAGCATTTAGCTTGTCCCTTCGAAAATGCTGTGTAGTTATGGTTCACTGCTGGGGGTTGTTATTTATTGTTTCTCACTCTTGTTCCTATCTATATCTATTATACTTTATCTATATATATATATATATATATATATATATATATATATATACTAGGATATTTCTAGGATCTAGATAAAGACTAAACTTTTGTTTAGTCTTCATCTTGATACTTCCAAAGGTTTTTGTTATTGTCTCTTAATATAGGTTGTTATTATTATCCATTTCTAGGGGGTTATTATGAACAGTGTCTAAGTATTGCTGTTGACCGTTGTTGGGACTGTTATTTATCGCTGTTGAGATTGTTATGGAATTTTTAAGGGGTTTTTACTGATCGTAGTCACAGTTATTATTGTTATTATTATTACGTTATTATTATTATTATTATTGTTGTTATTATTACGGTTATTATATTGTTATTATTCTCCATTACTATTTGTTCTTATTGACAGTTTCCAAGATTGTTATTGTTCTTTTCTAGGGGTTTTCATTATCGTATATTGTTGGGCGTTTTTTATTTATAGTAGCCCAGGATTATTCTTATTTCCTAGCTTCTAGTTTCTAAGGGTTGTACGGACTTTTTAAAAACCTCTATCTAGACCCATGCAAAGGTTGCTATTATTGTCTATTACTAAAGGTTTTTATTGTTGATTTTTAGGGAGTTTCTATTCTGTTATTGCTAGGTTGTTTCTATTCATTTCTGGGGATTCTGGTGACTATTGTCAAGAGTTATTTTTGACCGTTGTTAAAGTTGTTGTTGTTTATTGTCTCGGGCTTTGATAAGCAGTTGTTAATGTTGTTATTGCTCGTTCTGAAGAATTATCATCGAATTTGTTGTTATGGATTGTCATTTATGGTAGACAAGGAGTGTACGGACTTCTGTAAAGCGTTTATCTTGATCCTTGCAAATGTTACTATTATTGTCCGTTATTAAATGCTCCTATTATTTAGCACAGGTGGTTGTTAGAACTTTCATGGCTAGGTAATTTTTATCTATTTCTAAGGGCTGTGATGACTTTTGTTGTAGATTTTTGTTGACCCTTGCTAATCATTACGCTATTCATTGCTAACAGTTTTCATTATTTTTCCTCACTAGAGTTTGTTACTGACAGTTACCAGTTTTATGGTTATTTGTTGCTGGGAGTTATTATCATTGTCTGTTGTTAGGGGTTGTTATTTATTGTTGCTTAGGCTTGTTTATAGATATTTTTACAGGTCGTATCGACTCTTGTTATGAGTTTATCTTGATACTTGCAAAGGTTTTTATCATTCTTCGTTAATAGAGATTGTTATCATCCGTTCCTACGAGGTTGTTATTAGCAGTTGCTAAGCATAGTTATTTACCGTTGTTGAGGTTGTCATGAACTGTTTTGAATGATTGTTACTCAGTGTTGTCACGGTTTTCACTGCTAGGTGTTTTTTAGCTGTTTCTAGCTGTTGTATTGAATTTTGTCAAGGGTTCTTCATGACATCTGCTAAGTTGTCATTGTTCATTGTTGGAGGCTGTTATTATTCTCCATTACTAATGATTTATATGACCAGTTGCCTAAGTTCTTATTTTTCGTTTCCAGGAGTTAGTATTATTGTCTACTGTTATGGTTTGTTATTTATAGTAGCCAAGGGTTGTATTGACTCTTTTGAAAAGTGTTTATCTTGACCCTTGCAGAGGTTTTTATTATTGCCCGTTACTAGAGGTTATTATTTTCCATTGCTAGGGGGTGTTATTAACAGTTGGTTCTTATTGTCCGTTGCTAGAAGTTGTTATTGAATGTTGCTTACGGTTATCTCGGACCATTTACAAGGGGTTTTTTTACCTTTACTGAAATGTTTATTGTAATTCTTCGTTGCAATTTTCATTCTATATACATTGACAGAATTATCATATTGACTTCAAATTGTATCTATTACCAGATTAGCGCATTACAAATATTAAATCTAACCATAAAATAGACTTATATTAATATCTGAACCGACTAAACGAGAGTTTAAATGGAGAAATGAAACGCAAGAAAAATATTCTATGATAATGTAGTAAAACTGTAGCAAGTTCTGAATGTTAAAAAATGATTTTGGCGGAGAACTTTTAGTGATGTAAAAGGCATTAATTCGAATCGAAGACATTGGAAGTAACGAAAGCGCGTTAATTCTGAAAGTCATTCCCTGCAGGGTCATAAAATCAAGAAAGTGCCCCCTGTTTCGTGTTCCAGTTTGGTCAACGGCACATTTCCGTTTTAGGGTCCATTTGGACTGAGTGCCGAGGGAAGACTTTTGTGGTTAAAGCAACAAAAGAGTACCTTTAGCGTAAATCGTGTAAGCATCGTAAAACTCTTAACCATTTGGTCATTCGTTTGCCAAAGAGTCACTTTTGAAATTCGATACCTAGGATTACATCAAGTTAGTTCGAGGACTCTACAGCTGTTCACGTCAATGACCGTGTTCTGGGGATTAGCAACTAATGCGATCAGAGAAATTGGCTCACGCGTAGGATATAATTCACTCTTTCAATCAATTGAATTGTTAGAGGAGATAGTGAGAATTTATCACTATAGAGAAAATAGGTTAAAAGAGAAAAGAGAAGAAAAAAACCTGAGAGTTGGAAATTATGCTACAAATGTAATACTAATCTATTCGCCCTGCTGTCAAATATTCCAGCGATGGGGAAGACAATTAGACAAGAACAAATATGTGTTGATTACCTTTGCAGTGATCTTTTATACATGCTTGGAAGACATCGAAAATGCATGGAAAATTCATTCAAGAATGGCAACTCATCATTCAATCTATTTTCATAGGCAAAAAAAAGATGATGGAAATTATTTTTTTGGAAATTTCCGAAAACTTGTGGAAACTTTTGGGAAGTTATGGGAATCTACGAAAATTTCGGGAAGTTACGTTAATTCATTGGATCATACGGAAATTTTTGAAAATTTTGGCAAAGCTTGGAAAACTTATGAAAATTTTTGAAAATGGATGCGCATGTTTGAAAAATTTTGAAACTTATTTTGATTTTTGGAAGTGTGAAAATTGTAGAAATTTCAAAAGTTGATAGCCTCGGAACGTTTGAAAGTTTTAGAAATCTGAAAAACTTTTGGAGTGTGATGGAGATTTACGGAAGTTTTTATGCTTCTTAAGTTTTATTCAGGGTTGAGGATTTTTATCACATTTATGAAGTAATCAATGGTTTTCTCTGATCTTATATCATGGGAAAAATTTCTCGCATCAAGTTGGTAATTGGGTGTATATTTTAAATAATAAAAATTACGAACGATACTGTAGCCTCAAATAGGATTGTCACTCCTGGTCATGAAAGGCATGCCCACGGAAAAGTTTCAGGCGATGAATGGAGACTATGTGTCTGGAATGGTAGAGGTGTGAATGATCTTAAGAAAAGAAAATTGCGGGATACTGGTAATGTAAAACATACCTTGTGGAACTCACTAAATGATTTTATAAGTACTTGCGGTCCTGGGGAAAGAATGATTCTACTCGGAAATATTATTGACTGGGTTGGTGTGCAATATGAAGGTACCGACAAAGTACTTGGTCATTTCGGAGGTCCAAAAACGAACTGTAACGGAGAGAAAGTGTTTAGCTTATGCTTAGAGAAACGCTTGTTTTCTACAAATACTCCGTCCTGGCATGAAATTATCCACATGTAAACTTGATGAAGAGGAAAAAGCCACAGCATGGTTGACTTTCTGGTATGCAGTATGGGTAACTTCTTTAAGAAATTGTATGGAGGTCAAGCTATGGAGCATAACAACTGTGACACAGAAGAGGATACGCTAGACAATCTCGTATGTGGCGAAAAAAATCGATATCCGCGACATAATATACGTAATTAGGAAATTAAGAATAGCAATGCTGTATGTGTGCATGGCATCGCCACTAAAATGCTTAGGAGCGGTAGCGCATATTTGGCTTGATGGTATTATAATATTAATAATGATAATAATAATACAGAAATGCGTCTGTATCTGATGATATAAAACCGGGATAGCTCCGTGTAGAATATTCATTTTGGTACAAATATCCAACTCAAAAAGTGCCTCCGACATATTGGGCTGTAACCATCTTAAGTCCCATTATTCATTAAACCAAGTGTATATATAGGAAGCAGGTGTATTTTGGAAATGAATTTGTTACTGATTTGATGACACGTTGAGTATCTACATTAATTAAATGATAGCTAATGAATAATTAGAATACATAATTATTATTTGAATCATGTTTCTTAGACATCGATCGACTATGGAGAAATTATTATCTTGGAAACGTTTTATTCTATTCTTGGACAGTTCTTGGAGAACCATCTTCTAGCTGCTGCCAATAACTTCGTAAATTATGCATGATGCGAAGGCTGAAGAAAGGAATGGAGAGAAAAGATGGGTTAGGTTAGGTGATGTAGGTCACGAGACGTGCCTCGAGCCTATGCAAACCCTAGTGTCTTTTTTTATTTTTCTTCTTCTTCAGACCTCCAGGAGAGAATTCAGATACTGGTAGCAGAAATAAAATTTAGTGACAGAAATTGAAACCAACCGGGAAACCGTGGTTGCTACCCTGTTAGAAGTTGATTAAAATTCAAGTAGAAGTCCTCCGTCATCCTGGCTATTTTAAAAGTTTCCGAAGATATAATTTGCGTTTTTTTTCCATTTTTGAAAAAATCGACTTTAGTATATTGTACTCGCTATACCCATGTATGTTCGTAAATTGTCAAAATGATCCCAAAGAAAAGCAAGCAACGACTTCTAAAATTGTGAGTCTCCGATTTCATAACAGGTTCTCTCATCAACTTTGAAACCAGTTCTGAGAAGCATAATCTTTTGTGTAAAATTAGACGGGATGAATAGATAGATCTAATAAATAAAATGTTCAGAACCTAATTGAAAATAAAATTTCTTTTCTCCATTGAAGAAATTTTGCAAATACAAACACCACAACATTCGAAGAGAGGTTAAATTTTGAGATTTTGGTCTTAAACTCAGAAAAATTGAAATTTGAATTTAATAATAATTTGCTAACTTTAACTCTCGAATCTCTTTCGTAAAATCCTGTGAATCGATTCAACAGTGAACATGTTACTTGTTAACATTTTCAATTTAAAGCAACACCCAATAAATAAACTTCGTCCATTTCTCTGCGCCTCTTTTAACAGCGATTATAGGCTTCGTGAAAATCGATTTAGCTAGAAACAATTTTTCTCCAATGGTGAGTGCCCCAGCAGCAATAATTTTTTTACGAGGCCGAGAGGATTACGCTTTGATCGGGAATGGACGAACGGACATAACGACTAGAAAAAGTGAAAAATTGTGCGCTCGTTCCAATTTTTTATGCAGGCAATTTGAGGTTTATCGACTTCTAAAATGCCCCCTCTGCCGGTATTTCCTTTTTGGGTCGGTTCTATTAATTTATCTCTCTTTTCCATTCTCTGTTGTTCCCTTCTGGAGGATGTAGTCCGTTTACAGACACCTACGTGTGCAGCGTGTGTGTCATACATACATTAGCGTAAACACGCTACACGAATTATGCGCTCGTCTATCAAAGTTCCGTTTCGTGGAAACTTGGAATGAGCGAAATATACTAGCGGATGTCTCGCAACTCTATTCATGAATAACTACAGTAGAAAGTGTGTTTTTGTGTGTGTGTTTGTAGATCCCCTATATGTATTCAAGATCCTCACATGTACACACACAGAAGAAAGGATTTGCTCATTGAAATGCGAATTTTCATCACTTCTCAACAAAAAATTTGCCTGCCTTTTCAGACTGTTCTTTATTTCTATGTGCGTGTGTGGTTGTATTGGCGATACCAGACGTTAATAATTGTATTCACGCAATCTATTTTTCATGTTCGAAGCTCTTGGTTTTTATATCACTGCCAGCCGTGCCAGGCACGCCTCTGAATGGAACCAATATATTTCATTTTGGACCCATCATTCCAGTCGAGTACGGAGTACGGGCAAAACACTTTCCGGTACACAGTTACATCAACAAGTAAAAGACGCGAGCTCTTCCCTCGCAATTTCGATCAGTTTTTTAAATCAATTTTTCTCAATCACTCATTTAAAAATTTTTTTGTATACCGACGCCTCCATTTCATACTGCTCCAGGTCGCGTTCGGTCGATGTACAGCTCTCCGTCGCGTTTGTTCGCCGTATAGCTCTAGATCCTATCCTTATACGCAGGACTTGGAGCTGCACAGCGACCAAACAGGACAGAGAGCTGTACACCGCCTAAACGCAACATGGAGCAGTATGGAATGGAGGCGCCGATACTGTTTCCCTTTTACAGGTATAACAATCTTTACAGAATCATGACATGTTTTCTTATTGGCAATCCTTATACACTATCTTACCAACTATTCCTTACATATCGTCTTATCCACTATTTTTAATCCTAGATGCTTTCGACCTTGCCCTGGTCTTCCGTTTCTTCTTACCACCACCAATCTAAAAACTGTAGCTCTATTCTTCAACAGAACTTTATTATTCTCCCGGAGAACGTATTAATTATTTCTTTAACAAAGGAAGAATTCTATATTGTTTAAAGAAAATGAGTCTTGAAGCATTAGTATAATCTGGAACGTTAAAATTGTGTTTTGAAAATCGTTTAGTAATCAGAAACTGAACATTCAGTACACTTTTCTCTGGTTTTCTCACCACATTTTCTATAGAGGTGCAAAAGAACGGTCAAGAAAATATAGTTTTTTTTCTTTGAGTAATAAACGTTAGAATACTTTTAAGCTTAAAATAAAAATAAAATGAAACTCTTCACAAATGAGGATATTCTGTTCCCATATAATTATATCATATGAATAATGTACGGAAATGATAATGGTTTACGGAACACATGCATTATTAATAAGAAACTTGTTGATTTAATATGCCAGTGAAAAGATGTTTGACATTGTCTCTATAATTGAATTTATTAATATTTTAATTTCACTTATTTCTTTCTTGCGCTATATAATCTAAAAATTATAATATCCAGGGGAATTATTAGTAAATTGACAAACCTAAGATATTTCATTCAGAATAATCCTTGCTTGTAATAATATTGGAATTTAAAAATAATTACTAATTCCTGAAAACAATAGAATATTGAAAAATAGAAGATAAGATGAAGAATGTCCCACTTTTTTCCTTTGACTCTCATTTGCCTTGCTAAGGATACTCGCGAATTTGAACGTCATTATATTTCAGTCTCGAATCTTGTTCTTACAAAAGAAGAAATTCTACAAGAAGGCGAAGGTGAATTGCTTTTTCTTTAAAGGAGGTTCATATAATGTAAAACCCTCTGTAAAATGCATAGCAACAGGATCGAGTAATAACATTGAAGATAACTTAAATATCTTGTGTCGCCGCAAGGAAATTTGTAAAGACCTTTGTATAAATTCGCAGAAATCCGTTTCGACTTCAATGTTCAATTTGCAAACTAAGCTTCAAACTTTTAATTCAAATCTTGTCTAAATATCGAATTTGATCTTTTAGAACCTGATCCTTTGTAATTCTACTGCAAACTTCATCACGAAATAAATTGAAAACTTGATAGATCTTGAGAAGTAATTTCTCTTAAGCACGCTGTGAAGAATGTTTTAATTTCCGAATGAAAAACTTACAAAGAAAACAATATATTCTCGGGAACGCGGAACAGAAATTGATGAGAAAATTTTCTTCATAGAATAATAGTCAAAATTTTTTATTAATATTGAAAAGAAAATACTGCTTTAAGAATTTAATTATTTCCATAACTGAAAGGGTAAAGTGAACTAAGATAGACTGCAAAAGCAAGGTCTCATCTGAATATGTAAAAATGATTTCATGCTGAAAAGATTACGTTTAATGGAGTTTTTATGGATAAGGGAATAATATGGCCACATGATAGTTACTTCTGGTAGATTAGGCAATATTTGATAGAGAAAGGGGACTGTGAGCCATTCTTGAGCTTTCTTTCAGAAAAGAAAGAAAATACAATTTTTCTGAGAGTTCAAAGTCGGCTTATCAGCAAATTAACACTTCGGGGTTAATATGAGCTTTCAGATTCTATATTGAACTCAAAACATTATTGGATATTTACCTTATTTAATGAGGAAAATATTTGAGTCTCCCTTCTCTTTTTCAAATATCTCTTAGGCAAATATTTTTTCTTGGATTTCACTTGATAAAAACTCAAAGTAAAAAACAAAACATACAAACCTAATAATTTCATGGACATCGAAGCTCAAAATTGTCCGCATATAGGAGAAATAGGGTGTTTTCTCATGAAAATAGGGGATTAATAGTATAATGAATTATTTTAAATAAAGTAAATGTATAGGTACCGGAGAACTATGATAGGTGACATAAATATAAAAAGAGTTGCAATTAAAGCTTAGCAACTGTTTTATACTCGGCTTAAACAAAATACACAAAATCACAGCTTCATATACATAAATATCATTTTTTCAAAACTTACCAACCAAGCTGGAGCAAACAACCTCTAAAATAAAGCTTAAGATTCATTTCACAGAAAACAATCGAAAATGTTGACGATTTTTATTCGGAAGAAAGAAATAAAATTAAAACATATGGATTTTTCAGACAAATAGTTGAGTTTTCAAAAAGCGAAAGAATCAACTCCAGACCATACAGTTGCATTTACAAGTAAATAATTCAATCTCCAAGCCAAAATGACGAAGTTCTTAGAAAATAATTTTTTCAAATCAAAAATTAAGAATTTCCAATCTAAAAAGACGAACTTTAAACAAAGCAACCTAGTTCTCAACAAAACATTCGAATTTTTAAACCGAAAAATATAAATTTTCAACCAAGAAAATAATTGAATTTTCAACAAAGTATTTAAGTTTTTAACAAAACAATTCAATTCTTAACAAAATAATGGAATTCTCGAATCAATCGATGAATCTTGAAAAAAATGAATGTTTAACCAAGAAAAAGTTTTTTATTTCATATCAAAAAAAGGCGAATTTAACCGAAAAGATGAATTCTCAACGAAAAATGTAATAGTTGATATTTCAACCATGAAAAATTTAATTTTGAATAAAAAACAGTTGAATTCAATCATGAAAGAGGAATTTTCTGAAAAATACTTGAATCTTCAGCTGGCACAGATTTATTTCTAATAAAAAAAAATGGCTTTGCAATCTAATATGTGAATTTTCAACCAAGCAGTTGAATTTTTAATTGAATAGTTGAAATTTAAATTTAAAAAAATCATTTTCAATTAAAAGAATGAATCTTCAACAAAGTAGTTGTATTTTCAACCGATGCACATAACATTTCTATTGAGAGAGATGATTTTTTTTTAACCGAAAAGATTAATTTTTCACAAAACAATTAAATTTTCAACCCGATAATATGAATTTTTAACAAGAGATGTTAATTTTAAACCAGATCATTGAATTTTCAACTGAAAACGACTGATTTTCAAACAATAATGGAATAGTTAAATTTCAGTTCAAATTTAATTTTTGTACATAAGAACGAATTTTTGAACAAAATAGTAAAGTTTACAACCAAAAAGATGGATCTGTATCTAAAAAAAGGATTATTAACAAAGTAGTTGAACCAAGAAGTTAAATTTTCAATCAAGAAGATTAATTTTGTACCAAAAAAGACGATTCCTTAAAAAAATTCATAAATTTGCAAACGAATTGTTATATTTCCAATTCAAAACGACTCATTTTCAACCAATAATCGAATGACTAAATTTTCAGTTGAAAAAATTGATTTTCAACGAAAAAAAACGAATTTTCAACAAAGTAGTTCAACTTTTGAACCATGTAGCTGTATTTGTAACCAAAAACCATTCAACCATTCAGCCATGCTCAATGAAAAATTTGATTGTTGAATTCTTAACTAAAAACGATCAATTTCCTACCAAAAATAGAATAGTCAAATTTTCATGAGAGAAAATAATTTTTAACAGATTAAATCTTCAACAAAATATTTAAATCTTTAACCAAAAGAGGTGAATTTCGAACCTAAAATATAATAGTAGACTTTTCAATGAAACAGAATTAATTTTCAAAGAAAAGTACCTGGATTTTCTCATAGGATTCTATTCATTCAGTTCGCATTTATGCGAATAAACGAGACTGTTATTTACATTTATATTTTCCATGTGTGATGTTACATTTTGCGTGAGAAACCCCTCCTCCCCCAACATCACAAATTGTCACGAAACCTGTTTCCGCCCCCCTCCCTGTCAGTGTGACGTAGTTTTTGAATGGCCTCTAGAAGAAATTTTATTGCATGTCTAAAAAATGCCGCGAATAAAGATCACGACTTTCGTACTATTGAATGTTGTTTCACATAATTGTCATAACATTGTATTCATAAAATAATTAATTGCTTAAATGCAAATTTGTAATAAAATCAAGATAAAAATATGTGTAGAATTCGAAATAATTTTCTGCACCGCTAATTTGGATTGACACTAACTGAAAGATTGACATGTATTTGTGTGTGTATGTGTGTGAATGAGCACTACGAGTAAATGCGAATGCAAGAGAGTCCTTCCATTTACGAATTTCCAGTAAATGCATTAAGCGTCCTCACCGCGTAGAGTTGCGGTATGTTCAAGAGGTGGGGATGATGTACAACAAATTTCAATCATGCACACATGCATATTTGCGGATAAATACTCTAGCAAATCATGAAAATTCAAAAATGAAAAAGGCCCTATAATACACACTGGAATGGCTTTTCAGTTTTAAAAATATTCATTTCAATTTCGTAAAGGCTGATGTTACTTCTGAGGAACGAGGTAAGAAGATGAAAAAATTATTTCATGCATTTTTACGGTTTTTGGCCTCAGGTATACGATGACTCCAATTCTTAACTTCATACAGGGATCTGGTCAACAGGTATCTGTTGTGTTAACACTAATGACAAAAACAATTTTCCAACACAAATTTCGTATGAAACGAAAAATAAGTTTCAAAAATTCACTTCCAGCCGGGTTTCAACCGACACCTCCTCTATTCATGAGAGGTGCTTCTACCAATTCAGCTATCGCAGCACGCTAGTCAACCTACCTTCGATGTTTCTGAAGGTGTTTTTGGCCAGAATATTTTAATATTTGTTCTGTTTTATGCCGTGACCCACAAAATTTATTTAGAAAAAGTTTCTTTATCCTGAGTATTGAAACAAACGGATATCTGTTGATCAGATCTCTCTGTATGAAGTAAAAAATTAGTCATCGTATGGCTGAGGCCAAAAACCGCAGAAGTACATGTAATGAATATCGTGGCATAAAATAGAACAATTAATAAAAGAATAATTTAAACATACGCTTATTCGGAATAACATTTCTTACTTGGAGTAGCAACCTACCTTGAAGTTGAAAAAATGTAATAACTGCAGTAAACCACGTGTAACGGATGCAGTCTAAAACATATATCTTCTCAGAAACAGGTTTCGACGCTTATATACTCTCAGAGACTTGTGGGACCGGAATTTAGTTCATGAGGACAATTTTCCTTGAAGCTTTTCATATTTTTCCATTTTTTTCTGTAATATTATTTTTTGCAAAGTTGCGTCTCTGGTTTTGATCCTGCATCAGTATTTTGCTATTTCCGAGTTCCTCTTTTGTGAGCACCCTTACTCTCAATCTCTCTCACGTGGTATCCTTTCATTTTCTAGGTTCCGACATACCCTACGGCCACTACCGCGCAAAGTAATAATCCTGGATAGCGACAAAACGCATTAATTCACACTGTACATTAGCAGAAGCTCCCGGCATTAATGGAGGTGGTTTTCGAGGTTAGGCTACCTCCGCTAGGGCACTCCATAAACCAGAAGGTTCCTTCCCATATTCTGTGTGCCTATCGCGCTTCCCATTAACGCGTTCGACAGAATCCTATTAACGCGAGTTTAACATTTATTCAAAGTTAATTGAACCTCTGTTCAATTTAATATGTTCTCAAAATCTAAACACTTGAAACGAGTTCATAGAAGTTGTTATTGTTGCCTTAGTTCATCTCTCTATATTATGGAGAGATCTTTTTGCCGCCGCGTTAAATATTACTCTAGGAGAGGGTTTCTTATCCCTAGCTCTTTCACGCCCTCTACCCCTTTCACCACTGACTCATACGACCCCTTATTCCCCCTCTCCATCACCATCTATTTCCATCCTATCCCTCTACCCTCTCCTCCTCTGCACCTTCTTCTACTACACCCACCTTTTCTTGACCATCTATCCCTTTTCTTTTACATTTGCTCACTAGCCCCCAACCTACTTTATCCTATCCCCTTCCACCCTGCTTCTACCCCCTCTCCTGTCCTACATCCTATCACCCTAACAACCTCCCTTCTGACCCTCCCAACCATTATATCCTGGCCTCTTTACCCCCTGACTCTCTTGCCACACTCACCTCTCTCATCTCACCTACCTCACATCCATCGCTTCTCGCTTCCTGCACGTTCGCGCGCCAAACCTCTATAAAGTTTTGAGCTTAAAGTTCGAATCAAATTCAAGATAGTAAATCAAGATTTGCAGTAGTTAATCGCCGCACTGTCAAAAAAAGACATCTCTTTTTTTACCGTATCATTTTTTGCGTGTCCTGTAATTAAATATGATAACTTCATTCTGCGATTTTATAATGTAAGACAAATGACGCTGGAATCCATTCAGTGGTCTCATTTCAATACCACTCGAGGCTATTTAGTTCTGACAAGGGGAAGGCCTCCTCTTCGACATTGACTTTTTGATGAGACTATCATCAGTCGATAGTACGTCAAAAATTATTAGACACGTGTCCTGGCTCCTTTGTAAGTGGGCCCTTGTTTAAGAATTATGAGCGTTTGGAAATCACGGTCGCCGGGGCTGCCAAATGTCCACCGAGTCGCGCGCGGTTGCTTTCACCAAGCGCCGCCGGTGCAGCAGTAAAGAGCCTGCCTAACGACCACGCTGCCGCTGGTTCAAATCTTTTTGTCGACATTTTTCTATATTTTTTTCATTTTTCGCATTGTGAACATGTCAAATAATCATTTTTGGTAGCTCCTCCGGCGATTAATCTTTTTTTCAAAAATATTTAGGTTATTAGGGAATGAATATCATTCAGAAATGTTATACACATTCGAAGCAACGTGTTCAATTTTATAGCGCAAGAAGAGACGTCTGCGGTTAAATTCGGGAAAAATCAGTGTGCGTATTTATTCTACTTTTTCTGAATCCGGTTTCGGACCCATTGACACGATTCATGGAAACGGGAAGAGAGTCGGGCCAGCTGCCCCTGTCGTCGATTCTCTTGCATGTTATATATTTCCCAATAATTTAACTGTTTTTGACAAAAAAAGTTTTAAACGTCGGGGGAGCATCAAAATATGATTATTCCACATGTTTACAATGCGAAAAAAAGTCGACAAAGGGATTTGAACCAGCGGCAGCGTGGTCGCTAGGCAGGCTCTTTACCGCTGCACCGCCGGCGCTAAGTGAAAGCAACCGCGCACGACTCGGTGGGCATTTGGCAGCCCCGGCTACCGTGATTTTAAAACGCTCATAATTCTTGAACAAGGGCCCACTTACAAAGCAACTGGGACACGTGTCTAATTATTTTTGACGTACTATCGATTGATAATAGTCTGTACTGCACCGATTTCGAAGTTGTATATATACATCAATTTAAAGATTATCGAATCGCCTAAAACTCATCTCAACAATATTTTTCAGTGCGATTTTGCGTTCATGCGCTATTCATGAATATACATACGATTTTGCATTATTTTTTGCTAAATTTTAGAAAAACTTATAAATCCATCGTGAATTAAATAATCAAAAAAATATTTTAGTGCCGATTTCTTTTTTGGGTGTTATGAAACGATCTTTTGCAATGAAAATGCGGTATCGTTTACGAAAATCGGTTGAAAAATGTAGAAGTTATAGATGTTTGAAGAAAAATACACAGGAGTTCAGCTTCTGCT
>JAUMHM010000088.1:1897548-1911451 GCA_032362435.1 Melikaiella ostensackeni
AACCTTAAAAACACTAAATCCAAAGTTTCATTACAATCTGTCAAGTACTTTGTGTTTATTGTAATTGTCGCGTCATCTCAGTGATTTTGTGAACAATGAAAAAAAAAACGGATTTCTTGTTCTCAATCAACGTTATTATTTCAGAGGCAAAACGACTAAAGAAGCTGAAGAAAAGCTCCGCAGAAAAAAATAAAGTGTTGAATAGAATCATTTTTCGGGTTCCGATGGAGATGCTGCAAAACAAAATTAATGCGGTGTGAAATTCACTAACTTTCGAGAATGTGTCCAAAGTAATCAAATTATGTCGTCCGAAAGAAACACTTTTGTTGACAGATTGGCACGAAAAGAAACTATTTTCAGGGAAGTAACTTTCCACTTGACAATTATTATAATCTGATAAAAAACTTTTGAAGTCAATGTGTTTGTAATGGATACAATATCGAAGATTTTGAATGAATAAACTCAGGTTGTAAAGATTTTATGTGATTTGAAATGATACAGGGACTTTTTTGAGAACATCTTTTTTAGGTTAATTGGTGTATTTGTAAACATACAAGCACATTCACGAGCGTGAATTTTCGGCTTGGAGATGCTCGACCTAAGGTACTAGGTTATACAGGATTATACAGCAGTGCTCGACTGCAATCCACCATTTTTAATTTATAAATATTTATTAATCATTGTACTTGGCGATTAGTGGTGGGGAAGAATCTAACCTAATTTAACTGTCAAAGCATACAGTTTGAACTTTCCGCTAAATTGGAAGATACGAAAATGGCGATTAAAGTGGTGGTGAAGCACTCCTGTATAATATGGAACCTTGATTTGACCCTACCGACGATATTCTAGACTGCGCGAAAATTCAGAAATCGGCTTTACATCGCGTGGGGCATGAAATGCAAAATTAAATCCCACTTTAAACTTCATAAACACAGTATTACGAACATACAAGATAAGAACTCGCATTCGTGAGAGTGAAGATGTCGGTAATTGATTCTAAAAACGTTCGTCACAGAGAGAGCTGCAGTAGAAATATAAAAGATACACAAAATAGCTATGCTAATTTCGAGGTTACGGTTGTATATTTTGGCGGGAGAATTATATTATTTTCCGAAAATGATCAAATCTTGTCTAAAAATATCTGCTTTGCTTATTTCAAAGTTATGTTTGCAAATTTTCGCGGAAAAATTGTATTATTACGCGTAAATGGTCAGGTCTTGTCTAAAAATGTTTGCTAATGCGAAAAATTTGTTTACGAAATGCTTTGCTGATTTCGAGGTTATAGTTGCATATTTTTGCGGAAAAATGATATTATTTCGTGAAAATATTTTTTCGATCGAAAAAAATGGTCACTATTCCCAAATCAAATGGATTCGTGATTTCGATCTTATATTTTCAATATTTATCATTTTGCTCTTCCTTGAATCGATTAAAGAATATAAAACGGTAATTAAGATCTTTTTTCAATAATTGGAAGAAAAAGAGGAGTAAAAAAATAGGATGCGAGTTCTTAAATGGACTTGTAATATTCACTGAAACGCCTAGTGACAAAACGCCGAACGCAGAAGTTGGCAGGAAAACGCCGACACGGGATGGCACTCCTAGTGATTTTTTTATAAAATAATTCATTCCCTCCAGCAAACACTCAACATAACCTCAAAATAATGAAACTTGAGTTTTCAAAGGAACTTAGTGATTTTTCTTTAAAGAAATCTATCTCGCCCAAGAAACATCAAATATAACTTCAAAATAATGAAACTGGCAGGGTTTTGAAGGGACTTAGTAATTTTCCTATGAAATAATCCATTTCCTGCCAAAAACACCCAACATAACCTCAAAATAATGGAACTTGTGAGTTTTTAAAGGGACTCAGTGATTTCTCTATAAATTAATCTATTTTCCACAGAAAACATCGAACATAACCTCAGAATGATGGAATTTGTCATTCTCAACTGTTTCCAAAAGGACCACTTCTGATAAACACCTAATTTTCACAGATTCCAAAGGAACCAGTTCTTCAATAGAGCTGCAGCATCATAGAGCACCTAGTTTTTTCTGTGTCGGGTTGGGTCCGTAACATACGTCACGTAACTTACATGGTCTTCGACACGTCGAAAACTACGTGTCTCACGTTTCGGGTTTTCGTCATCATGTATTTCACATGTCGAAAACCATATGTCACGAGAGCGACATTTCAATGATTTTTTTTTCGGGAAATTAAAATAATTTATAATTGAATACATTCAAAATTGTTCTTCAATTGGAAACCAGAAGCTTTTTTTATAAACATAATGTCACTTCTATTCAAATTCTGATGTCTTTAATTTATGCTAAATAATTCATGAGGAATATTTTTGTAAAAGAATATACATACTGTTAACTGGGGCTATTCTTGTACAATAAAAGTGTTTTATCTTGTTATCGCGATGCGAGAAACAAGAAAAGAACCCTCTTTTGTACCAGAACAGCTCCAGTTGACGGTATATATTTCCAAATGAAAATATTACCTAAATTTAATATTTTTGGAAATAATGAACAGGCTGAATTAAGTTGCTAGAAATTATATCATAGAAATTTTTAATGTCTTAGGTAAAGCTTTTATACAACATTTTTCAGTTCGATTTTGCGTTTATGCGCTATTCATGAATATACATACAATTTTGCGTTCTTTTTTGCAAAATTTCAGAAAAATTTATAAATCCATTGTGAATTACATAAACACAACATTTTTTAGTGCCGGTTTCTTTTTCGTGTGTTATAATACGATCTTTTACGACGAAAATGCGGTGTCTTTTACGAAAATCGGTTGAAAAATGTAGAAGTTATAGATGTTTGAAGAAAAATACACAGGAGTTCAGCTTCTGCTAATTTTTATAAATTCATTGAAAAAGAAACATAATTTCGTGAGAACTAACTTGCAATAATATTAACAATGGCTCAAATGAGATTTGCTTTTTTTTCGGTGCTCCTAGTCGGTTTCCCGAGTGAGGAACCAATTATAGTCGCCCATCATCGCTTCGTCCCAAAATCCTTGATAACGACGTTCCATATCTTTTATTTGATGGTGAAAACGTTCACCGTGTTTATCACTCTCGTCTCCAATTCTTCCCTTAATAATGGTAGGAAAATGAGTAATTACGGGAAAATAAGCGAATCTAAATTATGCCACTTTTAGTATCATTCCAAGCTAGTTCTAAGGGGATTGAAATTTTTTTTTTTCAATAAATTCATAAAAATTAGCAGAAGCTGATTTCCTGTGTATTTTTCTTCAAACATCTATAACTTCTACATTTTTCAACCGATTTTCATAAACGACACCGCATTTTCATCGCAAAAGATCGTATTATAACACCCGAAAAAAACCGACACTAAAAAAATTTTTTGTTTTTGTAATTCACAATGGATTTAAAAGTTTTTCTGAAATTTTGCACGAAATAATGCAAAATCGCATGTATATTCATGAATAGCGCATGAACGCAAAATCGCAGTGGAAAAACGGATATTTTCGGATATCTCAAAAACTGTTCTACTTTTTGCATTTTTGACTTCCTTTTCGGAATCAGGTCGCGATTTTACCTCGGTAATGATTATCAGATGCCGTAGGTCAATTTCGCTGTAAACTAGTGTAATAAGTAACTTAACTGATAATTATATTCTAAATTATAATATAAATATCAATACCGATTATATGTATTCTATAGTGTTGAGTGTTAAACATTCTTATTACTTTGAAATGAGTACTTGATTTTACCAAAATTTTTATTAAAAAGAAAGTGAACATATTACGTGAAATTGAAGTTTGCTAAGTAATTCTAAGAAGTACATATATGAATTTCAAAATGTATTTAATAAATAAAATTTAATGAATTCCGAGTATATATTGAAAGGTAAAATAAATGAAAACTTTGCGAGTTTATTATTATTCAAAAGAGGGAGAAAATCTCACCAAGTTTCCATTTATTTGTCTTTTAATACATTTTCAAAATTTCTGTCATTTTATGTATTTTAAAGATTAAAAAATTCAGGTATCCTTCACAAACAAACTTTGATTTTACGAAAAATTTTGGTTGTACTGATAACTTTACACGTCGCGGAATTTCATGCATTGTAGATGTTTTTTGTGATGAGTGACTAATTTTAAATATTTTTCATTTGTCTTCAGCCAACTTCACAAAAATGTATATAATTCCAATATATTGATACAATATTTTGTATTATGCTATAAATTATACATACATTTTTAGAAGTATATGTTACATTATTTATAAACTTATCGATCCAGTTCGTTTATAGTTTTTGAGATCCTATATTGGTTACTTCAATGTAGTGTATCTTGGAAACAATTTCATTGAAATTGTTTAATTAACATTTTATATTATTTTTATTTTAAAATGATCAAAAAAGGCAGAATCTACATAAGTTATGTGAATTTCAGTGCAGTTGGCTGAACATCAATGAAGAATAATCAAAATAAATACAAAATATTCGAATATTATTATTCTTATAATTATACCATTTGTGAGCGACATTTTTTCTAAGGTAATTAGTTGGTGACCTTTGAAAAAATTAATTATAGCTTTGAATGAAAGTTTTTTTTCATTACCAAATCAAAATAATGATTGGGCGCCAAACCTGTCTTAGGTCAACTCAGATAACCTAATGTAACATAGAAAAATCAGATTTCAAGTAAATTCAAGCTAAATTTACGAAGCAAAATTGACACAATCAATCGTCAAACAAATTTGACCAAGCTCGACCCTATGCTGAATAATGATAGGAGTGGTTCTTAAGCTGCAAAAAAAGATTATATTGACTACAGTACAAATAATCACCCCAAATTAATTAACAAATTATCAAATTTATTTAATGTTGGACAACACTGAAAGATTTGGGGAAGAGTATGATAAAGGTTTTCTCGAGGTTAAATGTGAAAAAGATTCTTAATATAATAATCCATAATACATTTACAATATCGTCAAATTCCTACATACTTTGATGAATCGAAGTTTGAGGTTAAACAAAAGACAGAGGGGTCCCAATAAAAGTTCTAAATATTTAAGAAGTTAACCCAGATCTATGACCTTGTCGTGCAGTATTTCGGACTTGGCCAAAATATTTTACACAAATGAATCAGAAGTGGGAAAAAAGGGACAAAAGAAAGGATATCTCTCCAAATCAACTCCAATTCATAATATACTTTAAATGTAAAACTCGAACGAATTCAATCAAAATACAGATTTCAAATGTTTCAACTGACAAATAATCCGATCGAGAAATTTCTAAATCAAAAGCTGATTAAACAAACTTAGTTCTTCAGCATAAAACAGAAACAGCATAATACTGACAAAACAAAACTACTCGATCAGATTAATAATAATGAAGTCTTACCACAATTAGTGTATAATCACATAGATTCCCAAAAGGAAAGAAAAAACCTGATAATCCAGTGAATGAGTAGTTCTTAGGGATATGGTTCTTGATAATGACTTTGAATTATTGGGAGGGCATTTATTAATTCAATCCAAATTTATTTCAAACAAACTACGTGTTCTTTTTTCGAAAGCTGCTGACGAAATGGTGCAAGATGGAAGACTTCATCTTCTTCCCCGACGACGTGGTTCACTTAGTTACCGACAGGGTTTTGTTTCTTTCCTGACTGGCTGCATTCCTTTGTATACCGCAGGATTTAAATTCAAGTTCAGGGCCGTATTCTTGAAGATGATGATCTTCAATTTCCAATTAAGTAATCTTCTGAATTTCTTGACGAATCAGGCTCCAAAACAGGATTTACATGAGATAGGGGAAAATACAGGCGAAATCAGTTCTTAAAATTAAAGGTTCTAAATGAGTGATTGGCTAACTTTCAAAATACAGTATAGCTTCCGAAATCGCGAAAAGTAAATCAAATAGTTCGAAAAAAATTCAAGCAAGAAGTTAATCAAAATGAAAGTTTTGTGAGCTGTAAAATTTATCCAAAATTTATGGTGTCACACATTTATAATCTTTGGGGGACTGTCTTGACCCTCAGTAATAAATTTTATTGAAATTGTTGATGTCCGTTGTGGGTTTTAGGATCAGGTAAAACTAAATAATATAAAATTATCTCAAACGTTTCGGCATAAAATGATGGACCTCATCAGTGGATTCTTATTAATTCCGTGAAAAATCGCATAGATTTTTGTGAGGATGAAACTTACAATGAGAAAAGGTTTCTTTCTGATTAATATCGCAGTTGAAGAATTATATACAGTAACAAATTTTCATTTTCATAATTAATTAAAATATAATGAATCTTATGTTTTGATTAAAAATTATTTCTTGGATTTTTGGGGCCAAAATTTAGTAAAATCTAATTTTAAGGGCCACTATTGTGTGCCGAAACATTTGAGACAATTTAATTGCATCCTGATCCTGAAGCCAACAACGAATATCGATATTCTCAGAAAAATATATCATTAATATGTCAAACTTCCTTCTTTCTTTGAATAAATAGAAGGCTCCTTAGTTTTCTAAGAAAAATGATGCAAAATTGTACGTGAATATATGGATATAAATTCAAATAATTATAAGCATGCTTGGCGGGAGAAGTAGTACAGGTCAGCGTTTCATCATATAATTGGTGTGTCGGTGGTGTAGTCATCAAATAGTCAACTGGCAGCGGACAGAGGCAGGAAGTAGTGTACACTGATGTATCACCACCATTTGAGAAATCAGTAGTACCAGTCATTGGGTAGTCAGTGAGAGGGAGTGATGTAATAGAAAATAGGGTCAATAGGGCAGGTTAGTTGTCAAAGTGTCAAACAGGAAGGTGGAGATGTCATGAGTACAGGTCAACGAATATCCAACAGGGACATAAGTAGGGCAGCCACCGAACCGTCAGCCGAAAGTGGAAAGTGGCGAAAAGTAGTGTATATCGACGTAAAACCCATCATTTGAGGAATGAGTAGTACCGGTCATTGAATAGTCAGCCAAAGGGAGTGATATAATAGAATTTAGGGTGAATATAGCAGGTCAGTCGGTAAGGTGTCAAAGAGGGAGGTGGGCATGTAAGTAGTAGAGGTCAACGAATATCCAGGCGACAGAGACATCAGCAGTGCAGCCACCGAATTGTCAGCCGAAGGTGAAATAGGCAGAAAGTAGTGTATTTCGACGAATAACCCATCATTTAAGGCATGAGTAGTACCGGTCATTGAATAGTCAGTCAAAGGGAGTGATTCGAAAGAAAATGGGCTTAATAGGGCAGGTCAGTCGATAAAGTGTCAATGAGGACGGTGGGGATGTCAGTAGTACAGGTCAACGAGTATCAAGCCAGCAGAGACATCAGTATTGCATATCGTCGTATAACCAAACATTTGAAGAATCAGTAGTACCGGTCATTGAATAGTCAGCTAGAGGGTGTAATTTAATGAAAAAATGGGATAATAGGGTAGGACAGTCGGTAAAGTGGAAGATGAGGATATCAGTAATACAGGTCAATGAATATCCAGCCAACAAAGAGATCAGTAGTGCAGTCACCGAAATGTCATCAGACACTCGAAAGAGGGGGAAAGTATTGAATATCAATGTATAGTGAGCCAATTGAGCAATTTGAGTAGTACCGATCATCAAATAGTCAGACCGAGAGAGTGATATATTATAAAATGGGGTTAATAGGGTAGGTCAGTCGGCAAAGTGTCAAGAGGAAGGCGGGAATGTTAGTAGTACAGGTCAACGTATATCCAGCTAACAGGGATATTAGTAGTGCAGTCACAGACTAGTCAGCTGAAACTGGAAAGAGGCGGTAAGTTGTGTATATCGACGTATAACCAGGTATTTGAGAAATTGGTAGTACCGGTAATTGAGTAGTTGGCCAATGAAAGTGATCTGATATAAAATAGGGTTGATAGGGTAGGTCAGTCGGCAAAATAACAAAGAGGAAGGTGGGAATGTCCGTAGTACAGGTCACCGAATATCCAGCCAATAGAGATCAGTAGTACAGTCACTGAATTCTCAGCCGGAAGTTGAAAGAGGCGGAAAGTAGTGTATATCGTCGTATCACCAGACATTTGAGGAATGAGTAGTAGTACCGGTCATTGGATAATCAGTCAAAGGGATCGATTTAATGGGAAGCGGGTTTCATAGGGCAGGTCAGTCGGTGAAGTGTCAAAGAGGACGGTGGGGATGCCAGTAGTACAAGTCAACGAGTATTCAGCCAGCAGAGACATCATTAGTGCAGTCACCGAATTGTCAGTTGAGAGTGGAAAGAGGCGGAAAGTTGTGTATTTCGACGTATAATCAGCTATTCGAGGAATCAGTAGTACCGGTCATCTAATGGTCAGCCATGTGGAGCGATTTAATAAGAAATGGGGTAAATAGGGTAGGGCAATCGGCGAAGTGGAAGATGAGGATGTTAGTAATACAGTTCAAAGTGCATCCAACCAACAGGGAGATCAGTAGTGCAGTCACCGAAATGTCAGTCGAAACTGGAAAAAGGGTTAATGTAGTGTATATCGACGTATAATGGGACATTGGAGGAATGAGTAGTACCGGTCATTGAATAGTTGAGCAGAGAATGTATTTTGATAGAAAATGGGGTTACTAGGGTAGGTCAGTCGGAAAGATTTCAAAGAGGAAGATGGGGATGTAAGTAGTACAGGTGAACGAATATCCAGCCAACATGAAGATCAGTAGTGCTATCACTGAATTGTCAGCCGAGAGTTAAAAGAGGCGGACAGTAGTGTATATCGACGTAAAGTCAGCCATTCGACGATTTAGTAGTACCAGTCATCAAATAGTCAGGCAGGGGGAGTAATAAGAATGTGGGGTTAGTGAAACATTATAGCTGACAGTCAGTCATATTTATAATTAGCAGTGTAAGTCCTTGAATATTCAAACAGGGGGAAATTTGGAAGTACAAACTATGTTTAGTAGTGCAGGTAATCGAATAGTCAGTCAGCGAAGTGAAATAGAGGAGGGTGGAGAGGGTAAAAGTTGGTCAAGTATCGAATAGTCAACAAGGGGTTGAAGAGGGAAGCTAGAATCGTTTAGTAGTAGAGAACAATGTATAATCAGACAATTAGGAAATTATGTCAGTGTATAGTCGAACAATGAGAAGAGCAGTATACAGGTGATTGGATAGTATCTGGAGGAGTGGTAAACATAAGTTAGTGAAGCAGAAATGTCTAACTTCTCACATTTTAAACACCCTCGAAGTAAATTTTATAAGCAGAGCTTCATAAGCTGCTATAATTCGCGTTTTAAGCTTTTGAACTCATTACTTCGAAAACCTTGTTAATTCCGACAATTTGAACTATAACAGCGTTCGTAATAGATTAAAGTTACCTTTGTAGAACGGGCCAGGTAAAACAAATTACGAAGCTCGTACGTAGCTCGGAAATTAAAGCACCTTTTCAAGCATATTTCATATTCCAGTCAAAATTCGTCTTTCGGAGATATTTCTCTGTTCTGCTAGAAGAGAGTTTCCTGCAATGAGTCATTCACCCCCGACAGTATATATTGTTGAGAGACACTGCCCTGTCACGAATGACAAACTCTCGTACTTCCCACTGTGTATTATCGGCTAAATCCTAGAGCAGAGAAACTCCAGTCGTACCAGATGGTACTGTTGACTTCGCAAACATTAGAAATAAAGTTTAGCTTCTTACAATGAAATATACTAAAAACCTATTATTAGAGCTTTCTCATGCAGCAATTTCTATTTGTAGAAACAAGGCTTTCGTTTTGAAGATTTCGTTTTTTATTTATCTTTTTACCCTGTAATCTAAATTAAATGCCGCTCTACCACTTCGTTCTCGCTATTCGAGGTTTACACAAAGAGAGCATTAGTGCACTCTTAATCAAAAGTTAATTATCATCAAACATTCATTTCCAAAATAAACATTAACTGGAATTTCCAAATAAAGTCAACCCAACAAAAACATCTGCGATGCAAAGAATATGTCAATGCTAAGTGATCAAAAAAAAAATTATTTATAATAAAATATATTAAGAAGCTTTTTTTATGAAGAACCCCATGAAAATTTCAAAAATAAACTTTAAAAAGATATTTCAGACATTATAAAGCTTCGCAGAATGAGAATAGAATAGCATTTTATTTCCTCATGTTCGCGTCCTCATTGGACTTTCTCACGCAAACCCAGAAATTTTTAAAAATTATTTTGCTTATACATTCAAACCCGCCAAGTTTTATATCGTCTGAAATAGCCTTTAAAATTTATTCTTAAAATCTCTAAAGGATTATTCATGAATAAAGTTTCTTGGTATATGTTATTATAAATATTTTTTTTTCTTTACTTGGCCAAATTTGATTCCACAAATTCATGTAGATATACTTGGCAGATTTTTTGCATCGCAGATGTTTTTGGTGGGAGTTTATGTGTTTTTGTATTTTTTTAAATAAGCTAGGTATGCTCAATAAATCAAGATTCTTATTCTTGTCTATTAATTTTCCTTTCTTTGCTTTGATGCTAACAGCCGCACTTCAGTAATGCTGAAGTATCTATAAAGTTAGCACATATTGAAATTATTTATTTTATATTCAGATTGGTTTTTCGACAAATAAATTGAATTTCATTTCCATTTTTTTCACCTCTGTATTTTCATTTTTTACACTGAAGACGTTAAATTTTGAAAACTATTCAAGGTATCGAAAATTCCTGCAAGATGTATTAAGAATCTGTTACTACTGTCTTCTCTTTGAAATTTGGTACCAACCGGTTCGACCGATTACGTTGTATAGGTGAGCAAAGGGGAAAAAATTGATTTCTTAACAAAAAATATGAAGTTTGAAATTAATAAGCATATCGAATTTTCTGATATTCATATCGCGTACATGTTGCCGTAGATTACCAGGTCAAATATTAGGCAAAAAGTCTAGATAAAAAATATATTATTGTTGAATTATTGTAAAAAAATAAACTTCTCACCTGTGAACACCTCTACAGCCTAGACAATCCACTTTATTCACAGGATTCACTTCAATTCATTATTTATTGTTTATTATTCATTATTGACATTGATTAATAATTGAAATTGATGAAAAGTATGTAGCAACATGTTCTAGATATATGTTGCAAAAAATTTCGATATTCTGAATAGTTTTAAAAATTTAACCATTTTTGCCAGCTCCGTATTTTAATTTTTAGTCTAAATACGTGAAATTTATAAAACTATTCAAGATATTGAAAATTCCTGCAAGACTCATCGAAAATCTGTTGCTACTGACTTCTCGTTAAAATTTGGTACCAATCGTTTGACGGATTAGGATGTAGAGGTGTGCACAGGTCAAAAATTTGTAATGTTTTTTTTTGTCACAGTTTCTAAGGATTTAACATAAAATCACACCTAAACTCATTCCTTAATGGTTGGTCAGTAAGCTGCGGAGTTTCATTGAAAGTGGTTGAGAATTGCGCCGATATTTCACGTAAGGTCCAAAATACACGATTATTCCAGATAAAAATTCTTGGTAGCTTCTTTTTTTGTGGTTAGCGACGATTCGCCTATGCGAATCTTGAAACATTTTGTCTAATATTTTTATGTAACAATTATAAAATGGGAAAGGGGGTTATATTATCTTTAATGATATATGATACGTTTAATTTTATGCACTCCTTAGTTTGGCAATAATTCAAACATTGGACGACAATTGGCTAAATTGGCAAGAGCTGGAAGAATCAGAAGAATTCTATATAGAAATCCGAAAAGAAGGAAAAATACGGAGAGAAAATTGTGAACAGTTCTTCATAAGTAATTTTTATTAAACAAATTTCATCACATTTTGTAATAGCTATTTTGAATGAATATTGAAAAATATTATTTCCATATTTAATTCAATGATAATTTGTTGCTACTGTCTTCTCATTAGAATTTGGTACCAACCGACTCGACAGATTAGGATGTAGAGGTAAGCATAGGTAAGAAACTTATTTTTCAACACAAAATATGAATCACTAGAGTTCTTAATTAATAATCGTATCGAATTTTTCTGAAATACATATCGAGAACATGTTGCTATAGATGCATAGCTCAAATATTAGGCAAAAAGTTTGGACATATTGAAAGAATTTTTGATATCTTAAATAATTTTTAAAATATTACTATTTTCATCATCTCTGCATCTTCATTTTTTACACCAATTACGTAACATTCTTCAAACTTATTGAGATATCGAAATTTTCTGGAAGATTTAAAAATGAGCACAGGTCGAAAAATTTTTATTTTCATGATTTTTTGTTTCGTTTTAATGCCACAGTTTCTGAGGCATTAACACAAAATACCACTTAAACTCATTTTTTAATAGTTGGACAGTCAGCTGCTTAGTTTCCCTGAAATTCGTTCAGAATCGCGCCTACAATCCGCAAAAGGTCCAAAATAGATGATCATTCCAGATAAGGATTCTTGGTAGCTTTTTTTGTGCTTGGCGATGATTCGCTACCGCGAATCTTAATATAAAAAAATTTTTATCCGAGTTTTCTTTCCTTGGATTTTCAACGTTGGAGTATTTCAGCATAAGATTGAAAAGTAGACTAATAGTGCACTAGTGAAGTAACTCGTTGTGTAAACAAAGAGAAGTGGAAGCTTTGGATGCAGTTCAGCGTGTATACATAGGTTTAATGGTTGAATCTACTTTCAGCGTTTGAACATTTTTTCTCTCTGACACTTACACCCACTTGATGTTAACAAAACGTGTATATGTAGTAATAAACTTATATGTGCATTCTGTTATTATGTACCATTGAGCACTTTCTCAATAATTTTCTCGTATCCTATAATTTTTACAAATGTTTTTGATTCAAAATATATTTAATATACCTTCAGTCTACTATCCATTTGTTTTTTCTAAGTATACTATTAATATAATTAAAATGCCATCCTGGTACTTATACGGAATATATCAAGATTGCCAGAAGGATGTACATAATTTGAGACATAATAACTGAATACAATTAAAATTAAATTTCATATTCGAATGTAAAAATATTTTATCATTTTTATTCTTGTCTCTCTGGACTCAATTCTGAATCTTGATACTGGGGGCTAGAAACTCCTGTATAGTTTCATAAAATCTATGAACATCCCACGAACACATGTTTTTTACAAGGGTTTGGGACTGGTTCTTCTCTCCAAAAAAAAAATGGTGAAATGATCGATTGTCTAAGGTTTTATACAGACGGTCAGTCGTCGACCATTTCTCGTTTGTCACACTTCATTTTTTTCTGAATTTCTTCTCAGTGAAGAATTCTTCTCATAATTCAAGAAATGTATATTAAGTAGTGAAATAATTTTTCTATATTTAAGAAGAAGAAGAGAATCAACAAAATTTTGAAAAGTTTTCAATAATAATTGGAATGTTTGTTCATTTAGTGTTGTGGTGGAGTGTTTGCAAAACAATGGATTACAATTCCTTGGATTTTATACGCAGAACGTTACATAAAAAATTATTTGATCTATATTTATTTTCTTGTTTTTGCTAATATAGTTTTCGGTGTGATTGATAAAAATTTGGTGGAATGTGATTTTATGATAGATGTTTCTGAAAGTCTAGTATAGGGGTATTAAAGAATTTATTCAATTAATAAAAATTTAGATTAAATGGATTACAGAAGGCATTATTGATAGAATGCAAGTTTTATAGGCTTTTTTCGAAGAAGGTATTTCATATTAACAAGAAAATACGTTTTGACTTCAATAAAAAAAAAAATGACAGAGAAACTTTTAATGAGAATTCAATAAATTTAATAAATCTATTTGAATTTGGTTAAAAAGGCTGTCACGCACATATACAAAATTAATATACGTTTCATTATTTATAACTGTGGTTATCCTATAAATTACCCCTGATAAGCAGAGAGCGGACGAGCCCAGTCTGAAGCTGCGCACCGAGCCTAGGCTCGGGGCGCACCTT
>JAUMHM010000088.1:1911551-1923201 GCA_032362435.1 Melikaiella ostensackeni
CCTGAGAAGTATATGAGCGCCTCGTAAAAATTAAACTTCTTAAACAGAAATATACTTTAGAATTATAAAATGCAAGGGAAAATGAAAAAAAAAACAAATCAGGAAAAAGTATATTACTAGTAATACATGTGCATATGTACAAGCCACGGGTATTATGGGTCTTGGATATACTTTTCACTCTTTCCTTTGCTAGAAATTAATCCTCTTCTAGAAATTATTTATCTATTTAAAAATTAGAAGCTTCTTGGGGCGCCTTTATATGCCTTAGGGGGCGCCAAACAAGGGGGGCGCAGTCAGAGTTTCCTGACCAACAATGCATGGCCAGTCCGCCACTGCTGTTGTGTTATTGGCTGTAATAGTATGGCCCAATGAGATCCTATCCCCCGATAAGAACCAGTCTAATGTGAATGGAGCAATTATTCAATTCATGCGCAACCTTGATGCTGCATTTTTTTAAATCCATGAAATGATATATGAGATGAAAAAATTTCAATCCAATATTTCCAAGACATTTTTCTGAATAGTTTTAAATACTTACTAAAAAAATTGAAAACTACGATTCTCAATTCTACAACTCTAGTCAATCAAATAGTTATCAATATGTTTATTCAACGTTTATGTCATAATTATGAAGTAAAAAGGTTTTTAAAACATCGGATTGTCACTTTACGTCATTAGGATTTATTTCCACTGATAAAACTGTGGCGAAAAGGGATTTTACATATAATTTATCACGATTTCATTTTAGTTTCTAGAGAAAAAATTTGAATCAAGTGAGTTCTAACCAATGAGATAATGTAGTTTCATGCAAAATCTTTTAGACCTTTTAAATTCCACACTTTAAGGCTATTTCTGAACGTATATAGCACAAATAATTTTTAAAATTTTATTTAAGGTGTTTCACCGTTTGAAATTGATTCAATTTTTGTTGTTTCATATCCTATTTTATGGAACATGCAGAATCAAGGATTGGAAACGACTGAACTTTCTCAATCGTTTTGAATGCAAGCCTTCTTACCGGGAATGTGAGATTTCACAATTTTCGTTTAGAAGGAGAACATATTGTGTACTTCTCATAAAAAATACTAGGAATTGTAGAGAAAGTGGATAGAAGAAGAGCTTGGAAAATATCCCCAAAAATGGGAAAGAAAGTCACTTCTCATTTGCAAGTTTTTGTTTCCTGCATTTTCAAGAAAGGTAAAGTAATTGGGTGAGCCATGACTTAAATGTAGTTTGTGGAACTTTCCGCATTTATAAATGTTTAAGTAAGTCGGAATTGCATCGAATGACGTTCAAAAAGTTCCACAAACCGGATTCAACAGGAATTCCTGATTGCTATTACGGTTGTAGCAGTAAGTTTTCGGTTTTCCAATTAACCCTGCAAAAAATGTCGAATTCAAAAGCATATTACTTCGCGTTCACGGGATGATCTCTGGAAATCTGCTTTGGGAGAACCTCGTTTTGGTACGGCAGCCCAATACTTTTTGATGCGAAAATTCGCATTTAACGTCTTAATCTTGAATACGTCTGAATGCGAAGTGAGAAATTTCGCGTTATAATGATAGTATGAAATACCGTTGTTTGAAAATTTTTCGAAGTAATTTGTAAAATTTCAGGATTTGTGTTGACTGATTTGCTTTTTTTTATCTTTTTTAACTCTTCGTGAATAAAGAAAAATCAAGAAATAATTTTGGATCCGTTTAAATAATATAGGTATAGAAAGTGTGAAGTTTATTAAATAAGCAGAATAATAATAGTATGCGCACGATATGTTGAGATAGAAAAAAAATCGGTATAGGACTTTTTCTCGCAATAAATAATAAGTCCAGGGTGTAGAACACGTACACCTTCGATAAAATTACTTTTCGTTGGCAAATAATTCGCGAAAGTGCAAATTTCACCAATTCAGAGCTTCATTTTTTAATTTATTAATGGTGTTGTCTACACACATGGCCGTTTAAAACATCCCGTTTGCCTTCGCCATCTTGCGATCGCAGCGCCATGAGTTGGGTTCCCAATAATAAAAGTGAGAAATACAGTCACTTCACATACAAAACAAGAGCGTACGCGGTATCAATATGGCCGACTAGTCAGAAGAGGGTTAGAGGGGTACAGGCGGAGGGCGCTGTGACATCACGTGCATACCACCTATAGAAGGTTGTGCGAGTACACAAAGTCATGAAAAATAAAATTGACAAAAATAGTTTTTCATTTCCTCTACGAGACGTTGGAAAAGGGTAGGAATTTGACGAACATTATTTATGTAACCAGTCACAGGGGTGCCTTGCCGCCCCACAAGACGTTGGAAAGGGGTTGGGGTTTAACCAACATTATTTCTGTGACCAGTCACAAGGGTGCTTTCCCGCTCCCTCCACGAGACGTTGGAAAAGGGTAGGGGTTTGACCAATATTATTTCTGTAACTAGTCAAACAGGTGCTTTCCCGCCCCCCACGAGGCGTTGGAAAAGGGTACGGGTTTGACCAACATTATTTCTGTGACCAATCACGGGGGTGCCTTCCCGCCCCCACGAGATGTTGGAAAGGTGTAGGGGTTTGACCAGCATCATTTCTGTGACCATTCACACCATTCAAATTCAGACCATTCATATTATTATTTTTTAACGAAAAATATGTTTTAAAATAAAGATCATTTTTAAAATGAAGATTTGACAATATTTGGACGAACAATATGTTTTAAAATAAAGATTGATTGATATTTTGAATATTTTAAACATTTAAATATCGTCAAAATATGCATAATTTATTGGCTACAGGAGGCTTACAACGATTATTCTTCAAAAGTTTTGGTTCCTTGTATTCTTTTATAGAGATATAAGTAAAATATAGAATATAAGAAAATAAAACACTTTTAATTTTTTCCAAATGTACGCCTGTGATTATTGTATAATATCCATCGTTATATCATGCATTAAAAGAAATTTTTTGAGACAGGAGCAATTCAAATTAAACATTTTTACGAGAACATAGAAAACGTTTTTCATTCAAAGTAGGTTCTTCATTTTCTCTACGAATTGTTTATTACAAATCATTTTCACATGAAAAATTTGTGTGTCAAAAAGGGTTCTTATACTTTGTTCTTGATTTTCTGAAAAAACTTATTTCCTGATTTTGCATACATATATATTATATATATTTGCACTTACACATTACATTCATTTTTCGAAAATACCGTTAAATGAGGATAGAGATTGTTAGGTTATGTTGCACATCAACGTACATATTTCAAGTATTATATTTCAAAAACATGTTCAGCTTCAACTTTTAGTTACAATTAGGGTCTATGTGTCCTGCAAAACCATAAAAATATTTATTTCAACAAATTTCCATTAACATTTGTCTAGAGATATGACTTTGTCCCAACTGTCCAAAATTTACCATTGTGTCGGAAAATGTCGGCCAGACTCTTGTCACTACCCATCTCTTTTGGAGAGGGGTAGGACTTTGACCAACATTATTTGTCTCACCAGTCACAGGAGTGCTTTCCCGCCCCCACGAGACGTTGAAGAAGAGTAGGGGTTTGACCAACATTATTTTTGTGACAAGTCACAGGGATTCCTTCCCGCCCCACAAGATGCTGGAAAGGGTTAGGGTTTGACCAACATTATTTTTGTGACAAGTCACAGGGATTCTTTCCGATCTCCCACGAGACGTTGGAAAAGGGTACCGGTTTGACTAAAATTATTTCTGTGATCAGTCACAGGGGTGCCTTTTCGGCCCCACGAGACGTTGGAAAGGGGTAGTGGTTTGACCAAAATTATTTCTGTGACCAATAACAGGGGTGCATTCCCGCCTCCACGGGTCGTTAATTATAATTCTTAAGCGGCAAATCGACGATAAAGTGTGACATACACATAGAACGTTCCATTCAAAGCGTCAAAAGCCAAAAACTAACAACATAACTCTTAAATTACATGGTCCTACTCTAAAATGCGTGACAGTCCCTTCCGTATGCTTGAAATATGCTTTTTCTCCGATACAGATAGTGTATCAACTTCGTAAAAAACAGTGTGTGGCAGTGAGGCAACACGGCTGGAGTGAAAATTCCCCCTTTACCCCTTTTGAGGGAAAAGAGGAAAGGGAAAATGTAAAAGAGAGACAGAGAGATTTCCAGATCTAGACTGTCCGGTCGTGCGCTCGTACGGTCGCCCGTTTTTTTCAATTCACTCCCGTCCTAAAAGAAGTTTAGCTTTAAAAAACCGTAATTTTTCCAAGTTTAAACATTGAAAATTATATTTCCAGGTATTTTCATGTCCAGGTTTGTAATCAGGGCATCGAAATACATCAGTATACGATTTTTAAAAAATGTTGTAAACATAACATTTTTTTTTTGAAAACGTGGTTTTTTAAAGCCTACAAGTAATATGTGATATTAAGATATTAATAACTCCTGCGAACTCCCTGAGATTAAAATTCTTTTCTGAAAAAAACCCCTGAAAATCCTCACGATGGCCCAAAAAGCTCTTGAATCCAGGAGTAAAAGTCTTGATCTGGCAACACTGGAACCACCACTTGTGTCACAATCGGAGGTAAGCCATAGGGGCTTCCGATTCCCACTGCTGGAGCGCTGGCTGCCAGAAGTGTAACAGAGAATAGAAAGAGAAAGAAATTTATGAAAGTCAACCTGTCCTTTTCTAAGGATGGTGCTTGAACCATGATCTAAGAATACATGGTCTAGCCACGCGTAACTAAAAAAAAAGTGAATCAATAGGAAGCTTAGGATGAAATGCCACCTTATTGGATAAGTGAGAGCGCTGCGCTTGCGCCACACTGAGAAAAAAGATTGCTCACTATGGTAACCGTGGTAAACAGTACGCCTAAGATTGATGCCGATTAAGTGACGCGACATATCTTTCATCTTCCTTCATCAGAAAGGGATCAATCCATCCATCAACATCCCTAGAAAGGAACATGTCGACTTCCTCCTTTCTCTTTCTATTACCTATTCTGCCTTTGGCGGCAGAGCCAGCGGTGTATAATGTATTATACATTATACCATGATCCAATGAATACACGGTTTAGCCACTCTAGCTCCCTGATTCGTCCTAAGTCACGCAAACGCACAGTTTCGCTATTTTGTTACCATAGCCGCACAGTTTGAACTGGAGGCGTACCTTTGTGCGACAAAATATTATAGGAAAATCAGTATATAAGTGAATATATAAGATATAAATAGTAAATGAATTAATGCCAAAAAATAGAGGAACTACAAAGGAGTGATTTATTGTAAAACACTGATATGAAAATAAATTATTTGAAGAACAGAATGGTAGTTTGTAAATAATAGTGAATAAGAGTGGTATAGAAAAAGCATGAAAATTTGGATATTTATGAGAATCACATTTTTAAAATCTCCGTTTAACAGTGTATAATTATATAATGAAACTCAAATGCTATTAGTATACGTAATTCTCATGTCACAATTTTTTTGAGAAAAAGATCTGCAAAATTAACAGAGGTTCGTAACGATTGTGGTCTGTAAATTTTACAAAAAAGTTTACCAGATCTTTACCGATGACAATTGCGGTAACCTGCAGTAACCCGGTAATATCTAAATATTACCGGGTAATAACCATGAGTTTCTTTTTTAACGGAAACTTTTTAAATATTTAGTAGAAATCCTTTTCAATCACTTAAAGTGTTACTAACTAAATATTATTTGGAATAACGCAATTTTTAATAAGATGAATTCGACATTTTTTTGAAAAATTTAAGAATAAGGAATTCAAAATTTTTTCCAAATTAATAATATTTTGAATTGAAGTGTTAAAAGTTGCAAGTTTTCAAAATTGTACTGTTCGAAATCGAAAGCCCTGATAGTTACGCATATGTACATTTTGGATTAAAGCTTTAATATAAATTACTTCCTATTTTCAAATAACTTCAATTTCACAGATTCATTTTCAGACAGTACTCGGAAATAACAACGTTTCAAATTCAACACTAGTTGATTAAAAGGTTGAGACAATTAATCTCTATAAATTTGTCTGTTTAGTGTTTTTTTGAAATAGACAATTTTAAATGAAGTGTTCAAAATTAATCGATTTAAAATTAAAGCTTTCAACAATGTACGGTTAGGAATTGTTGAAAATTGAACAAGGTATTCAAAATTTGAAGTCCCCAATATTTAAGTAATTTTTTTAATGATTTTGGATGTTTATATTTCCAATTGCTAGATTTTCAATTTCGAACGTTATAATTTCAATTGGTCCATTTTTTAAATTGTTTGATCCTAATAGAAATTGCTGAATTCTGGAGAGTACGAATCATATAACTGGATGATTCTTAATTCAAAACAATTCAAATTAAAATAATTTAACTTAAAAGGATTCTACTATAACTTATCGGAAATTTCCTTTCCGAAATTTCCTTTCCGAAATTTTCACCAGGGTCTTCTGCGATTTAGTAACTTTTTCACTTCGCTTTTGCATTGGGGGAGTACCCTTTACGTTTTTATAAATGTGAAGTTACAAAAACGTTTCAATTTACAAAAACTTCAAGTTCAGCTTCATTTTTAGAATTCTATTTCAGTTTAATGGGACAAATTGCTTTATGGAGTTAGAAAAATTCTATGATGTATATACGTAGAGATTTCTGAATTTCTTTAGAGTTCATATAAGGAAAAAAACCTTCTCCCTTTCAGTAATGCACCAATATTTTAAGTACAAAGTTTTCCGTTTTCGAGAAATGAATCTTTTTCTCTGATATTATTATAAAAAAACTTTTTTCACTTTAGTAATGAACGATATATACAAGGAATACATTGATTCATAAGGTCTACTTTTATAAAAAGAAATTAAGCTTTCTTTCATCTTCGAAATTTCAGAGAGGGAAAAGTTTCTTGACGAATCACCATGTAATGCAATTTGAAAAGTTAAAAATAATGACCTCAATGTAGAAGTTTTCATGTTAAGGCTTATCATTTTTACATTTATTAGAAAAGACATGTTAATATTTTAAATTTCGACAATCTTTCATATTCAAAAATATACAATATAATATTACATATAATATGATATTACAGGGTTTCGCCAACAAAATTTTTCATTATTTTCGAAAGTCTTATGCTTTTATTGAGAATAAGGGAGGTTTTTTGTGTGATAAAATGTGATTTTATATTATATATAAATTATATTCATAAGGTAATAGAAAAGTTCGTGAAAAAACAGCGAACAAGCGAGTATAACAAGAATTGTAAATAAAAAAGATCGTAATAATAATATACATATTATCCACGAATAATAATATATGTCGATCAAATTTTTCTGAAAAATTTAGGAAAAAGATTTCAAAATAAAAAAAAATCTGCCCGTTTTTGATTTTAAATGAGAAAGGAAATTTGTTTACTTAAGTCTCTATCTGCCTTAGGGAATACATTCTCATCATAATATTCGCGCTTTGTACTCGATTTTCTGCGGTCACCGTATAATATATACAAATCAATAGTTAAAAAGACGATTAAAAAAATTATCTTGATTGACGATTGGTCCTGTGAAGAAATGTTTAACAGCAATTTTAACTGATATGTTATATTTCATACTAAAGCTATGGATTTCAAATAGTTAATCATTGCAAATTTTTAAAAATATACTTCTCTTCATTAGCTTGTTCAAAATATTATAAACAATTTTTTCTTACTCTAACCTATTGAAAATTATTTCGAATTAGTTATTGAATTGATTTATAACTTGCCTTGATGAATTTAAACGTCTTAAAAAAAATGGTCTTACTGAAAATTCAGACGAAAATGTTCAAACTTTGTTGTTAAGTAACAAATTTTGGTTTAGCCGGAGTGAAATATCCAAAGTCACTTGTTATACCTGGGAGACTTACGGTCATTTCTAAGAAAAAGGACATCAAAAACCGTTAAGAATTGTACTGTCGGTCGATTTTTGTATAAAAAAGGTGACTTTTCCACACTGTGAGGCGGCACATACGATGAAATTAAAAATCGAAACGAATTAGACTAAGATTAGGTAATGAAAATATTAATGAATCGAGCCGAGAAGCATCGTGTGGTCCCTGAAGTGCTAGAGATCCATTTATTTTATAGGTTGATTTAGAACCAATCTATTTACATTATTTCATTTTTGGAAAAAGAAAAAGGTAACAATCCAAAACAATAACACGTTTCTAAAAATTGCTAGCTTCCTCAAATTTGTATACTTCATTAAAGTAAAATAGATATCTTTTGGTGAATTGAGTTGATCATTGATACCTCGATTGAAAGAAATCTCAATAGTATTCATTTACAACCCTGCAGATTAGAACAAATCTTTGTTTATTGTCTCTCTTTCGAAATTTCTTAAAGATCGAAATGAAATCTACTTCTTTATGAAAATTTTTCGTGTATAAATAGAAGACCCAAAAAGTTGCAAATCAAAAAAAGACTTCGAAACTATACACATTTACGGCTTATTAGAGACAAATGTACAATAAATGTACAACGAAAAGAAAAGAAGAGGGAGAGAAAGAAAGAGTAAACCAAACCAACCTTTCATTCTTTCTTTTCTCGGTCTTTTTTATATTACTGGGGACCAACGTGTTTCGAAATCAATCTAGACTCCCTAATCAGAGGTAATTTATAGGAAAACAACAGATGCAAATACTGAAAACATTATTAGATTAGAAAACCGTTATTACTTGAAAATAAAACAGAGATAATTGATAGCAATTATTATTTTGGTACATATTTCATTCCTTGATTGGAAATAATTTTCACATAGGCAAACATTCTGAAAATAATAATAAATTCAATTATTTCGTTCTTCAATTGAAAATTGATTTGAACATATTCTGACCAAAACTACAGTTAGTGCATCTAATTAATGACTCCATCCCAAATTTTGTTATACCTCGAAAGATTTTTTAAAATTAATAGCTTTGTTATCTTCTCTCCTTATGAATAGTATCTCCATTAACTCTATCTTTTTCTTATTTCTCTCATAATACAGAATTTCAATATCATCCCAATTAAATTTTATGTTCATGATTGACTCTTGTGCGTTGCGATTTCTGCAACGTCACACCGTTAGTGACACTGCTGCTGCATTTGATATCGTAGCAGTTTCTGCTACTACAGCAGAAATTGATACGATGTGAATAGGCTCAGTGTAAACGAGATCCTTCCAATAAAGAGGACCCTTGTTCTCCGAAGAGCGCAGAATGTTGACCTTTTTTGCCAATGTTTGGAATATCAGCTTTCTCGACGGAATTCAGGAGCAATTCTCTTTGGTCTCGCGCCCCGTTACAATCAGAGGGTTTCGGGTAATAAATATCCACGGGACTTTATCAGAGTTCAGGTTGAGGGTAGAGAGGCGGAGTTGAAAGCAAGAGTAAAGAACGGGATTCTACACCGAGAAACCTAACGTATCGGGCTGATAGATACCCCAATCCCGAGGGTTATAATTTGGCTCTATTACCCAGAGACACGCTTGGCATAAGTAACCAGCCCGCAGCATCTGTAACCCTCATGTCTCCTTTTCCTGTGTCCTCGATTCTGAGAAAATGGTTACGATTCAAGAAGAGTGCATGATGATGCTGCGTCCTCGCCTTCCTTCCCTTCTTTGCCTTCCTTGCCTTCCTTGCTTCAACCGGAGCGAGGTTTCAAAATACATTTCACCTCTCGGAATTGCTGACGGTATATTTAAATTTCAGATCAGCCGCTCTGGAAACGCGCTCCCGTCGACTTCCAGCTCGGCTTGTCCACGAAATTCGACGTATCGTGTATTTTTCGCGTCGCGCCGGTAATGCCGAGGCATGCATTGAACATCAGCTTCCCAGACGTAGGAATACTTAAAATTTCTCGGCTTTTTCTGCTGTTTGAGAAGCAACGCATGTCTTGTAGGTTTGGAAAATTTATTCGGAACCTACGATCGTATGTTTTATATATATTTTACTCACGGAATTTTACATGATAGAGATCCGCTCATAAATTTTCATGGTATAATGTCGACCAAAAATGTATCCAAAATGTGAACTACTTCTTCACAATCTTGACATATATTACAGTTAATGCTTCAGCCTGATAACAAAATTCGTAGAAATTTGAGTAAACCAAACTCCAACAACTAAATGCTACTAAACTTTCACAAGTACACTATACTTTTTGAGAGCATGTACCGGATTGTCACGAAGTAGATTGTCGATACCAGACAGACGTTCGTTTTTCTTACTTTGCGTCCGTCTGGTAAAGATAATGAGTAAGTTCGTTTGAAGGAATTTGTCACATGACAGTTTATTACAACCCCTTAATCTTTAAACAAAAATATTTGCGAAAATTTGCCAACGTTTTGGCATTCATACAACAACCTCATAAAATCAGGAAAAATTGTCAACATATCAGAACCCATAAGGTAGGAACTTAATTTCAGTTCAGTTCAAAAACTGGGAAGGAAAATTCATCGAAATTAATAAGTTTTAAACATAATTACCGTTAACCGGGAAAATTATAGATCATTGAGGTGATTATATGTAAGTAATATACCATAAGCCAAGGCTTTTATGACTTTCGGATATTACTCCGTAGAAAACTTCTTTTTAGCCATATGATTTTGTTGTATATGCTACAACTAGTGTCCATAAGATTTACAGAAAGTCTTACTCAAAAAAAGTGAAATTCCATGGACTTATAGATCATAAAAGTTGATCCTTACTTACCCCGGATGACCCATAACTAACGCGGTCGACGTTAATTATATTATAAAAATTACTCAATTATATATCTGACAAAGCCATCGGACGCATCCTCAGGTTGCGGATAGAGGGCTCCTGTACTGAAGGTTTCTGCTGAATATGGTTACAAAAATCAATAAGCAGTCGCGGACAATTGTCCAGGTATGGTATCGAGGGAAGAACCCATAAGCTGAGGCGTGAACAACAGTACTGAAAGCTGAATGGTACCTGGGTGAGGTGTCCTCAAACGGTGTCTCTGGGATACCTGGCGACTTTCTGGAGCATGCAGCTTCACCCTTGCATGCGGGGCTCTGCAAGAGCGGACGAACCTTTTCCCTAGCTGCTCGTAGGAACAACTATGACAACACCAAACCCAGTTGCAAATGCGGTTCAAAATTATCAAACGCGCAGAGTGTACTGCAAATAATTTGAATAGAAACACGATGACGATTCGACGAGGCGGTCGACGTCTTGAGTAGACAGATCGACTCGGAGATGACTTGCTGGATTGCAACGATGCCAGCATTATTCCTGATTGCAGAAATGACATAGCGCGCCTGTATACTCTGTGGTGCCAGAAATACCCAGGGCTTTTGCACGTCTCGCAACAAAGGTTACGAAATCGCGCCCACAACTTCTTGAGAACAGGATATATACGCGAAATGCTTCTCCAATCGCTGCAAGAACAAGCGGCAGACAAAGAAGTGGAAGCGACATTCAGATCAACTGCAGAAATCAGGCATCCCCCAAGAGAAGATGGCGATTTCAGGACGAGGAAAAACATTAACATCCAGGTTCCTATTAAGTCTCAAGATCTGGCTGAAACGGATGACGCCCTTCGTAAGGATCGCTCAGAGGAATCCGACTTCTGGACCTTCACTTATTTAGTGTATGATAACATCTGGTAAGCCTTTCACGGTAAGGGTCCAAAAGTTCGCCCACGAAATGAGGATCCACCA
>JAUMHM010000088.1:1923301-1964837 GCA_032362435.1 Melikaiella ostensackeni
GAATACGGGTGTTATCTGTTGCAAGGAGGAGAATACAGAAGAGGAAGGGATGGGTCAGGGATAATCAACAGTTTCTTGCTGACCCATCGTGCCTCTTAGCGATTCCCCTGTTTCTGTCAATAATCCGTCTATGTCCAAGAAGGTAGAGACTTTTTGGAGAAAGATTTCTTAGGTTCAACACCCATTGCATGAAGGCACTGAAAACATTATGCGTTTCAATGAGCTGTGCGAGAACTTCATAACGTCCGAGGAGCAATGTCCACCAATGATTGCCGAAGAGGTGAAGAAAGCACTAAGGGGCACAAGAAAATTCTCTGCTGCTGCACCAGATGGTATCAAGAACTTTTGGTGGAAGAAGTTTACTGCTACACACCGACATCTAGTCCATCCAATCTAAGGAACTTCAGGCCAATAACTTGTCTGAATACGCTGTGTAAGATACTTACAGCTGTCTTGAACGACAGAATTGTTTGAACTATTGGATCTGTGTGGAGAGAGATCTACGAACAACGTGGATCGAAAAGAGGCGCAGCAGGCTTTCTGGAAAATTTGCTAATCGACGGAAGCGCCTGCAAAGACGCTGCAGCTTACAATGGCAATCTATCGATGTCCTGCATAGATTACCAGAAAGCTTTCGATTCTAGCTCCCATAGACTTATCATCTGTCTGTTGGAAAGCTTGAAGATTGATCCACATAAAGTGGGATGCAAAGAGATTGATGCCCCTTTGGGAAACCAGATTCACCATCTCATCTGGAAAACATCGTATGACAATTATTAGCGCCACCTTCCAGAGGGGCGTCTTTCAGGGTAACACCATGAGTCCTCTTCTCTTTTGCATCACACTTTTGCCACTATCTCTCGCACTACGCAATTCTCATAGGTACCTCTGCGGCGAATTTAATAATCGTGAGCATCAAGTCACTTATATATTTTGTATGTAATAACGTGAAGATCTATGCTTTTGGCACACAGCATCTCAAGGATGCTCTAAACATCGTCGAGGGGTACACACGAAAATTTGGTATGAACTTTGGATTGGACAAGTGTGCCAAGATTCATTTAAAGCGAGGACGACTATCTACCGTTCGCGACGATCCTGAGCTTGTGGACAGGAGTGCTATTAGACACCTTTGCGTTGGAAAGACGTACCTATACCTAGGTGTGCCAGAGAGCCACATTTAGGATATAACATCAGTAAAGAAGGCTCTCCGAAGCAGATACAAGCGTCTCCTTCGACAGATTTGATCTTTTACTCCATATAGATGCCCCACTTCGAAAAGCCGAAGTAAAGAAAGCAGAAGTCAGCAACTTCCTCGAACAGCTTCACGACAAAAAAATGCACGGAAACTTTCGCAGAAACGTAGAAGATCAGTCCTTGTCGATGGAGTTAGTGTTTGCTTTCCTTAGATCCTCCGGACTTAATTCAGACCTAGAAGGTTTTATTTTCGCCTGTCAGAACTATGTCATTTCTACTTCGGTATACCGTAGCCAAATCTTACGTCACGAAGTTCCCAGAGACAGGCGCAGAGCATGTGATGCACATTCTAAGAACCTACGGCACCTTCTATCCGGGTGTCCTACTCATGCGAGAATGACATGTCTTCACAGACACAAAGCGGCCCTAAGAGTGCTTTATTACTATCTTTGTCGATCTTATGGTGTTAATCGCGACCCTGCCCTGCCGAACGCTCGTGGAGAGATAGAGTCAATTGTCGAGAATGAGTTTTACAAAATATACTGGAACTTCCAGTTCAGGCTAAACGTCCCTATTCTACACTCGAGGCCTGACATCGTTCTCCTTGTCGAAGAGCAATGAATTATGTTCGTGATCAAATTCTCGGCTCCGGTCGATGCCAACGTCACAGTCAAGGAGAAGGAAAAGGGGAAAATGTATCAAGACCGTACAAGGTAGCTGCAAGGAATGTACGGAGAACATTCGGCTAAAATGATTGTCCTTGTTATCGGCGCTCTTGGAGGTGCGAAACCATCACTTGTTCGTAGTATCGGAGCTATACCCGCATGCCATTCTTGGGTCGCTCCGCGTCCTTAAGACTCACGAGGCCTTTTTCGGCCCTTCATCGTGATTCTATTGTACCATGTGGTCACTCATCTCACGGTTGTGAGGCGTGGCCATGGGTGTGATTTACCACGATTCTACTGGGAGCCAGTGTTATTTTCCTTAATGACAGTCGCTCTCAGGGGGGCACTCCGGTGGTTGTTTGACCAATTTTTCGGAACTATATATATATATATAAGGGTGTGTCGCTCATGAAGATTTAGTCTTTTGTCAGCGCTCATGGTAAGAATATTCTAGTTTTCTGATGAATTCTGATATGATGACAATCCTTGTTAACAACTTTTTATTTTTATTGTCTTGGCGAGGGTGTTGAGTAAATACTGAAATCAGGAATCCGACCCAAGCTTTCCTTTCATTTCGTTATTGATAAAAAAAAGGATTTTTCACTAAACTTTCATCTGCTGCCTCTAGATTTGGACGAAATTCGATAATATCTGAAATTGCATCAACAATTGGATCTACATTAATATATCTAAGTGGCAGTAACGAAATAAAACGAAAGTTTGGGTCAGGTCCCTGATTGAAACTTTAATCAATTTTCATGAATATTTTTTGGTTTCTATTCTAAAAGTAAGTGTTTGCATGCGTACTTGTCTAAATTTGATCGTTCTTGGACGTTGAAGTTAAGATGTTTTAATTGATGTAATGATTTTATATTATCAATAATTCAGTAATTTTATTTTTCCATTCCAATTTGAAAATTTTTATTTTGAAAGTCTATGGGAAAAATCCTTTGACTTTCAAAACTTCAATTTGAAAATTTTAATTCATATGTCTCTAATTTTTAATTTTCAACTGTTTGTTTTACGTGTGATTGTCTAAATTTAGCCGTTTTTACTTCTTGGAGTAAAAACTTTTCGATTAAACTGAAAATTTTATATCATTAATAATTTAATCATTGTATTTCTACGTTCTAATTTAAAAATGTTCATTTTAGAACCCTAAGGGAAAAATCCTTTAATTTTTGAGACCTGAATGTGAAAATTTTAATTTATGTTTCCCCAAATTTTTTATTTTTAACTGTCCAACGCGGAACGTTAAGAACTTAAAAATGAATCTTTTTCAATGCTTATTTCAAACCTGGTAGCAAGGAACTTTTTCACATTTTCTCGCTTTTTTAAAGTTGCTTTTAGTTTCCTTTTCAAAATATCGCTTGAATTGAAAGCACTTAAAATTAAATACTTTCAGAATTAGTTATGCAAAATTGCTTGGTTTCGAATTTGAATTGCACAAAATTGTATAATTCAGAAATGAAAGTATTAATATTCAAATAATTTTTCAATAATAACGTAAAAACTTGGAAAATCAAATTATTTCCAATCTATAGTATTTCGAATTCAACAATTGTGAATTGCAGCCTTCTAGATTTTACAATTTATTTTAAATTGAAAGCCTTAAGTTCTAAGATTGTTCGTATTTGAAATCAGTGCAAATTCAATAATTTTAAATTCGAATATTAAACATTGGAGAATCAAGAATTGAGAAACTTAATAGTTGAGCAATTTTAAGTTTGAAGTTCAACACTAAAAAAAAAAATTCAAGATTTTAAAGTTCAAACCTTTAAGGTATTTGAAATAGTAAAATCATCAGCTGAAAAATTTGAATGTTTTGAGATCGAAAGATTCCAATTTTTTCGGTTTCAAATAAAAAATTTTTGAAGTTGCAGGTTTAAAAATGGAATACTTCCAAACTTCAATTTTAATTATTTCTGAAAAATCAAAATCAAATTACTTCAGATTAAAATTTTCATTATTGAACGAATAGGAAATAATAGCGTTGAAGTGTATAATTTAGAATTGAATCCTTCTAATTGGTAGAATTATATTTTGAAATTAAAGGAAAAATTTTAAATAGAATGAGTTCAAATTGAAATAATTTATAAATTGGAAAGTTTAAAATAGTTTGAAGATTCCAAATTTGTTTGAAATTGTGCAATTTAAAAATGAAAGCATTTCAATATTCGAACGATTATAGATTTACGATATTCTCAAAATTGAATAGATAAAGCCCAAAATTGCTAAAATTAGGTCATTCTGAATTACAAGCTGGGAAACACTATTTAAGCATGTATCCAAATTTTTTAGCTTGAATTATGTTACAGCTTTTTAAGCACTTCAGGAATTTTGCAGGGAACATAGCTGGGAGAACTGAATTGCAATATCATATTCGCTCGAGTGCAGTTAAAAAAAAAATTTGAAACACGTTTCATGCAAAACGTATGGCAGTTGACTATACTTTTTCAGCAGTCAGAACAAAAGCTGGATATAATATATCCCGTTACTCATGATGCACACTATACGCCATTCGTATTTGACAGAGATCCAATGGTTTATATCCTCGACGTGGACATGGACTCACAAAAAAGAATAAAAGAAAAAAGAGATTATTCACATCGAAAATAGTATAAATACCTAAATAATTAGTAAAAGTAGGTGGCAGGCACCTACCAGAAAGGGTTTTGTAGCCTATTAAGTCGTTAATAAAATTGTCCAAATCTCCCCTCCTCTCCCCTACCACAATTCCTCTTACTACCTTCTCTCCTTATTTTCCCTCCCCCACCACACCTTCTAAACTTTCCCTCATTCCCCTCACATTCTCAGACTCTCTTATTTCCCCTTACTTCCTCTTACTTCCCCTTACTCCCCCTCAACCCCTCCTACCACTTTTTCTTATTCCCCTGACTTCCTCTCCCATTACTTCCCCTCACCCCCTCCTTTTACCTCACCCCTCACTTCCCCTTATTTCGGGTTTCGAAGCCTATCAAAATGTTATTAAAATCGTCCTAATCTCTTCTCCCCACCTCTCCAACGATAAATCTCATTACTTCATTTCCATTTCCTAATTCCTCCCTTCCGCCACTCCCCTCTACACTTCCTCTCATCTCCCTTACTTCCTCTTACTTCCCCTTATCTTCCCTTACTTCTCTTTACTTCCTCTTACTCCTCCTTACTTCTCCTCAACCCCTTCTATCGCTTTCTCTTACTCCCCTCACTTCCCCTCCTCTTACTTTCCCTTACTTACCCTCGTTACTTCTTCCCTTCACCCCACCCGTCACTTCCCCTTATTTTGGGTTTCGAAGCCTATCAAGATGTTAATAAAATCATCCAAATCTCTCCTCCCCTCCTCTCCAACAATAACCCTCATTACCTTCTCTCCTGATTTTCCCTCCTCTTCCGCCACCCCCTACACTTCCTTCCATTCCCCTCACTTTCTCTCACTTCCCCTCATTTCCCCTTAGATCTCCTCATTTCCCTTTACTCCCTCTTACTTTTCCTCACTTCTCCTCAACCCCTCCTATCGCTTTCTCTCATTTCCCTCACTTTCCCTCCTCTTACTTCTCCTAACTTTCCCTCATTTCCCCGTCATTTACCCCACCCCTCACTTCATACACTTCCACGTAATTCCTTTCATCGCACACCCCTCACTTTCCCTCATTTCGGGTTTCGTAGCCCGTCAAGACGTTAATAAAATGGCCCAAACCTCCCCGCTCTCCTCTCCTACAATTCCCATCATTACTTCCTCTCCTCATTTTCCCTCCCCTATCGTCACCCCCTTCCACAGTCCCCCTAATTCCCCTCACTTTCTTTCACTCCCCATCATTTCCCTCCTTCCTCTTACTTCCTCTTACTTCCGCCGGCCTCCACTCTTTGATGAGGAGGTCCAAGGAGCCGAAAGAGAGGCGCGTGACCATACTGTTAGAATTATCAATTAAGTAATATAACATTTTACTTACATTTACTGTACTATGGGTGCTATGATAAGGTCCAAACATTTTAACTTATTTACACTTTTTCAGGCAAGGTAAAAAAAAGAAAGGTGTGCCTAACGAAACTACTGTACCTAAAATAAAGAAAGAAATCAATCAAATAGAAATTTATTCGACATAAGCTATACGTTATCGAAAAAATCGGCTCTCTTCAAAAAAATTTCTATGTATTGAAATGTTTATTCATCAAATTGTCATGTAAAATTATGTGAATATAAAAATTTGAACCCTTGTTACTGCTACAAAATTCAACTGTTGAAAATTACTGAAAATAAAAATTCAAGTTTCAACAGTTGAATTTTAATTAATTGGGATTATAATGAAAATCAGTAGAAAGAAAAACAAGAAATTTTGAATAGTTTTCAATCATTTGAAGGGCTTCCAAAGGATTTTAAAGATTTGAGGGTAATATTCTGCTTTTAACAGATTTCAATAATTTGAATGGATTTCAAAGCTTTTCAAATATTTTAGGGTAATATTTCGAGTCTCGAAAGGAGTAGATTTTTTCGGAAACGTATCGCTGTTTTTTTCTCAAATTTCCAACAGTTAACAATTCATTTTTTTGGTTAAAGATTCATCATTTGAGTTGAGTTTAGTTTTTTTGGTTTGAAAATTCAACTGTTTTCTTGATAATTTGCGTTTTTGGGTTGAAAATTAAAAGGATTCAGGTAAAATATTGAACTATTTGGTTGTGAGTTATTTTTTTTTTCGAAAACTCATATTTTCGGGTTAAAATTTAAACTGTTTGTTGAAAATTAGTATTTTTGATCTATAATTTCAACAAGATGGTTGAATTTATTATTCCTTCTGGGCTGGAAAATCTTTCCTAGTTAAAAACTCAATTCTCTTGATAAATTTCGTCTTTTTGATTAAGAACATTATCTCTTTTGGTATTAATCTCTCCTGATCATTTTTTTGAGTTAAAAATTCAACTGCCTGGTTGAAAATTCGTCTTTTTGGTTTAAAGTTCGACTCTTTCGGTTGAAGATTGAACTATTTTAGTAGAAAGTTGAACTATTTGGTTGGAAATTAACTTTTTTCGTAAAAATTCAATTGTTTTGTAGAAAAATTGTCTTTTTGGCTTGAAACTTCAACAATATGGTTGAAATTATTTTTCTTTTTTTACTAAAAAACCTTTCTTGATTGAAAATTCAACGGTTTTGTTAAATTTCGTCTTTCTGGCTTGAAAATCAATCTCTTCTGGTTGAAGATTAAACTATTTTGATAGAAAAATGAACTATTTGGTTGGAAATGAACTTTTTCGTTGAAAATTTAATTGCTCTGTGGAAAATCCTTTTTTTTGGCTTGAAACTTAAACGATTTGGTTGAAATTGTTTCCTTAAAAATTCAACTGTTTGCTTGAAAATTAATCTGTTTTGGTTGAAGATTTTACTACTTTGTTGCAAACTCGTTATTTTTTTAATGAATTCAACTATTTATTATTGAAAATTGGAACATTTTTTGGTCGAAAATTGAACTAGTCGATTGAAAATACAAAACTAATTTTTGACTGATCTGAAAAGGCTCTTTTGTTATTACATTTCATTTTTATTATTAAGGATACTTTCTTTTTCAGAAAGATACTCCTTTGATGCTTTCTTCATTTTGATAGAGTAAACCATGCTTATAACTTCAACAATTTGGCGTTCTTCTGATCATCTTTTTTGGTAGACAATTCAACTGTTTGATAGAAAATTAATTTCTTTTGGTTGAAGTTTGAACTATTCTCATATAAAATTGAACTATTTGGTTGGAAATTACTTTTTTTTGGAAAATTTAATTGCTTTATAGAAAGTTTGTCTTCTTGGCTCGAAATTTTAACAATTTGGTTGGACTTTTTTTCTTGATTGAAAAATCTTTCTTTGTTAAAAATTCAACTGTTTCGTTAAATTTCATCTTTTTGGTTTTGAACTTCATCTCTTTTGGTAGGAATTTCTTCTAGTTATCTTTTTTATCAAAAATTCAACCATTTGGTTGAAAATTCAACTGTTTGGTTGAAAATTAATCTGTTTTGGTTGAAGATTTAACTATTTTGTTGAAAATTCGTTTTTTTTTTTGTTGAACTCAACTATTTTTCATTTAAAATTAAAATATTTTTTTGTGGAAAATTCAACTATTCGATTGAAAATTCAAAACTAATTTTTGACTGATCTAAGAAGGCTCTTTCGTTAATACTTTTTATTTTTATTATGGAGGATACTTTTTTCTTTAGAGAGATACTCTTTTCATACTTTTTTTCAGTTTGAGAGAGCACTTCGAACCATGCTAATAACTTCATCAATTTGGCGTTAAAATTGTTATTCCTTCTGGACTGAAAAATCTTTCTTAGTTGAAAATTCAACTGTTTTGTTAAATTTATTTTTTTTTTTTATTTGAAAATTCATCTCTTTTGGTAGAAATTTCTTATCATCTTTTTTGGTTAAAAGTTCAACTGTTATGTTGGAAATTAATCTCTGTTGGTTGAAGATTAAACTATTTTGGTAGATAATTGAACTATTAGGTTGAAAATTAATTTCTTTATTGAAAATTTAATTGCTTTGTAGAAAATTCGTCTTTTCGGCTTGAAACTTCAACAATTTGGTTTAAATTGTTTTTCTCGCTTGACTGAAAAATCTTTCTTCGTTGAAAATTCAACTGTTTTGTTGAATTTCATGTTTTTGGTTTTAAACTTCATCTCTTTCAGTAGAAATTTCATCTAATCATCTTTTTTGTTAAAAACTTAAATGTTTGGTTTCAGATTCAACTGTGTTGTTGAAAATTAATCTGTTTTGGTTTAAAATTTACCTATTCTGTTAAAAATCTGTTATCTTATTGAATGAAACTATTCTTTATTTAAAATTAAAATATATTTTAGTCGAAAATTGAACTAGTTGATCAGAAATTCAAAACTGATATTTGATTGATTCAAAAAGAATCCTTTGTTAATACTTTTCATTTCTATTATTGAGGAGACTTTTTTCTTCAGAAAGATACTTTTTTGATCCTTTTTTTAATTTGATAGAGCACTTCGAACCATGCTATTTCACTGTTTATTACTCTTTTTTTAATTTGAGTGATTCGTAAGCTTAAAAAAGTATGACATAAGAAATGTTTTCGACCATGTACCCCACGCCCCTCATGCAAGACAGCATAGAGAATCGTTGCCCCTCCCTCACATCCCCAATGACTTAACATAATTCATGCACGGCCCCTAAAAAGAGAAAATCTAGGGTGAAAATCGAGAAAAGTGGACTGAAGTTGTAAATGTTTAGATTGGCGATCTTCTATCTTCGTTTTAGTTGTGCGACTTCATTTCTTTATAGGCTGACCACTCTACATTTCTTTCAGTAAATTCAAATAAACTTTATTCTTTTTTATTTTTACTTGCCTTTCTCCTTTTCTTCTACTCATCCCACTCGTCCCACTCGTCGAGAATGTATAAAAGGATGTTACACTTGTTGATGATATCCTTACCTTAAAGGTATAAATAAAACTCTATAGGAAATTTATGGGGGCTTTTGAGAGTAGAGGAGACTGAATCATTACACCTGATTCACGTCGGCGGTATAACGTAAATGATATTGAGGGTTTTATATGCTTCTTCTAAGCGTCTATGTATAGGATACATTTATTTATTTGTGAGCAGATGAACCTCTTTTTTTGAAAAGTGTTTTTTATCTTTGCTGGGAAATAACTTGATATCGACTGAGAAGCAACTGCTTTCCAAAGAATTTACTTTTCAAGAAATTTAGTTACAATATTTTGAGCTAATTAACTTAATTACTTATACAATTGAACCTCCATTTAACGGCCCTCCATATACCTTCTTTATAGAATCTCCGCCGACTGCATTCGGCGATGAAGGGGTCCAAGGAGCCGAGAGGCGCTGCGAGCTCAGCAGAGCTAAGCAGTTCTGTAGGCACAAAGCAGGTAGCGCGAATACTCGCAGCCAACTCAGGCCATACCCCAGACAGCCTCTAAGTCGAGATTCCAGTGTAATTAAGGACCTCTTGCTTATACGAAGCGCATAATCGCTCTATGTCTCAAAATTAAGTGTAACTCAGAACTCTCAAGTTATATAAAGATTCTGTGCCAAATATACTCAGTTTAACGTCGCATTGAATTCTGATAATTCAAAAAAAAATCTACCGGAATCTACATTTTGTGGTCGAAGAGTCTCATCATTTTAAAATAAATTGCAATAGAATTCACCTTCAATCGTAAATGTTCGCGGAACATCCGTTTTGGTTTTTGGTACTGTTATCAGTAAATGAGAGACATTGTCCTTGATATCATTTATCATGATATCGCAGAGCTCAGCTTTCCGAAGTGCACCAGGCATTTCCAAGATTAAAGCAACCTGCAAGTAACGTAATAAATTGTTATTATGACTACTTATTATTTAATTCTATCAATATTAAATGTAAATAAATGATCAAATAAATTAATACGTAGGTCGCTTCAAAAATAATCCCTTCCATTTATTTACATTGAAATTATTAAAGATACAAAGGAGTGAAAAATGAGAGGCACAGAAAGCATTATTTTTGGAGCGTCCTTAGTATAACAGAGAGAGGTTATGTCACACAGAGAAAATTAAAAAGATATACTCGTATGTCTATATATTCTTTGTTATATTTACCTTCGTTGCTAAATACTGCTGATCAGGAGCTTCGGTTACGAAAGTTGCACATTCCTCTGGTGACAGAGTTTTAGATTTTTCTCTGACAAATCCAGTTGATTCCCTTTTCAAAAAGGTATTCAGTGTGCCATAAGTATCAATGGCAATATTATCATTGGTTTTTATGGTACTCTTCAGCATTGAATAGCGAGACCACAAAGTTGGCGGTTTTAAATTTTTTGCTAATTCACTGAAATATACCAACAATACGTTTTTAGATAGAGATTTCACTATTTTCTCATTTTTTCCAAGCATAAACTGATTGTGAACTGACAGATATTTCTCTTTCGAGTGCTTGGGCAATAAATTGTTTGTGGTTTGCTCAGTTGCTTCACGAACCTCTGGTGGTATCTGATCGACGTCCCTACCTTCAGATTCACTCATTGTTTCTACTAAATTAACTACCGAACTTCAAAGCAAGAATAAAATCGTAATTTGACAGCACGCGCGATCAGCTGATCGCAGTGGTTCACATACGATACATTCAGATACACTACACACTACCGCGAAGGAATAGACAGGGATGGGTTATGATGAGTCACTCGTGGTTTTTTCGCAAATTACGTAAATCGCCGTACAAAACAACGTATCAGTATCAGAAGCGCGAGTGATTAAGTTTTGGACACCTGAAGCCAGTAGTGAGGTTATGTTGCTATACTGGATCCCAGCTCACTTGGAAAGTAATTTGAGATTGAAGTGCGCCTGCGCAGCAGCTAGAAAAAGTGATTTTGCCTAAAGTGCGCAAGCGCAGCAGCTAAAAAAGTTATCTTGCTCTTAGTCCGCAAACGCAGCATTCACAAAAAGTCTATTTATAACTGCTCTTTAACACAGTTTCAGAATTGGTCACTTCTCACACGTTATACGAGTACATGCCTCGAAAATCGAACATTAAGTGCATGTGTTACAAAAAATATGTTCCTTTCAATATTTACATGTGAAAGTTTGACACTAAATATAAAATATGAAATTTTCAACTCATTCTGGATAATTTAGGAAAAATGAAAGTATAAGAAATTTACATTTTGAAATTTGCGCAGTTTTGCTTTTAGGTTCTACGTAGATTTTCCAAGAGGTCCTTGTTCCAGGTTTTAAAATTTGAGATACGTGTACTAAGGCTGAGTACAAATGCGCCGATTAAACAAATCATTTGAATCGAGCAAAAAAGTTGTGCTTTGGCATTCGAAAGGAATACAAAAAAATGGTTGGAATCGGTTAATGACTTCTGTTCGGTATTTGAATTTGAAAATTAAAAAAGATTTTCATATATTCTTATGATTGTTCAATTCGGAAAACTGTAGCCACTGTGACATTTTCGAAAATAAATTTTTCATATGGTGAAAAACTATTGAAAATTGAAAACAAAATTTATTGAGCAAGTTATAATATTTTCAAAATGTATAAAAAACATTTTTTTTATTGAGTGATTTCCAAGATTAAGAAAAGGTGTAAATGTCAAATTTCTGCAGTTAGAATCGGAAAACCATGTAATTTTTTTGTTGTTATGGGGAAAACCAATTTTTGTCATGTTTGAAACGTTCGAAATCTTTTAGAAAGGCAAAATTCACGATTGGAATAGCTTCAAAAAGTATGACATTTTTTTTCTGCTAACAAAATACATGTTTCTTCGATTCAAACTAGATAAATTCATAATTCAACATGTACAACTCTTATTCCCATATGTGCAATCAGATAAATTTAAAAAACGTGGTTTTTCACATTTTTAGAAAATTGCATCCTGCACAACAATTTTTGTTTAGTTCTTTAGTTTCTATTCTTATTCAATACTAAAAACTGTACCGAAAATATGTTATTGTAATTTTTCAGCCCGTAGGTGAAATTTTATTAATTTTTGAATTCAAAAACCGAATAGAAGGCATTAACTTTTTTCTCTTCTTTTTTCCGGGAGCCAAAGCAGAACTTTTTTTGCTCATCTCAAATAATTTGATCAATTTCAGCATCTTCACTCCACGAACGTGTACTTATATTTTCCAAGTTTTACATATTGATCTTTTTAATATTTTCTGGAGGTGAAAAGTGCATCCGATGCCTCAAAATTGTGTTTGTTTTTGTAACGCATAATTTGATTTTTCGTCGCATAATTTCGCATAAGAGTAGTAAAATTGATTAATCATTAATAATTTCAATTTTTCATGACTTAAAATACTTGTGTGAAAAAGAGGGCTTTAACCTCTTTAACTTTTGATGTTGGCTTCAGTAAAAATAATTAAAATACTAAAATCTATTACAATTGAAGACTTTCAATTTGAAACATTTGTGGGGTCTTTACCCTTTTTAGTTTATTATATGAAAAAGCCGAAATGATTTGAAATATTATAGAATTGTATGACGTTCCGCTTTTTCAATCTTTCAAAACTGTGAATTCAGAAGCCTACTTTTCAAACAGCTTTCAGCTTTCAGCTTCCGAAATTAAATTCTTTCAAACTGAATTCGTTTACATCTTAAAAGTGGACCATTTTCAAATCTAGAGCGTTTAAAATTGAAAATTTTTAAATTTGAAGTGCTAAAAAATCGTGCAATATTAAATTTATATCCTTCAATATTTTACGATTTGAAAATTTCTCACTGCTCTCAAAACATCAAAATCAAAATGTTAAAAAATATCAAATTTGAAGTGCTGAAAAAATTAAACAATGAAGAACTTATAGCCTTCGATATTCTACAATTTAAAAACTTTCCATAACTTTCAAAGCGTCAAAATTGAAATTATTCATTTCTTTCAAAATAAGGAGTTTTATATTTAGGGCAATGAAAATTTGGCAGATTCAAAATGAAACTTTAAAAATTCTAATAATTGTACACGCAAAGTTTAATTTCAAATTTACAAAACTAAAATAACGTTTTAAATTAGCGACACAATATCAAAATTGAAAATATCGGAATGAAACATTCAAAATTACTAATTTAATATTCATGTTATATTTTTTTTATCAGTTGAATATGATGTGATAACTTCAAATTGAAATCGTGCAGAGATGAAAAATTACGAACAAGCATGGAAAACTGAATATATTTGATGTAGCTTTTTAATTTTTCAAATTATGAAACTACGACATTAATCTGTAAGCAAAACAATTGCCTTAAAAATAGAATTATGCAAGAACTAGGCATTCAGAATTGAATTATTTTAAAATTGATAATGTTATTGATTGAAAATTTCAAACTCAGTGTCTCTCAAGTAATTTTTTCAAAGTGATTAAATATAATAATTTAAAATTAGAATCATAGTAATATTGTTTTATATTTGTATATTATTGATGGGCAGTGCAACAATTTTCGCGCCCTGTAGCGCGCGTACTCTTTATTAATCATATTCTTCATTATTTATTGATTTGTCTACTTGTAATTAACGTTGAAATGAACAATAATGAGTTTTAATTCCAAATTTCACAATTGGTTTAACATTTTTATTAATTCTTCGTCAACTTTCATGTCATTAATTTTATTTATAATTTTCTTGATTCCCATTTAATCGGTTTTATCCAATTATAAAGATAAATTCAAGGGTATAAAATGTTCATTAATTTCAATTATTTAACAGTTGAGTCATGCTTTACAACGGTGCATTATACGCTACTTGCCACAAGGATTATTTTGTACCTACTTTCACATGCTGGATGGCCCTTATGAAAAGTGGCGCATAATTCACCGTTGTAGAGAACGCTTCGATTCATGAAAATTTTCTCTTCGTATTTTATTCAGTCAGTTTTCCCAATAATTATAAATAATTAGCAAAGATGAACAACCTCCTTTAGTATAAGTCTTGCAAATTTTTCACGTTTATTAGTGGAAACAAATTTTTTCGTCTTAAAGAAATAATTACCTGTGATATATGTGCTATTTTCATCACTAGGAATACTGCGATGAAACAGAAATCCCTATTCAAATAATAGTCGAAATGCCTCTCCATTAAAAAACAGTCCAGGAATGGCAGAGTGGATTTTGCAAATTCTATTGTCTTCGAACTGAATGCCTTTCACTACCGGAAACAAATTTAAACTTGTAGTTCTAGTTCGATTTTCGAGGATCTAATCAACTAACAGTTTGTCGCTGGACGGCTTATCTCTTTACGAACGAAACAGAATGGAAAATGGATGAAGGAGCAGTAAAGGGGTTCCTTTTGAGTCTTGATCGCGTAACACTTCCGTTCCGGAATTGCACCCATTCACTGAAATAGACAAAGAAGGGAATGGGTGAAAAAGGGAGAAAAGAGGAGGTGTATTGGTTTCGACTGCACCGAACCAAAGCTCGTCTCTCCTTTTCGGTGTTGCGCTTTTAATCCTCCCCTGAATTCTGTTTACGGTGGGCATCGATTAAACTCAACCCAAAAGTGCTTGCAACTCGCCGGTCTTTTATCTACTTTCATTTCCCTGATATTTTATGAACATCTTTATATCAAACGATATTCAAAAAATTAGTCAAAAAAGGCAGCTGGACCCTACAAAAAAGGGTTTTGTAACCTCACACTCATTTCCGGTAATTTCTCTCATTTCCCTCACATACCCTCATTCTTCCTTAATTCCATTCCCCTCCTATCATTCCCCTCAATTCCCTCATTTCCCTCACCCCCTCTCCCTCCCGCCTTTCCGCTTCCAACAATTTCTCACAATTCTGTTTACTTTCCATCCCTTCACTTCCCCTCCACCCCTCATGTGCTCATAACTACTATCATTTGCCCTCCCTCTCATAACATCCCCTCATTTCTTCCCCCACCACTCGTTACCTCTTAGTTTCCCCATTTTCTACTCGTTCTCCCTCACTTCTCCTCATTCCCCTTGATTCCATTCCCCTTTCATAATTTCTCTCAATTCCCCTATCCCCCTCGCCACCCTCTCCCTCCACCCTCTCCCCTCCCATCAGTCCTTTTCAATTCCGTTCAATCTCCATTCCTTAACTTCCCCTCCCTTCCCTCATGTGCTCATACCTACTATCAGTCCCCCCCCCCCCTCTTTCAGAACTTCCGCTTATTTGTCCTCCCCCCTCCTCGTTACCTGTTAGTTCCCCTTTTTCATTCACTTCCCCTGATTTCACCTCAGTTCCCCTTATTTTTACGACGCGATAGGCGGACACCTCACCGAGACTATAAGGTTTTGTGCCCGCGCCTACGAAACCCTGAAAACTCAAGGGAGGTCAATGGTGAGGGGTCATAAGTAAGGGGGTAAGAGATTAGAAGTCAAATGTAACTCAGTAAAGCCCCCGATATCAAACCGTCGCATATCATTCTGATATAAGTTAGTCATGTCCGATGATTTAGTACAACTTTTAACCAAGTTGTTAAATTTTCAACCAAGAAGATTTACTGTCTACCAAGAACAAAATACCTGTACGTAAATTTTCAACAAAATAGTTGAATTTTCATCTAAAAAAGCTCAATTTCCAACCAAATAGTTGATATTTCAACCAAGAAAGATGAATTATCAACAAAATAGTTGAGTTCTCAATCAAAATACATTGATTTCCAAGCAAGTGGCTTCATTTTCAGCCAAAATATATGAAAATTCTACCAACAGAGATGAATTTCCATCAAAAAGGACGAATTTTCGAAAAGGAGTTCAATTTTCTACCAACAAAGATTTGACAGTCAATAAAGAAATACAGTCTCAACCGAATTATTGAGTTTTCATCTAAGAAATATTAATTTTCAACCAAATAGTTGATATTTCAACCAAAAAGATGAACTTTCAACAAAATGGTTGAATTTTTAATGACTTAGTTCAACTTTCCACCAAGTAAATAAATTTTCAACCAAAAAGATTAATTTTTAGCGCAAAATGTAATAGCTGACATTTCAACCAAAAAAACCAGTGTTCAAATAAAAAAAAGTTGAATATTCAACAAAAACGGATTAATTTTTGAACAAGAAGAATAATTTTTCACCAAAAAAGACTTATTTTCAACAAAACACATGAATTCTTAACGAAAAAGATATATTTTCAACAAAAAATTGAAATTATTAAATTTTCAGTTCAGAAAAAACTAATTTTCAACTAGAAAAAAAGTTATATTTCAAAAAAATATTGAATTTTCAACCAAAGAGTTCAATTTTTAAACAATGAAGATTTTTCAGTCAATAAACAGAAAAAATCTCAAAAAAACTGTTTAATTTTCAAGCCAAAAAAAACGAATTTCTACAAAACAGTTTGATTTTCGACCCAAAAAGACGAATTTTAAACAAAACAGTAGACTTTTCATTCAAAACGAATTGACTTTCTGACAAAAGAAGTTAGATTTCAACACAAAATGACGAATTTTCTACCAAGAAGATAGGGTTTCTATTCCAAAAAAGACAAATTATAACTAAATACATGAGTTTTTGACCAAATAGTTGAACTTTCAACTAAAAAAGACATATTTTCCATCAAAAATGTAATAGTCAATATTCAGTTAAAGGAATGGATTTTGAACAAATTAGTTCAACTTTGAACCAAGTAATTAAAATCTCAACCAAAAAGATGAATTCTCAACGCAAAATGTAATATTTGACATTGCAACCAAAATATACAAATTTTCAGAAAAAATAGTTGAGTCCATAACCAAAACGGATGAATTTTTAGACCAGGAAGATTAATTTTCTACCAATGAGGACGAATTTTTAACAGAATACATAGATTTTCAACCAAAAAGTTGAATTTCCAACTGAAACAGATTTATTTTTACCCAAAAGGAATGACACTTTAGCAAAATAATTGAATTTTCAACCGAACAATACAATTTTTAACCACAAAAAGATGAATTCCTAACAGAAAATATAATTGTACACTTTCCTTCCAAAAAGAATTAAAGGATTAACTTTCAAGCAAAAATAGTAAAATATTCTTATCATGTTCTATTAATTCAAACAAATAGATTTTGGAGAAAAAAATGGAATCATTAAATTTTCAGTTACAAAAGTTAATTTTAAACAAAAAGAAAAACGAATTTGTAAGAAACTATTTTAATTTCCAACCAAAGTGATAAATTTTCACCTAAAATTATGATTATTCAACTAAAAAAATGAATTTTTAGCAGATGAGTTCAATTTTCAGCCAAGTACTTGAATTTTCAAGCAAAAAAGAATAATTTTGGATCAAACAAAAACAACAAAAGAGTTGAATTTCCAACCAGAAAGGAATGACTTTATAACGCAAATGTTGAATTTTCGACAAAATAATTAAACTTCCAACCAAATAATAGAATTTTCAACCAAAAGAGAAAACGAATATCGTAAGACGGAGCCAAGCGAGACACGTTTTTAGATTTTTCCTCATAAATTACACGAAGAAATCATAATTAGATATCAATGCTTTAAATATATAATTTCTGACCTTCTGTTTTGCATATCGTGAAGTTAAAACATTTAATTGAGCAATGAGTTACTAGGGTAAGTCGTCGAATCTCAATAAAAAGGTGAAAACCGCAATCGTGTAACAGCGAATGGAAAAACATCATGAATTACAAGTTTCTGTTATTTTCAAGTAAATGAAACTAATATAATAAGTGAAAACTCAAAAATACATACTTATTTTCAGTAAAAGCATAACCTACTGTGTTGCTTCACGTCGTAACATTATTATAACTTTGAAAAAAAAAATAAGAAAATAATTTGCGAAATTCTGTCTGTTTGGACTTCGAGAATGGCATTTAAAAAGTTTTCAGCGAATTATTCAAAAGAACGAGACGATCCCATATTCGTTATACTATTTTGGATCATGTCCCACTATCCCCAACAAATTCGGAACTTTTTATAGAAGTCGTTCTATAGCAAAAACCAAACATCTTGTCTTGGTCGAAATTTTCGATAATTTTGTTAAGACGATATGCTATTTGATAGATGACATAAATATCCAGAAAAATTGCAAGTGAAGTTTTCTAAGCGTTTTTCAATCGACTTTACGAGAATACAGAAAGAGACAACCGTACATAAATATTATTTTCATTGAGAGTTTCTTACGAAACTGAACCAAACAATCTCTGACAGAAAATTTGAAATTTATTTTACAGAAAACAATAAAAAATCTTTCGGATGTTCATTCAGAAAAAGATAAACCAGGTAGTAAAAGATGAAAGAATCAGTGGCCCGGTTTCCCCGGCGTGTCCCGGTTAGCCCCGGCTTACGGCGTTCAACTGTGGAAAGGGAGGTGAAGGGTTGGACGTTAAATGTGAAGGATCGTAGGTAAAAGGTCAAAATAGAAGTATGGATATCAAAGGTGAGAAATCAAATGTCATGAGTTGAAGGTCAGAGGCCAAAGTTTACTTCTCGAAAGTCAAAGGTGGAGTGTCATATGTTAATAATTTCAGTAGATTTCTCATAATCTTCTTCATATCAAACGGTATTGAAGGAACTCAAAAGAGGTCAGAGCTAACGGCTCATAAGTTAGAGGTGAAGGGTTGGACGTTAAGTGTGAAGGATAGTAGGTGGAAGGTTAAAGTAAATATCAAAGGTGAGGGATCAAATGTCATGAGTTGAAGGTCAGCGTCCAAAGTTTATATGTCAAAGGTCAAGTGTGAAGAGTCATATGTCAATAATAAAGCCCCACAAAAAAATTTTTCTGAATCCCGAGCTAAACCACCATACTTATATGTTTTTTGAGTCGCTGAATCCGATTCCGGAGTCAGTTTGACCCCATCAGGTCATGATCAAGGTCAATTGGAAGTCAAACTGAAGAAAACCATTGGATGGCAGAAAACCTCTACTCTCAGGCGCTTTTGGGGTCACTCAATCCGAATCTGGGGTCAGTTTGACCCCAACAGGTCAGGATCAAGGTCAAGTGTAGGTCAGAATGAGAATAAACAATTGAATTGGCGTAAACCACTACTATAAGACGTTTTTGGGGTCGATAAATCCGAATCTGGGGTCATTTTTACTCCATCGGGTAGGGATGAAGGTCATCCCAGGGTCAAAATTGAGAAAACCATGGAATTGGAGAAAAACTCTACTCTTAGACGTTTTTGGGGTCGCTAAGTCCGAATCCGGGGTTATTTCGACCCCATGAGGTCAGGACCAAGCTCATGCCATCAGAAAGAGGAAAAAACCATGGAATCTGAGGAAACCACTCTTCTTAGATGTTTCTGGGGTCGCTGAATCTAAATCTGGGGTCATTTTCACCTCATCAGATGAGAATCAGGGTCAAACGAATTTATACAAACAGAGTTTTGTTACAATGTCTGAATCCTTACATGGAATATCGGGAATTATCCCTACATTTTTGTTTCTTATGGTTTCTTACCTTTTTATCCTGAAAAAATCTTACGAACGATTTACTTTTACGCTCCTCTCCGTTCTCATCACTTCCTCTCTTCAATGACCAGCAGGAATCAGCCATTATATTTACATCTCATCAACCTTGATATCTCATTTCCATTGTTTTTATATCTTGATGGGACCTCTCCTCTCGCTAGTCACTAAAATCTCCTAGATTCGTTGGGAAAAACACCATATGTGAGTGAAAGTAGTGTAACTTGAGGCTCATCAAACACCCTTGTTTTTTATAAATCGCTATCATTCGAGCCACTATTTCTTTGCACTCTTCTCTTTCATGATCCCCAAGAAAATTCCTCACAACTTCTTTGAAACTGATCCAGGTTGCTTTTTCTTTACCATTCATTGTAGGAATGACGTCTCCATCTCTCATTAGTTTGCGTATTTGTGGTCCATTGAAGACACTTTCAGTTATCTTCGCGTCACTAAGATGAGGAAATTGTTCTTAGTGACGCGAAAATAACTGAAGATGTCTTCGATGGACCACGAATACGCAAACTAATGAGAGATGGTGACTTCATTTCTACAATGAATGGCAAGGAAAGAACAGCCTGGATCAGTTTCAAGAAAGTTGTGAAGAATTTTCTTGGGAATCATAAAAGTGAAAATTGCAAAGAAATAGTGGCTTGTATGATAGCGATTTATAAAAGACTAGGGTGTTTGATGAGCCTCAGGTTACACTATTTGCACTAACATATGGATTACTTCCCAACGAATCTAGGAGATTTTAGTGAGGAGCAGGGGAAGAGTTTCCATCAAGACATAAAGAAAATGGAAATGAGATATCAAGGTCGATGGGATGTAAATATGATGGCTGATTGCTGCTGGTCATTGAAGAGAGAAAGTGATGAGAGCGGAGTAAAGCGTAAAAGGAAACCGCTCGTAAGATCTTTCGAGGATAAAAAGGTTATATACCGCAAGAAACAGTGAATGTAGGGATAATTCCCGATATTCAATGTAAGGATTCAGGAATTGTAATAAAACTTCGTTTGGACAAATCCGTTTGAACCTGATCCTCACCTGTTGGGGTGAAAATGACTCCAGACTCGGATTCAGCGACCCCAAAAACGTCTAAGATTACAGCTTTTCTCCAATTCCATGGTTGTCTCAATTTTGACCTTGGGATGACCTTCACCCTGAGCCGATGGAGTGAAAATGACCCCAGATTCGGATTTAGCGACCCTAAAAACGTCCTAGAGTAGTGGTTCATGCTGATTCAATTGTTTTTTCTCATTCTGACCTTCACTTGACCTTGATCCCGGCCTGATAGGATCAAACTGACCCTGTATTCGCATTCAGCGACCCAAAAAACGTCTGAAAATAGAGGATTTCTCCGATCCAACGGTTTTCTTCATTTTGATCTGCAATTGACCTCGATCCTGACCTGATGGGGTCAAACTGACCACGGAATCGGATTTAGTGACCCCAAAAACGTCGAGATATGGTAGTTTAGCTCGGGATTCAGATTTTTTTTTTGTGGGGCTGTGTAATTACAGGTGATTTCTTATAATCTCCTTCATACCAAATGATCTTAAAGAAAATCAAAAGTGGTCAAAGGTAAGGGCTCATAGGTCAGAGGTTACAGGTTGGGCGTTGAATGTAAAGGGTCGTAGGCTAAAAGTCAAGGTAAAAGTTCAGATACCGAAGGTGAGGGAACAAATGTCATTAATTAAGGGTCAGAGGCACAAGGAATCAATTCAAGGGTAAAAGGTGAAGTGCCATATGTCAAGAATCTGAGATCAAGAATCTCATGATCTTTTTCGAATCGAACGATTTTTAAGAAATGAAGATGAGGTTAAAAATTAGGGTTCATAGGTCAGGGGTAGAATGTCTGACGTGAAATGTGAAGGGTCGTGGGTAAAAGATCAAAATCAAAGTTTAAATACTAAAAATGAGGGAGCAAATGTCATGAGTTAAGGTCAGAGATAAAAGTTTATACGTCAAGGGTCAAAGGTAAAGTGGCATATGTCAAGAATCTCATGATTTTTCTCATATCAAACTGTTTGGATGAAACTCAAAGAAAGTCAAAGGTAAAGTCTTATAGGTCATGAGTGAAAGGTTGAAGTTGAGTGTAAGGGGTCTTAGGTCAAAGGTCAGAAATTAGAAGTCAAAGTTCAAATACCAAAGGTACGGGATCAAATGTCCCAAATAAAGGTCAGAGGTCAGAGTTTATAGTTCAAGGGTCATAGGTCAATATGTCAATACTCTTAGGTGATATCTTATGATCTTTTTCATATCCAACGATCTTGAAGAAACTCAGGGAGTCAAAGGTTAGGGCTCATATGTCAGAGATAAAAGGTTAGACGATAAGTGTAAAGGGTCGTAAGTTAAAAGTCAAAGTTAAAGTTTAGATACCAAATATGAGAGAGCAAAAGTCATGAGTTAAAGTTGGGAGGTGAAAGTTTATAAGTTAGTTGTCAAAGGTCAAAGGTCGAAGTGTAATATGTCAATAATCTCAGATGATATCTCATGATCTTTTTTACATCAAAATATCTTGAAGAAGCTTAAAGGAGATCAAAGGTGTGGGTTCGTAGGTCAGAGGTAAAAGGTTAAACGTTGAATGTGAAGGGTCGTAGATGAAAGGTCAAAGTGAGAGTTCAAATGCTAAAGATGAGTAAGCAAGTGTCATGAGTTAAAGGTCAAACGCGAAAGTTTTGATGTCAAGGCTCAAAAATGAATCCTCATATGTCAAGAATCTGAGGTCAAGAATCTCATGATTTTTTTCATATCACACCATATTGAAGAAACTCAAAGGACGTCAAAGACGAGGTCACATAGGTCAGGAGTGTAAGGTTAGACGTTAAATATAAAGGGTCTTAGGTCAAAGGTCAGAAATTAAAAGTCGAAGTTTAAATACCCAAGGTGTGGGATCAAATGTCATGAATAAAAGTCAGAGACCAATGTTTATATGTTTAGGGTCAAAGATGAAGTGTCATATGTCAACAATCTGAGGTGATATCTTATGATCTTTTTTATATCAAACAGTCTCCAATAAACCCAAAGTAGGTTAATGGTGAGGGCTGATATGTCAGATGTAAAAAGTTGGACATTAAGTGTGAAGGGTCGTAGGTTAAAAGTCAGAGTAAAAGTTCAGAAACCAAAAGTGTGGTATCAAATGTCATGAATATAGGTCAGGGGCCAAAGTTCATAGGTCAAGGGTCAGAGGTGAAGTGTCATATATGTCAATAGTCTGAGGTGATATCTCATGATCTTTTTCATATGAAGCGATCTGGGATAAGCCCAAAGGAGGTCAATGAAGAGGGCTCATGATTCAGGTGTAAGAGGCTAGGCGTCAAATGTAAAGCGTCGTAGGTTAAAGGTCAAAGTCAAAGTTCAGATACTGAAGATGAGGGAACACATGTCATGAGTTGAAGGTGAGAGGTGAAAGTTCATAAGTCAAGGGTCCAAGGTCAGAGGTCGAAGTGTAATATGTCAATAACCACAGATCATATCTAATGATCTTTTTCATATCAAAAGATCCTTAAGAAACTAAGAGGGGATCTAAGGTGTGGTCCCATAAGTCTAGAGTGAAAGGTTAGACTTCAAATGTGAAGGGTAGTAGGTAAAAGGTCAAAATGAAAGTTCAGATACCAAAGATGAGTGAGCAAATGTCATGAGTTAAAGGTCAGATGCAAAAGTTTTGGAGTCAAGGGTCAAGGGTAAAGCCTCATATGTCAAGAATCTGAGGTCAAAAATCTCAGGATCTTTTTCATATAGAACCATCTTGAAGTAACTTGAAGGAGGTCAAAGACGTGGTATTATAGGTCAGGAGTGAATGGTTATACGTCAAATGTAAAGTGTCTGAGGTCAATGGTCAAAAATTAAAAGGCAAATTTCAAATACCAAATGTGCGGAATCAAATATCATGAGTTGAACGTAAGAGGCAAGAGTTTATGAGTCGAGGGTCATAGGTCAAGGGCCATATGTCAAGAATCTGAAATGATTTCTCATGATCTTTCTCATTTCAAAAGATCTATATGAAACCCAAAGGAGGTCAAAGGTGAGGGCTTATGGATAAGGGGTAAAAGGTTAGACGTCAAGTATGAAGCGTAGTGAAGAGGTAATCATAGGTCAGCGGTATGAGATTAAAAGTCAAAGTTCAGATATCAAAAGTGCGAGGTCAAATGCCATGAGTTGAATGTCAAAGACTAAGATTCAAAGACACGGGTCAAAGGTCAAGTGTTATATGTCAAGAATCTGAGGTGATACTTCATGATCTTCATATCAAACGATATCGAAAAAACTCTAAGAAGGTCAAAGGCGAGTAATCATTGCTTATGGATGAAAGGTTAGTTGTCAAATGTAAAGGTCATAGTTCAAAGACAGAGATTAAAGGTCAAAGTTCAGATACCAAAGGTCAAGGATCAAATGTAATGAGATAAGGCTCAGAGGCGAAAGGTTATAGGTCAGAGCTCAAAGATGAAGTGCTATGTCAAGAATTTGAGGTCAAAGGTCAGGTCAAGGGTCAATAGTGAAGTATAGTACGTAAATAATTCGAAATCAAAGGTCAAGGGCGAGGGGTCAAATGTCAAAAGTGGTCAGGTCAACGAAAAAAGCCACATTCATTCATGCATTGCGAGATATATTCGATATTTACACACCGACATGAAAGTACACTTTGCCAACGAATGCATGAACTGGTCTCTGTTTGTACCGACGTTTCGGTCGGTATACGTCGAGCGGATGCACTTGTAGCCGGAAAGCTCGATTTGTTAGACCCTCTGACGAATAACGCGTTTAGTTAGAGCACATACGCGAGTGAGTGTTAATGTGTATGTGTGCATTTTACGCACACCAAAATAGTCACATTTCCGTTCAGCTAACGACAGTTTGAACTCATGTCGTGCGTTCCGCTCACCGTCGCGACGCTTCAATGAGAAGCGAGAAATGCAAGGGGAAGGATGAATAATTTCAACTAATCTAAAATCGTTAGGCTCCGTGACTTCAATTCTATTACAATATTCGATCTTGCGGAAGCCTTAATGTTTATTAACGAGGTGAAATTAATTTTTCATGCTACGCTGTTTTCCTGCTATTTCCTTTTTTGCATCCAACCTTAATCGTGTCCTTTAAATTCATGAAAATTCTGAGTGACACTATCTTTCTAAATTTAAATTTGATGGGAAATTAAGTGCAGAAGTGAATACAAAAAATTGGAAAACATAATTTGTTGCCGTATAGGAGTGCAGCATGGTCTTATAAAATTAATATCTTTTTTCTTACGGAGTGGCCACTCAAACTTCACAGAAGAATTCCAGGCTATTTCCCGGTTTTCCTGGTCAAAATCGAAATTCATGTAAATTCTTCTTTAACGTCCGACATTCAAATTCAAGTACAAAATTATTGAAATTCCAAAAAATCAAGAAGCAGGAAAATTGGAAAAATCTTGAAAATCAAGAAAAAGGCCCAACTGAATATAGAACTAAATATGCATTTATTTAATTACTATTTTTGCTTTCTACTACATATGTCTCAATACAAGTGAAGATTCTTCTCACGATTCTTTAGTAATAGTATTCTCAGGCAGACACTTCAATCTTTTATCACTTTATTTCTGCAAAATCTTCGAAAATTATTATATTTTCGAATAAATAACGAAATTTGTTTGCATAAACTCAAATACTGGTGAAGGAACTCTCTTTTAGATCTTTAAAGAGGAATAGTTTTTTTTGTGAATTTTTTTCGCATCTTGCACATTTTTCGATGAATATGAGAATTTTTACTTCTCAGACAAATTACCACCATTTTCATGGAAAAATGGTTGACACCCGGTCTGAAAAATTTTATAATGCAAAAAGGACTCCACACAACGGATTTCATGTTTTTGTAACAATTGGAGCAAAGTTTATGTGTACCACTTGGACTCTATTGCTTTTAATTCTTAACTATACACGGTAAAAGGAAAATTCATTTTTTAGCGAAACATGAACTTTAAAATCTTAAATTATAAATTATTTTCGATTTTTCAGGGAGATGGTTTGTAACACTGAGCACCATTTCAAACGCATTTTTGGTGAAAAGCGAAATGATATTAATTGCAGAATTGAAAACTATATAAATTTCCCGGTTTTCAAAGAAATTCTTATCTTTTTCGCGGCGCTTGAAATTCCGGGCTAATTTCCAGTCTTTTCGGCGTGGGACCACCCTGATTTTTAGTAAAAAAAGCATATTAATCTAAATACCCTCGAAAAATTTTGATAATGAGCTCTTTACTTTTCCAGTGAACGATAATAATCCAGTCAAAGGATGCTTCAGCTTCATTAATATTAGTGTCATTATCGCCGGCAGAATAAAAGAATTAGCTGAAAGACTGCCAATTATAAAATCTGTGAAAAAAATTCTCTTTACAAGAATAATGTAGGAAAATAATTCATACTCATAGTTCAAGAATGTTGTAAAATCTATTCACCTACTCATAATTATTCTAAAATTATCAACATCAATCGCGCACTACGCGCGCGTTTAGTTTCATTCGTTCAAGGGCAAAATAATTTTCAATACAAGATCAAAATGATGAATAAATTATTATAAAATTAATTAGGACCTGTTTATAAACAATCAATTTTTTTCGCCTCCAAACAAAGCAGTTCGTCAAACGACTCTTTAATTCAATACCTTAAATCAATGTAATAAATGAATGTTTAGGGATTCGATCTAAAAATTGTTTTCATTTCGAAGTCATTCGACATAAAAAATTCTTATTGATGATCGAGATAAAAATATGTCATAAAATTCATGGTCGCTACTAAAAATAAAGAAATAAAATTCTGGGTTATTTCTCGTTTCAAATATTTCAACCTGAAAAACGTTTCGTTATAGGTACTCAAAACTAAACTAAAAATTGAGTCATTCAAAGCGAAACTTTTCTGAATTCTAGACTTCTAAAAATGAGAAAAAAATATTTAAAAATATTTAAAATTTATCCATTTTACATTCGAACTATTAATTTTATAATTTATTACTAATTGGATTACACTTATAATTTTAATAGGTTTCATTTTAAGGGCCTTATTAAAAATTGAAAAAAATTTAATTTAGGAAATTTCGATAGTAAAATGCACTCTCAAACATGCAAATGTGAACATTTTCTTACCCAAAATGTTAATAGTCTCAAAACTAATTTTTTATTTCATGTTCTGAGAAACTTATGTATGTACAATATGAAGTCAGAAGTTGAATAATTCAAAACTGATAGCCTCGAAATTGAACTGTTTTTGAGTTTAAAAATTCTAGAACTTTTTAAAATTGTGTTCAGTTGAAAAATGTAATTAGGATTATTCATAAATCTTGTTGAAATCTACTGAAAATCGTAACCATAACTTGCGGATCTTCAAAAAAAATTCACAACTATGAAAATGGTCTTACTTTTTAATATTGGTCTAATCAAAAAAATGCTCTGAGGTAATTTCTAAATATATTCGATACGTACTGAAAATTTTTATTGAAACTTATTGATATGTTAAAAAAATGATTTCTGGTACTTTTCGAGCATTTTGTAAGTCTCATGTCCAATCTTTCAAATTTTTCATTAAATTTTGAAATGTGTTAGTAGAAAACTTAGTAATTCTTGCCATCTGCCAGAATCTTTGATAAAAATTTCTGAAACTCTTTTCAGCCGATCATTAAAATTCAAAAATTAAAACTCTAAAAAAAACTGTAGTTTATGAACTAAAAACTTACGCATTTAAAGCAGAACTCTTCTGAAATCGAAGCATTTAAAATTCTTCTACAGTCAAATATTGTTAAATTTCGAAGAGTTACATTTTTTAAATCTTGAATACAAAATTATTTTATGTATTTGAAGAATTCACATTTACAATTGATAAATTAGAAATTGTCCAATTAGAAATGTTTAAGTTTGAAAATTTCTGATTATGAAAATTTTTATTTTATATTATTCGATTTGGAACATTTTCAAGAGAAAATTTGTGAATTTCATACGCTTTCATTTAAAAGGTGACTAATTTAAGCATTAAAAATTATGTATAAATATATTGCGATTGATTTTCTTACGTATAATATCTATCTTATAATATCTATCAAAATAACATCTGGAACTATTTTGATGAGCCATTTTGATACATATAACATATAACATAAAATTTGAGGAATGAAATTCTCTCCTCAGTCAATACTTTGTATAATTTTTCAGTTGCAAAATTATATAATTTCAAAAGTTTCAATTTTAAGACGTTATAAAGTTTTTCAATTTTTAACCGTTCACATGTAAATTAAATTTTTCTTAAATACAGTATCGCCTCAGCTACTACTACTTTGTATAATTTTGCAATTGAAAAATTGTTTAACTTTGACTGCTTTAATTTGAAAACGATCGTAAGACTTTTTAATTTTCAACCGTTCACATTTAAATTGAATTTTTTAGATACAGCTTTAAATGCTTGGAGAATTTCGAATTAATTAGGACAATTTCAAATTTGAACGTTTCAAAGATGAACATTTTCTAATTTATGAAGGCCGTGGCTACGAGTACCGAAATTCAGGTACGAATAGCAGGATTTTTTCAGTACGAATAGCGGGATCTAGAAAAGGGACTATTTGTACCGAAATTTTGTAAAAACAGCCCGATTTTTCTGGTACACGTTCACACTGCTATTCATTAATTATAAATAAAAATTCTTCAAATTAGAACCATCCGGAACTGAAAGTTTAAAGAACTAAACTGCATATTCCAAGTCGAAAATCTTGATAGTTAAAAAATTGGAAGTTTAAAAAGTTGATAATTATTATAAATTGAACAATTTTCAATAACTACTGATTTAAACATTTATAATTTGATAATGTGAAATTTAAACGTTCAAAATTTCAATTCTAACAATACTTAACTGTAGAAAGCTAAATGAAGTATTCGGAAGTAAATTATCTTAGGCTGAAACTTCAAAAACTATATAGTTTGTTTGATTTTGTATGATTAAAATTTATAAGAGCTAGATTTTCAATTTTGAATGCTACAGTTTGATTTGATTGTTCCATTTCGTCAATTTTAATCATACGATTCAATTGAAATAGTTTTATTCTGAAAATTATAAAACACTATCTGAAAAGTTTCTTAATTAACTTTAAAGGGTTTCCGTATCAAAAAGAGCTGTAATTTCCTAATTGTAATTGATAAATCGTTTGGTTACAAACGAAATTAGGAGTTATTCAATTAAAAATTGTTCAATTTCTAAAATACTAAAAACAGGTCAAAATTTAGGGTCCAGATGCGATAGGGGGACATAAAATTTTCTCTTGCAAAATAGTTGTCCTTCGGAGGCTTTTGAATAAATCTTAAAATTTTTAATTTTTCAGGAAGAATCTGAATGTTAAATTTAATGGTGCATCTGTTCTCACTTAGAAAAAAATTTGTAGCTTTTTTTGTTTTCAAATTAGGAAAAAAGACACTAGACGACATAAAAGTCAAATTTACTTGCAGACTTGGACAAAAAATCATAACATTTTTTTCCAAACAAAGATTTTCGAATTATGATAACTTGATCAGTCGTAGAAAAGCCTGGAGAGAAAGTTCTGAGAATTTCATTTAAAAATTCTGAAACGGATGAACTGAGCACGAGTTGAAGTGGAAGAAGAATTGAAATCGATTTTTCAAAAAAATGCATCTTTTCAAATTGAAAATTTAAGAATTTGTTTAAAAGCCTTCAAGGGACAACGAGGGGCCTGATTCTATAACCACCTACAAATGTTTCTCGCTGGAAGGCGTTGGCCCCTGGACACTTTTCAAAGAAGTTTCGAATTTTAATTTTGAAAACATATACTCTTATATGAAATTTGACTCTGCATCTTTTTCCTTGAATAAAAAAGTTGCAGCCTTTCTCGTTTCCGAAGTAAGCTCAAAAAACCCGTTTTTTTAGAAAGAAAAATTTTTCTCTCTCTTTTGATTTCACTTCGTCGTAATTCATCTATTTGTTAGACTTTTTCATCCAATTTACAGAAAATATTCTTTTTATTGTTCTCCGTCTAGTGGGATTAATGATATATGAACATTTCTGTTGAAACAAAAGTAATTAATTTTTAACTGAGAAATTGAATAAATCATGTATGTATATAGTATTTTCAAGCTTATGTAGAGTCGAGCAAATTTTGAGCAATGAAAAACTTGCGGCGGGAAAGTTTTTCAGAAAGGTATAAATATGTTTTTATTGAAAAAAATTTTAAAAATCAATCATCAAAAAGAAATTATGAAGGTTTTATTTGGGACGCGCGCACAGTGGTGCAAATCGGAAATTTACTTTTCAAAAAGGTCTACAGCCTTCAAATTTTGACCGATTTGGATGCTTCTTTCAGAATTGAAGTGCTTTAAATTCTTAATGAACTTGAAAAGCGATATTTTTCAACTTGATGATTTTCAGCCTAACAATTTATTTATTGTACAATTTTATTGTTGTAAATAAATTTTCTAGACAAATAAACAATTTTTCTACTTTTTTCACGAAAAAAATTGTCATATCTCGAAGAAAAAAATGATTCTGTATATTACAATATCTATCAAAATAACATCTGGAACTATTTTGATAAGCCATTTTGATACATATAACATGGTAAAGAATTTTTTTTCTGAGAAAAAAGGATGATAATTTTCCATTTTTTAACATAAGTTATTTATAGCTAATCTAAATTTTGAGGTTCAACAATTTCCTGCAGCTAATTATCAATCATGAGAAATAAAAAAAATTTCGACGAAAAGAGGGTCAAAAAGTTCTATTTGTTAGCATAAAATATTCACAACAAAGCTAACAAAGCTAACAAGGGGAAGGCCTCTTCTGCGACATTGACTTTTTGATGAGAATATCATCAATGTATAGTACGTCAAAAATACTTAGACACGTGTCCCGGCTTCTTTGTAAGTGGACCCTTGTTCAAGAATTATGAGCGTTTGAAAATCACGGTCGCCGCGGCTGCGAAAGATCCACCGAGTCGCGTGCGGTTGCTTTCACCAAGCGCCGCTGGTGCAGTGGTGAAGGGCCTGCCTAGCGACCACGCTGCCGCTGGTTAAGATCTTTTTGTGGACATTTTTTTACATTTTTTAAATATTTTTTGCATTCTAATTACGTGAAATAACCATATTTGATGCTCCCCCGCGATTGATTTTTTTCTTTTTGAAAACAGTTAAATTATTGGGAAATAAATATCACGCATGAGAATGGACGACAGGGGCAGCTGGCCCTACTTTCTCCCTTCTTCCATGAATCGTGATAATGGGTCCGAAACCGGATTCAGAAAGAGCAGAATAAATACGCACACTCATTTTTCCCGAATTTAACCGCAGATGTCTCTTTTTACGCTTTAAAATTTAACACATTGCTTCTAATGTGTATTACATTTCTGCATGATATTCATTACCCAATAATTTAACTATTTTTGAAAGAAAAAAATTTAATCGCCGCAAGAGCATAAAAAAATGATTATTTGACATGTTTACAATGTAAAAAGTAGAAGAAAACATTTTTAAAAATGTCGACAGAAAAAAGATTTGAACCAGCGGCAGCGTGTTCGCTAGACAGGCCCTTCACCGCTACACCGGCGGCGCCCGGTGAAAGCAATCGCTTGCGACTTGGCGGACCTTTGGCAGCCGCGGCGACCGTGATTTTCAAACGCTCATAATTCTTCAACAAGGGCCCACTTACAAAGGAGCCGGGACACGTGTCTAATTATTTTTGACGTACTATCGATTGATGATAGTCTCATCAAAAAGTCAATGTCAGAGAGGAGGCCTTCCCCTTGTAAGTTTACAATTTTCTGTAGGCTAGCAAGTTTGAAAAGATACTTTGATACATATTAATGTGATTTCTAAAAAATAGGGTTTTCGAGTTTACTTTGAAAATGGCAAAAGCTACGACTTTTTCGTTCGGAGAAAAGAGATTTGCAATTGAATTCAATATGAGATTATGAATTTTCGAAATAAGGAATTTGTTTGAAAATCGTCCAGGGGCCAACGCCGTTCAGCAAGAAAAATTTTTATTTCGTGATAGGGTCCGGCCCCTCGACTAAGGTTAATGTCCCAGTTTGGGCGAGTGTAAGGATTTGTGCGGCGTATTTTGCTTGTATAAGTATTTTAAATCTTATGAATCGAAAAAAGTTCCTAATAACGCAAAGTTTCAACATTCTTTCATCAACATTTTGTCTGCTCATCAATGTAAACAAACAATTTTTATTGAATAATAGAGAATATTTCATGCTGTTCCGATGAACCTATTTGGGCAAATGAATTTATCCTCTGGCCCAGTTTGAGCGAATCAAATGTCTCAGTTTGGGCGAGTAACGCCATGTTTGATTTCCTACAGTGGTGGGATATCGTGATTGATACTGAGAACAATTTCACGCTGTCCCGAATAGGGCGGGAAAAAATGGCTGTCACATTGTCACTGTAATCGTTTCGCGTACATTTTTATTAATTATTCAACACAAATGTATAAAAAACACGCGTCATGGCAGGATAAAGCTTTAAGGATTGAGATAGTATGCTTGTTATCTAATGAAACGCATAATTTTTATGTAACCTTGTTGTTTGTAAACACTCACCCAAACTCCTCCGAACGTTTTTTTCGTCCGTATTAAGGAGGCAGGTAATCTACGAATTATGCATTAACTTTGAGTTATACTGACGAGCCCAATTGAGAAACTTTTAATTATTGGGTACTTACTTTTCAATGAAACACTCGCACCACAAAATTTTTCAAGCACTATTATGACGAAAAACAACGCATCGTGTCAACTCCCGAACTAACAAACCGAGAGCAATGTTATGCTCGATCGGTCGCAGACGGCGACGCGCGCGACTATATAACGTTTAAACAATAAGATTAAATAATAAAATGACTTTGAAACCTACATCAATTCAATGGAGATGTTATCCCCTCCACCTAGAGAGGGAAGAATTTTTTTTTTTGGTAGGTTAAAGTTGACATTTTTTGACCAAATTTTAGATTATCCATTACCACAAAGGCTCAGACGAGACACTTTACGTGATGAACATTTTTTTCATAGATTTTTCCCTGCTGATTCTAAATGTGGCCTCTAACTTGAGCTAGCACTTTCTGGTTCTGAGAAAAAGGCGATTAGATGTCCTACTCGATTTTTCTGAGGACTGAACTATTTCCACCGATTCATATTTCATCATTAATGTTTTTTTTTTAAGTTTTTGTGGTCGCCTATTTCAAGTCCGAGGTCAAAATATCAAAATTTGAAATGGCGGATTCAATATAGTTGATGAAAACTGTAAAAACGATACCAATATGTTTGAAAATTGATATTATGGGGCTTTTGGGGTCGCTGATTTCGAATCCGAGATCAACATTTAAAAAAGCGGATTCAATATAAAGGACAAAAACTGTAAAAATAGCACCTATCAAGTTAAAAATTGCGATCATGGGATTTTTTGAATCATTGATTTCATATACAAGGTATAAATATGAAAAACTTTACGAAAGTTGATGAATAGACCATTCTTCCCTATATATCTTCACTTTGACGCAATATTGAAAAATCATAGCAAGTATTTGCATAAACCTCATTCGCCGCATCAAATAGAACATACTTTCAAAAGAAAAATTATTCACAGATCGTTATCACTGTCAGAACTAGTTGCATCACAGTCAGAATTAGCCGCATCAATGTCATTACTGGTCTCATCGCTTTCAGAGCTTGCCGTGTTTCCTCTTTCAGCTTTTTCAGTAAATTTGCTGCGAAAAAGTATGATTGAACATATTAACGAAATCAACAGTAGATACGTCTCAACAAAATAAACACCAGTGACTTCTATGAATTTTCCACTCGTCTGCCATAAATCTCTTCACAGTCTGTGCAGTCTTTGGCTTCTTGTATAATATCAATCGATTTTTTACCAAAATCATAGAAATTTTTTGAGGCCTGTGTGATATACAGCACGATGGAAAACATTCACTATTCTATTTGTTTCTGCTGTTTTGACGTGAGTGTGAAACCATATTTTTTCGATACAGCTTGGGCCAAGATTTGTTCGCATCCTCCGAATAATGAGCCATTGGCAAAGGAAATTCTCTGGCTATTTGTTATTTATGTTTTAATAATTTATGCAACGAGAGACCCATTCTTGCCCAAGAAAATAGTTTGTGATGCTGACAATATGTTTTCCAACAAAACTTTTCAAGTTCATCCAATCATTTGAGAAGTAATTTGCTTTCATTTCAAGTTGCGCCCAGATTTTAAGACTAAGAATGCAAAAATAAAAATTTTGTACCTATTTTCAATTGCTTTTTACATTCGAATGCCGGAAATACTTCAGAAATATTGCAAACCAAACGCTTATCCATTTCTAATGCTTCCGCAAAAAGTTCAGGCTCTTTGAAACACCTTCTCGCCAGATTGTCCGTATTTGTCATGCCATGCCCTTGTAGGATTTGATCAACTCTAACATCTCAACTTTCGTATATTCTTGCTTGAACATGCATTTTTTGCTCATTAAATTATTCTAGAAAACGGACAAATTAGAATAATTTCAAGATATAAAGAGCGAGAAATTCAACGCTTGAGTAAAAATAATAATTCCATTCATAAGGTTTGCGTGGTTCGTGTGAGATAGTTCAAAAGTTTAAGGAAAAAATATACTCTCAAAGATTTTCTCACATTCCAACATTCGATGGCTTTTCTATATGAAATGTGGAACAAATGTTCGAAAGCTTTAGTCTTATCATGAAGTAAACCCAATCCATATTAAAGAGGTGAATTATTCGGAGTAAACTCGTTTTCCAACTCACCAAATTGATAAGCTGTTCTCAGACACATCGGGCATCTACTTATGGTTTTATTACCGACAATGGTATTCACACACTTCTCATCGAACATTGAGATACGACAAACTCAACTCTCACTTTTTCATTATTAGCCATCTTGAATGTATGTGGTACCTGCCTCGCGTAATGTAACACATTTATCGTCTTTTCCAAGCGCTATTCTTAAAGTACGATAAAAACGAATACTTTGTGCAGTGGGATTGATCCAAAAATAGTTACCCAAAAATGTATTAATTTCATGACTATCATGCTGGTAACGAATAAAGATTGCTGAGCATTCAGATTTCCATTATCAGAATTTTCACAGCTTCGGTGGTGGTTTGTGTGCCCTGATGAACTATTGAATCCTAACGTAACGATGAGCTTTAAATTATGTAAATTCCTTTGTTCCGACTTCGGAGCAACACTCTCACACAAACGTTCTACAGTTTTATTGAACATGCTCTGCGATGGAATTATTATCTCTTATTCTGACTTCTCATAATTTGCAGGCTGTCATTCATCCATAGCTTTTTGAATTTCCCGGTATGATGGGTATATGGGACAATTCCTTATTCGACTGCCTTTGACAATGCCGAATAACTATTTTAATTGTAGTCATATTGTAAATAATAAGCTAAAGCTGATTTTTTTAGTATTGCGTTTGATTTAAATCTTCACATGGAGCAGCAGAGCCCAATTCATTTAACTTTACTGATAACTTAAGAACTGAGCTATCGTTCTCGGCATGCTTGATAATTTCATGAGATTTTCTATACTTGGTTGCTTTAGAGGATCCTTCAATATGTACTCGGTTTCTCTCGGTGCTCTACCTATTTTTGACTTTCTACATAGGCAACCAGATTTTTGCTTCAAAATTTTAGTGCTGCTCATTTTGGAACGCTATTTTCGTTGAATTATAATTATTCTTATCATCATATATAGAACACAACTAAAAAGTACATGTGACCTAAAACATTGTATTGTTTGAAGGTAATTTCCTATGAAGAGTATCATATTGGAGCTTGAAAAACCTTACCTTAGATTGTTCCTGTGTGAAAAAGTATATGCCATTGAATCTCCTCATAATTAGAATAAAAATATATCGAGTTCTGTTCAATAACGTCTCATGAACCAAAAACTTTTTATTTTCTGTTAAAAAAATTCATATCTTTGATAAAATCTATTACTACGGCAACAGTTATAAAAGTAACTATTTCTCAATGGTACTTATTTTTATTATATTTTTTTTATGAAAGGCAATTTCAATCCATGTCCTTATCGTTTTTACAGTTTTTATCCGCCATATTGGATGCGCTATTTTGAATTTTGACAATTTTACCTTAGATTCCAAATCAGTGACCTGCTGAACTTTGCGATATCAATTTAAGCCATATCGGTGTTGTTCTAACAGGTTTGATCAGCCATATTGAATACGCCATTTTGATTTTAATAATTTGACCTCGGATTTGCAATAAGCGACCCCAAAAACCTTGAAATATGATGAATGACGAAATATGAATCGGAAGAAATAGTTCAGTACTCAGAAAAATCGAGTAGGACATGCAATCGCCTTTTTCTCAGAACCAGAAAGTCCTAGCTCAAGTTACAGGCCATATTTGGAATCAGCAGGAAAATACTATATCTGTGACAAAAATGTTCATCACGTGAAGTGTCTCAACTGAGCCCTCGTGGTGATCGATAATCTAAAATTTGGTCAAAAAATGTCAACTTTAACCTAGGTTTTCAAGGGCAAAAATAATTTCTTGCACCTTCTCCGTAATTTTCCTATATTCTGCAGGTGTTCATCTACATTAAAAAAAAATTATTCCTCTAGGTTATGCTTATTAGAAGTTCTACGATTTTGGGATGAAAATTACTTTTGTTCCTACTATGCGCCGTTCTTACACATTTCAGGTCTTTTTTTTCTAAATTTTCATTCAAAATTTGTCTAACAGTTTCTCTATCTATGTTCACTTAGTCAGCATTTGCTGGAATGCTCAGGCATTGATTTTTCTGAATAATTTTACTCAATTTTTGATGTCACCATCGGTAATCGATGTGCCAGGACGGCCGGGTCGCGGATCGTCTTCAATCGCTCCACTTCCCACCTTAAATTTCTCAAGCCAATCGAAAACTTGAGTGAGGGATAGACAAATATCACCATAAACTTCCTTCAACAAATTATACGTTTCTATTGCGTATCTCCCAAGTTCCGCAAGGACGCGCTGTTCTACTTTCACACTAAACATAATTCCGGCGAAGCTCAGGTAGACGGTCAACTTCGAACAAAGGTTACTGTCATACTAAGGGTCGTACAATCTTGAAATTTGGAGGGAAGGGACAAAAGAACACAAATCAATATCACACCTTGCTTCTGAACTGCCACATTGGCATGACAGGTGAAGTCACGAAACAGAAAACACGCGACAAGCGAGTGAAAACATAGGAGTTTCTATGTGAACAAAGTGAATGAATGAATGAATGAATCAAGTTGTATATTATCATCGTTAGTTGATGAAAAGATTTCAATATTTCTAATTAATTTTAAAGTGGTGGAGGAGAAAAAAGTTAAATTATCAGAAAGTCACATATCGACGAAAATTTTTCTTTGAAAATTGTGAATCGTGGGGTTAAACTTTTCTATTTTCCTTTTCAGTTTGGGAATATTTTCCTGTTAATTTTCTAGAGAACATACATGTAAGGGCTCCTTTCACCACATCGAGATTTACGATGAATGTACCTGTATATACATATAGGTATTCCTTCTTTCAAAAATATCGATGGACTGTAGGTGGTGATTTATCGACTATCCAAGAAGCACTCTCGCTATTTATCATCTTCCTTGCAAAAGAATCCTTTAAGTGATACGCTTTCCTCCCGTTTTCAAATCTACGTTTTTACTAGCATCAGTGACTTTCCTGTCTGAACCCCAGCATTGCTATCCACACACTTATACCCTCGTTTCGTTTCTGGATAAGCAAGTCACCCTCAAAAAATACATTAAGCCCTAGGTCTTTCATTCTTTTTCGAAGTATATTAAGATAAAAATAATGCTTCTCATGAATAATGCGAATAACTTGATAACAATATGTTCATGATAATCGTATGCTTCAATACTTCAGGGTGGCCGTTTCAATCTAGGGAAACAATTCCTGGTCATTTTCCGGTTTTGCTCTGGTTCGAACACATTTTTCACGATCTTTGAAATTTAAAAAATCGAACTCTTGAAGCTGAATATATTTTCATTTGAAGTAATCAAAACTGAACTGCAAACTCAAGCGCTTAAAGTGAAACTCTTTAAAATATAAATGTTTCAAAATTGAAACTGAACAAATTTTTTATTCAGAAATTTTTTATTCAAATGATGAATATGTTAGACGTATAAAATTAAAGTTTTCAACACTTTTCAATTGAACAATTTCATATTTCAAAGATTTCACAACAATTCCAAAAGATTTTGAAGATTTCGCAAATGTTTCAAATATTTCACAAAGATTCTGAAAATTCCGAAAGATTTGAGAAAGATTTGTAAGATTTCGATAGTTTTTAAACATTTCACAGAAGTTTTGATGATTCCATAAAAATTTCAAAAATTTCAGGAAGAAAAAAAAATCGTGAATTTTTAAATAATTTCAAGAGATTTCTCAAAGGTTTCAAAAATCTCACAAAGATTTCAATGATGTCATACAGATTTCAAATTTTCACAAAGATTTGAAACATTTCAAACATTTCAAAATATTTCAGAACATTCCAAAGATTTCAAAGATTTCAGAAAGATTTAAATAAAATTCAAAAGATTTAACAAAGTTTTTAAATATGTATTTCACACAGATTTGAATTATTTCAAGAGATATCAGAATATTTCAAAAGATTTCTAAGATTCCAAAAGATTTGGAAGATTTCAGGAAGATTCAAAAATTTCGCTAAGATTTCAATGATTTCATAAAGAATTTAATGATTCCATAAGATTGAAAATATTTAAAAATATTTCAGAAGATTTTAAAGATTTCGCAAAGATTTTAAACATTTTAGAAAGCTTTCAGAGGTTTCAAAAAATTTCAAACATTCCGAACATTTCGAAAGAGTTAACGAGATTCCTAAATATTTCACAAAGATTTCAATGATTTTATAAAGATTTCAAACATTTCACGAAAATGTTGAAGATTTCGAAATATTTCTGAAGATTTCAAAGATTTCGCAAACATTTTAAAGATTTCAGAATGACCTCCATAAAATTTTTAAAGATTTCACAAAGATTTCAAAGCGGCCAAAAGGTTTAGTAATATTTCAATTGAACAATTATAAATAAAATAACATTGAAGTACAAAATGAAAAATTTTAAACTTGCATAAATTAAACAGTTCAAAGATTTCTGACTGAAAAATATAAATCTATGCTATCATCTTCAATGCCCAAAAATGAAGAATGAATCAATAAATTTGTGAAGGTTCAATTATATTGTTTTTTCTAAATCAAAATTCAACACTTTCATTTACAAGTAAAAGACATTTTAATGGAACATTTAAAATTGTAACAGCACTCTGATAATTTAATTATTGGAGTATGTTAATGGAGTATTAATGAATATCAATGGAGTATTTTAGACTGAAAAAATATTTCAATATGCTTTGAAATTGAGTAAAAGCATTTAATTATGAATCTATTCATTTGAAATTATTTTGAGGTTGAAAATAGTTTATAAAGCTTCAATCAGTCGCTTACAATTGCTTAAATACTAAGGCTTTCGGATTGAAATCGTTCAACTTTTATCGTCGGAACCTGTAAATTGTTTAAGTTTGAACAGATTCAGAATCGACTTGTAAGATCATTAATTAATTTATATGTACAGATGATCTCCTTAAATATTCTCAATTTCAAACGCTTTTGATTTTTAGTAGTTTAAGTCTCCAAAACTGCATTTTGAAATTCTTTAAATTGAAAATGAACACTTAAAAACGAAGACTTCAAATAGAAAATTTCTAAGGTAAAAGATTTGAGGTTTACGTATTATGAACTGAATGATTTCATAATCGAGAAAGTTAACAATTAATTTTAACATTTGAAACAAATCGAATTTGAACTGAATAAATTGTATAACATCACATGATAAGAAATCTGAGATATTTCAAGTGATTGGATAGATTTTTCTTCTGAAAATTCGTAAAATTCACGGTCAACAAATAAATTCACTGTCATTTCTCGGTTTTTTTCTGGTTTCAAATAATTCCCGGTCACTTTCCAATACCGAAAGAGATGAATCGTCAACTCAAAAAGATTAATTTTCCACAAAAAAATATCATTTTCGACCAAACAGTTGCAATAACAATCAAATAATTGAACTTTCAAGCAAAGGAGACAAATTATCAACAAAATAGTCGATCTTTCAACCAGATATTAATATTTTCAAGCCATAAAGGCAAAATTTTTCAAATACAGTTGAATTTTCAACAAGAAAGTTGATTTTTAATCAAGAAAGATGTATTTGCCACCAAGCAAAATAACTTTTCTACCATAAAAGATGCATTTTCAACCAAATAGTCGAATTTTCAAAAAAAAATTAATTTCCGACCGAAAAAGATGACTTAAACGAAATAGTTGAATTCTCAACAAAATAATTAAACTTTCAACAAAATAGTGGAATTTTGAACTAAAAAGCTGGATTTTTAACATCCAAAGATAAATTTTCAACCGCAAAGATCAATTTCCTACCAAAAAATTTATTCTCAACCAAATATTTAAATTAGCAAATAAAAAAGACATAAAATGAATCTTCAACATAGAAGATTTATTTTCTACCCGAAAAGACGAATTTTCAACAAGAAAGTTAAGTTTTCAAGCTAAAAAGTCGAATGTTTTATAAAATTGTTGACATTTAAACCGGAAAAGATAAATTTCAACCACATAGTTAAATCTTCAACCAAGAAGATGAATTTTCAACCATAAAAGATGCATTTTCAACAAAATGGTCAAATTTTCAAAAATAAAGTAAAATTTCAGACGAAAAAAGATGACTTTAGCAAAATAGTTAAATTTTCAACCAAAAGACGACTTTTTAATCAAATATTCCAATTATGAATTAAAATAAATGAAAATGATTTTTCAACAAAGAAGATTCATTTTCTACCTAAAGAGACGGATTTTCAACAAAAGAGTTAAGTTTTCAAGCCACAAAGGTCGAATGTTTTATAAAATAGTTGACATTTAGTTGACATTTAGTCAAATTTTCAAACAAATAGTTCAACATTTAATAAAATACTTGAATTTTCAACAAAAATGTGATTTTCAACCAAGTAGTTTGATTTTCTACCAAACTGTTGAATTTTCAAGCCAAAAAGACAAATATTCTACAACCAAATAGTTGAATTTTCAACTTAAATGACGAATCTTTTACCAAAAAGAAATGAATTCTTCACAAAGTAGTTCAACTTAAAACAAGTAGTTCTTTTTTTCAATCCAAAGTAAAAAATTCAACTTCAACAAACAAATTCAACAAAGTAGAAAATTCAACTCTTCTGTTGGTCTTTTCGGTTCTGAAATTCATCTCCCTTCGTCAAAATTGAATGTTTTTTTATTAAAAAATGCAACTGTTTGGTCGAAAATTAATCGACTTTGGTTGAGAGTTCAACTATTTTTGTTTAAAATTTGTGTTTTTTGAGTGAATACAACTATTTGTTTGAAAATTCATGAATTTTGTTGGAATTTCGCCTTTTTCGGTAGAAAATTACCCTTAAAAATTGAACATTTTGGATGAAATTCTTCTCCTTTATTGACTGAAATATCTTTCCTGGTTGAAAATGCCACTCCTTCGTGGGAAATTCCTTTTTTTTGGTTTAAAAAGTCACCTCTCTTGGCAAAAATGTCATCTTTTTTGGTTGAAAATGCGACTACTTGGTTCAAAATTAATCTGCTTCGGTTGAGGATTCAACGAATTTTTAAAAATTCGTGTTTTTTGGTTAATTTCAACTATTTGGTTTAACAATCATGAATTTTGTTGAAAACTCTTTTTT